>CAKAJI010000804.1:0-319531 GCA_916610255.1 Lasioglossum lativentre | reverse complement strand
ATTTTTCAATGATAAACTACGATATATTAGAAGGTATTTTCAGTGATACACTGCATATTTCGTTATATTATAAGGTATTTTCAATGGTACACTGTATATTACGTTATATTATAAGGTATTTTCAATGATAAACTACGATATATTAGAAGGTATTTTCAATGATACACTGCATATTACGTTATATTATAAGGTATTTTCACTGATACACTGCATATTACGTTATATTACAAGGTATTTTCAATGATACACTGCATATTACGTTATATAATAAGGTATTTTCAATGATACACTACAAATTACGAAATATTATAAGGTATTTTCAATGATACATTGCATATTACGATATATTATAAGGTATTTTCAATGATACACTGCATATTACGTTATATTATAAGGTATTTTCAATGATACACTGCATATTACGTTATATTATAAGGTATTTTCAATGATACACTGCATATTACGTTATATTATAATGTATTTTCAATGATACACTGCATATTACGTTATACTATAAGGTATTTTCAATGATACACTGCATATTACGTTATATTATAAGGTATTTTCAATGATACACTGCATATTACGTTATATTACAAGGTATTTTCAATGATACACTGCATATTACGTTATATTATAAGGTATTTTCAATGATACACTACAAATTACGAAATATTATAAGGTATTTTCAATGATACATTGCATATTACGATATATTATAAGGTATTTTCAATGATACACTGCATATTACGTTATATTATAAGGTATTTTCAATGATACACTACAAATTCCGTTATATTATAAGGTATTTTCAATGATACACTGCATATTACGTTATATTATAATGTATTTTCAATGATACACTGCATATTACGTTATATTATAAGGTATTTTCAATGATACACTGCATATTAAGTTATATTATAAGGTATTTTCAATGATACACTGCATATTACGTTATATTACAAGGTATTTTCAATGATACACTGCATATTACGTTATAATATAAGGTATTTTCAATGATACACTGCATATTACGTTATATTATATGGTATTTTCAATGATACACTGCATATTACGATATATATTAAGGTATTTTCAATGATACGCTGCATAGTACGTTATATTATAAGGTATTTTCAATGTTACACTGTATATTACGTTATGTTATAAGGTATTTTCAATGATAAACTACTATATATTATAAGGTATTTTCAATGATACACTGCATATTACGTTATATTATAAGGTATTTTCAATGATAAACTACGATATATTAGAAGGTATTTTCAGTGATACACTGCATATTTCGTTATATTATAAGGTATTTTCAATGGTACACTGTATATTACGTTATATTATAAGGTATTTTCAATGATAAACTACGATATATTAGAAGGTATTTTCAATGATACACTGCATATTACGTTATATTATAAGGTATTTTCAATGATACACTGCATATTACGTTATATTACAAGGTATTTTCAATGATACACTGCATATTACGTTATATTATAAGGTATTTTCAATTATACACTACAAATTACGAAATATTATAAGGTATTTTCAATGATACATTGCATATTACGATATATTATAATGTATTTTCAATGATACACTGCATATTACGTTATATTATAAGGTATTTTCAAAGATACACTATAAATTCCGATATATTATAAGGCATTTTCAATGATACAATGCATATTACGTTATATTATAAGGTATTTTCAATGATACACTGCATATTACGTTATATTACAAGGTATTTTCAATGATACACTGCATATTACGTTATAATATAAGGTATTTTCAATGATACACTGCATATTACGTTATATTATATGGTATTTTCAATGATACACTGCATATTACGATATATATTAAGGTATTTTCAATGATACGCTGCATAGTACGTTATATTATAAGGTATTTTCAATGTTACACTGTATATTACGTTATGTTATAAGGTATTATCAATGATAAACTACTATATATTATAAGGTATTTTCAATGATACACTGCATAATACGTTATATTATAAGGTATTTTCAATGATAAACTACGATATATTAGAAGGTATTTTCAGTGATACACTGCATATTTCGTTATATTATAAGGTATTTTCAATGGTACACTGTATATTACGTTATATTATAAGGTATTTTCAATGATAAACTACGATATATTAGAAGGTATTTTCAATGATACACTGCATATTACGTTATATTATAAGGTATTTTCAATGATACACTGCATATTACGTTATATTACAAGGTATTTTCAATGATACACTGCATATTACGTTATATTATAAGGTATTTTCAATGATACACTACAAATTACGAAATATTATAAGGTATTTTCAATGATACATTGCATATTACGATATATTATAAGGTATTTTCAATTGATACACTGCATATTACGTTATATTATAAGGTATTTTCAATGATACACTGCATATTACGTTATATTATAAGGTATTTTCAATGATACACTGCATATTACGTTATATTATAATGTATTTTCAATGATACACTGCATATTACGTTATATTATAAGGTATTTTCAATGATACACTGCATATTACGTTATATTATAAGGTATTTCAATGATACACTGCATATTACGTTATATTACAAGGTATTTTCAATGATACACTGCATATTACGTTATATTATAAGGTATTTTCAATGATACACTACAAATTACGAAATATTATAAGGTATTTTCAATGATACATTGCATATTACGATATATTATAAGGTATTTTCAATGATTACACTGCATATTACGTTATATTATAAGGTATTTTCAATGATACACTACAAATTCCGTTATATTATAAGGTATTTTCAATGATACACTGCATATTACGTTATATTATAATGTATTTTCAATGATACACTGCATATTACGTTATATTATAAGGTATTTTCAATGATACACTGCATATTAAGTTATATTATAAGGTATTTTCAATGATACACTGCATATTACGTTATATTACAAGGTATTTTCAATGATACACTGCATATTACGTTATAATATAAGGTATTTTCAATGATACAACTGCATATTACGTTATATTATATGGTATTTTCAATGATACACTGCATATTACGATATATATTAAGGTATTTTCAATGATACGCTGCATAGTACGTTATATTATAAGGTATTTTCAATGTTACACTGTATATTACGTTATGTTATAAGGTATTTTCAATGATAAACTACTATATATTATAAGGTATTTTCAATGATACACTGCATATTACGTTATATTATAAGGTATTTTTCAATGATAAACTACGATATATTAGAAGGTATTTTCAGTGATACACTGCATATTTCGTTATATTATAAGGTATTTTCAATGGTACACTGTATATTACGTTATATTATAAGGTATTTTCAATGATAAACTACGATATATTAGAAGGTATTTTCAATGATACACTGCATATTACGTTATATTATAAGGTATTTTCAATGATACACTGCATATTACGTTATATTACAAGGTATTTTCAATGATACACTGCATATTACGTTATATTATAAGGTATTTTCAATGATACACTACAAATTACGAAATATTATAAGGTATTTTCAATGATACATTGCATATTACGATATATTATAAGGTATTTTCAATGATACACTGCATATTACGTTACATTATAAGGTATTTTCAATGATACACTGCAAATTCCGTTATATTATCAGGTATTTTCAATGATACACTGCATATTACGTTATATTACAAGGTATTTTCAATGATACACTGCATATTACGTTATAATATAAGGTATTTTCAATGATACACTACAAATTACGAAATATTATAAGGTATTTTCAATGATACATTGCATATTACGATATATTATAAGGTATTTTCAATGATACACTGCATATTACGTTATATTATAAGGTATTTTCAATGATACACTACAAATTCCGTTGTATTATAAGGTATTTTCAATGATACACTGCATATTACGTTATATTCTATTGTATTTTCAATGATACACTGCATATAAACGTTATAGTATAAGGTATTTTCAATGATACACTGCATATTACGTTATATTATAAGGTATTTTCAATGATACACTACAAATTACGAAATATTATAAGGTATTTTCAATGATACACTGCATATTACGATATATTATAATGTATTTTCAATGATACACTGCATATTACGTTATATTATAAGGTATTTTCAAAGATACACTATAAATTCCGATATATTATAAGGCATTTTCAATGATACAATGCATATTACGTTATATTATAAGGTATTTTCAACGATACACTGCATATTCCGTTATATTATAAGGTATTTTCATTGAAACACTCCATATTACGTTACATTATAAGGCATTTTCAATGATAAACTACGATATATTATAAGGTATTTTCAATGATACATTGCATATTACGCTATATTATAAGGTATTTTCAATGATATACTGCATATTACGTTATATTATAAGGTATTTTCAATGATACACTGCATATTACGTTATATTATAAGGTATTTTCAATGATAAACTACGATATATTAGAAGGTATTTTCAGTGATACACTGCATATTTCGTTATATTATAAGGTATTTTCAATGGTACACTGTATATTACGTTATATTATAAGGTATTTTCAATGATAAACTACGATATATTAGAAGGTATTTTCAATGATACACTGCATATTACGTTATATTATAAGGTATTTTCAATGATACACTGCATATTACGTTATATTATAAGGTATTTTCAATGATACACTGCGTATTACGTTATATTATAAGGTATTTTCAATGATAAACTACGATATATTAGAAGGTATTTTCAATGATACACTGCATATTACGTTATATTATAATGTATTTTCAATGATACACTGCATATTACGTTATATTATAAGGTATTTTCAATGATACACTGCATATTACGTTATATTACAAGGTATTTTCAATGATACACTGCATATTACGTTATAATATAAGGTATTTTCAATGATACACTGCATATTACGTTATATTATATGGTATTTTCAATGATACACTGCATATTACGATATATTATAAGGTATTTTCAATGATACGCTGCATAGTACGTTATATTATAAGGTATTTTCAATGATACACTGCATATTACGTTATATTACAAGGTATTTTCAATGATACACTGCATATTACGTTATATTATAAGGTATTTTCAATGATACACTACAAATTACGAAATATTATAAGGTATTTTCAATGATACATTGCATATTACGATATATTATAAGGTATTTTCAATGATACACTGCATATTACGTTATATTATAAGGTATTTTCAATGATACACTACAAATTCCGTTATATTATAAGGTATTTTCAATGATACACTGCATATTACGTTATATTATAAGGTATTTTCAATGATACACTACAAATTACGAAATATTATAAGGTATTTTCAATGATACATTGCATATTACGATATATTATAAGGTATTTTCAATGATACACTGCATATTACGTTATATTATAAGGTATTTTCAATGATACACTACAAATTCCGTTATATTATAAGGTATTTTCAATTATACACTGCATATTACGTTATATTATAATGTATTTTCAATGATACACTGCATATTACGTTATATTATAAGGTATTTTCAATGATACACTGCATATTACGTTATATTATAAGGTATTTTCAATGATAAACTACGATATATTAGAAGGTATTTTCAGTGATACACTGCATATTTCGTTATATTATAAGGTATTTTCAATGGTACACTGTATACTACGTTATATTATAAGGTATTTTCAATGATAAACTACGATATATTAGAAGGTATTTTCAATGATACACTGCATATTACGTTATATTATAAGGTATTTTCAATGATACACTGCATATTACGTTATATTACAAGATATTTTCAATGATACACTGCATATTACGTTATATTATAAGGTATTTTCAAAGATACACTATAAATTCCGATATATTATAAGGCATTTTCAATGATACAATGCATATTACGTTATATTATAAGGTATTTTCAACGATACACTGCATATTCCGTTATATTATAAGGTATTTTCATTGAAACACTCCATATTACGTTACATTATAAGGCATTTTCAATGATAAACTACGATATATTATAAGGTATTTTCAATGATACATTGCATATTACGCTATATTATAAGGTATTTTCAATGATATACTGCATATTACGTTATATTATAAGGTATTTTCAATGATACACTGCATATTACGTTATATTATAAGGTATTTTCAATGATAAACTACGATATATTAGAAGGTATTTTCAGTGATACACTGCATATTTCGTTATATTATAAGGTATTTTCAATGGTACACTGTATATTACGTTATATTATAAGGTATTTTCAATGATAAACTACGATATATTAGAAGGTATTTTCAATGATACACTGCATATTACGTTATATTATAAGGTATTTTCAATGATACACTGCATATTACGTTATATTATAAGGTATTTTCAATGATACACTGCGTATTACGTTATATTACAAGGTATTTTCAATGATACACTGCATATTACGTTATATTATAAGGTATTTTCAATGATACACTACAAATTACGAAATATTATAAGGTATTTTCAATGATACATTGCATATTACGATATATTATAAGGTATTTTCAATGATACACTGCATATTACGTTATATTATAAGGTATTTTCAATGATACACTACAAATTACGAAATATTATAAGGTATTTTCAATGATACATTGCATATTACGATATATTATAAGGTATTTTCAATGATACACTGCATATTACGTTATATTATAAGGTATTTTCAATGATACACTATAAATTCCGATATATTATAAGGCATTTTCAATGATACACTGCATATTACGTTATATTATAAGGTATTTTCAATGATACACTGCATATTAAGTTATATTATAAGGTATTTTCAATGATAAACTACGATATATTAGAAGGTATTTTCAGTGATACACTGCATATTTCGTTATATTATAAGGTATTTTCAATGGTACACTGTATACTACGTTATATTATAAGGTATTTTCAATGATAAACTACGATATATTAGAAGGTATTTTCAATGATACACTGCATATTACGTTATATTATAAGGTATTTTCAATGATACACTGCATATTACGTTATATTACAAGGTATTTTCAATGATACACTGCATATTACGTTATAATATAAGGTATTTTCAATGATACACTGCATATTACGTTATATTATATGGTATTTTCAATGATACACTGCATATTACGATATATATTAAGGTATTTTCAATGATACGCTGCATAGTACGTTATATTATAAGGTATTTTCAATGTTACACTGTATATTACGTTATGTTATAAGGTATTTTCAATGATAAACTACTATATATTATAAGGTATTTTCAATGATACACTGCATATTACGTTATATTATAAGGTATTTTCAATGATACACTGTATATTACGTTATACTATAAGGTATTTTCAATGATAAACTACGACATAATATAAGGTATGTTCAATGACACACTGCATAGTACGCTATATTATAAGGTCTTTTCAATGATACACTGCATATTACGTTATACTATAAGGTTTTTTCAATGATAAACTACGACATAATATAAGGTATGTTCAATGACACACTGCATGTTTCGTTATATTATAAGGTATTTTCAATGATACACTGCATATTACGTTATATTATAAGGTATTTTCAATGATACACTGCATATTACGTTATATTATAAGGTATTTTCAATGATACACTACAAATTACGAAATATTATAAGGTATTTTCAATGATACATTGCATATTACGATATATTATAAGGTATTTTCAATGATACACTGCATATTACGTTATATTATAAGGTATTTTCAATGATACACTATAAATTCCGATATATTATAAGGCATTTTCAATGATACAATGCATATTACGTTATATTATAAGGTATTTTCAACGATACACTGCATATTCCGTTATATTATAAGGTATTTTCATTGAAACACTCCATATTACGTTACATTATAAGGCATTTTCAATGATAAACTACGATATATTATAAGGTATTTTCAATGATACACTGCATATTACGCTATATTATAAGGTATTTTCAATGATATACTGCATATTACGTTATTATATAAGGTATTTTCAATGATACACTGCATATTACGTTATATTATAAGGTATTTTCAAAGATAAACTACGATATATTAGAAGGTATTTTCAGTGATACACTGCATATTTCGTTATATTAGAAGGTATTTTCAATGATACACTGCATATTACGTTATATTATAAGGTATTTTCAATGATACACTGCATATTACGTTATATTACAAGATATTTTCAATGATACACTGCATATTACGTTATATTATAAGGTATTTTCAATGATACACTGCATATTACGATATATTATAAGGTATTTTCAATGATACACTGCATATTACGTTATATTATAAGGTATTTTCAATGATACACTGCATATTACGTTATATTATAAGGTATTTTCAATGATACACTGCATATTACGTTATATTATAATGTATTTTCAATGATACACTGCATATTACGTTATATTATAAGGTATTTTCAATGATACACTGCATATTACGTTATAATATAAGGTATTTTCAATGATACACTGCATATTACGTTATATTATATGGTATTTTCAATGATACACTGCATATTACGATATATATTAAGGTATTTTCAATGATACGCTGCATAGTACGTTATATTATAAGGTATTTTCAATGTTACACTGTATATTACGTTATGTTATAAGGTATTTTCAATGATAAACTACTATATATTATAAGGTATTTTCAATGATACACTGTATATTACGTTATATTATAAGGTATTTTCAATGATACACTGTATATTACGTTATACTATAAGGTATTTTCAATGATAAACTACGACATAATATAAGGTATGTTCAATGACACACTGCATAGTACGCTATATTATAAGGTCTTTTCAATGATACACTGCATATTACGTTATACTATAAGGTTTTTTCAATGATAAACTACGACATAATATAAGGTATGTTCAATGACACACTGCATATTTCGTTATATTATAAGGTATTTTCAATGATACACTGCATATTACGTTATATTATAAGGTATTTTCAATGATACACTGCATATTACGTTATATTATAAGGTATTTTCAATGATACACTACAAATTACGAAATATTATAAGGTATTTTCAATGATACATTGCATATTACGATATATTATAAGGTATTTTCAATGATACACTGCATATTACGTTATATTATAAGGTATTTTCAACGATACACTGCATATTCCGTTATATTATAAGGTATTTTCATTGAAACACTCCATATTACGTTACATTATAAGGCATTTTCAATGATAAACTACGATATATTATAAGGTATTTTCAATGATACACTGCATATTACGCTATATTATAAGGTATTTTCAATGATATACTGCATATTACGTTATTATATAAGGTATTTTCAATGATACACTGCATATTACGTTATATTATAAGGTATTTTCAAAGATAAACTACGATATATTAGAAGGTATTTTCAGTGATACACTGCATATTTCGTTATATTATAAGGTATTTTCAATGGTACACTGTATATTACGTTATATTATAAGGTATTTTCAATGATAAACTACGATATATTGGAAGGTATTTTCAATGATACACTGCATATTACGTTATATTATAAGGTATTTTCAATGATACACTGCATATTACGTTATATTACAAGGTATTTTCAATGATACACTGCATATTACGTTATATTATAAGGTATTTTCAATGATACACTGCAAATTACGAAATATTATAAGGTATTTTCAATGATACATTGCATATTACGATATATTATAAGGTATTTTCAATGATACACTGCATATTACGTTATATTATAAGGTATTTTCAATGATACACTGCAAATTCCGTTATATTATCAGGTATTTTCAATGATACACTGCATATTACGTTATATTACAAGGTATTTTCAATGATATACTGCATATTACGTTATAATATAAGGTATTTTCAATGATACACTGCATATTACGATATATATTAAGGTATTTTCAATGATACGCTGCATAGTACGTTATATTATAAGGTATTTTCAATGTTACACTGTATATTACGTTATGTTATAAGGTATTTTCAATGATAAACTACTATATATTATAAGGTATTTTCAATGATACACTGTATATTACGTTATATTATAAGGTATTTTCAATGATACACTGTATATTACGTTATACTATAAGGTATTTTCAATGATAAACTACGACATAATATAAGGTATGTTCAATGACACACTGCATAGTACGCTATATTATAAGGTCTTTTCAATGATACACTGCATATTACGTTATACTATAAGGTTTTTTCAATGATAAACTACGACATAATATAAGGTATGTTCAATGACACACTGCATATTTCGTTATATTATAAGGTATTTTCAATGATACACTGCATATTACGTTATATTATAAGGTATTTTCAATGATACACTGCATATTACGTTATATTATAAGGTATTTTCAATGATACACTACAAATTACGAAATACTATAAGGTATTTTCAATGATACATTGCATATTACGATATATTATAAGGTATTTTCAATGATACACTGCATATTACGTTATATTATAAGGTATTTTCAATGATACACTATAAATTCCGATATATTATAAGGCATTTTCAATGATACAATGCATATTACGTTATATTATAAGGTATTTTCAACGATACACTGCATATTCCGTTATATTATAAGGTATTTTCATTGAAACACTCCATATTACGTTACATTATAAGGCATTTTCAATGATAAACTACGATATATTATAAGGTATTTTCAATGATACACTGCATATTACGCTATATTATAAGGTATTTTCAATGATATACTGCATATTACGTTATTATATAAGGTATTTTCAATGATACACTGCATATTACGTTATATTATAAGGTATTTTCAAAGATAAACTACGATATATTAGAAGGTATTTTCAGTGATACACTGCATATTTCGTTATATTATAAGGTATTTTCAATGGTACACTGTATATTACGTTATATTATAAGGTATTTTCAATGATAAACTACGATATATTAGAAGGTATTTTCAATGATACACTGCATATTACGTTATATTATAAGGTATTTTCAATGATACACTGCATATTACGTTATATTACAAGGTATTTTCAATGATACACTGCATATTACGTTATATTATAAGGTATTTTCAATGATACACTACAAATTACGAAATATTATAAGGTATTTTCAATGATACATTGCATATTACGATATATTATAAGGTATTTTCAATGATACACTGCATATTACGTTATATTATAAGGTATTTTCAATGATACACTGCAAATTCCGTTATATTATCAGGTATTTTCAATGATACACTGCATATTACGTTATATTACAAGGTATTTTCAATGATATACTGCATATTACGTTATAATATAAGGTATTTTCAATGATACACTACAAATTACGAAATATTATAAGGTATTTTCAATGATACATTGCATATTACGATATATTATAAGGTATTTTCAATGATACACTGCATATTACGTTATATTATAAGGTATTTTCAATGATACACTACAAATTCCGTTATATTATAAGGTATTTTCAATGATACACTGCATATTACGTTATATTCTATTGTATTTTCAATGATACACTGCATATAAACGTTATAGTATAAGGTATTTTCAATGATACACTGCATATTACGTTATATTATAAGGTATTTTCAATGATACACTACAAATTACGAAATATTATAAGGTATTTTCAATGATACACTGCATATTACGATATATTATAAGGTATTTTCAATGATACACTGCATATTACGTTATATTATAAGGTATTTTCAATGATACTCTGCATATTCCGTTATATTATAAGGTATTTTCATTGAAACACTCCATATTACGTTACATTATAAGGCATTTTCAATGATAAACTACGATATATTAAAAGGTATTTTTAATAATAGACTGCATATTACGTTATATTACAAGGTATTTTCAATGATACACTGCATATTACGTTATAATATAAGGTATTTTCAATGATACACTACAAATTACGAAATATTATAAGGTATTTTCAATGATACATTGCATATTACGATATATTATAAGGTATTTTCAATGATACACTGCATATTACGTTATATTATAAGGTATTTTCTATGATACTCTGCATATTCCGTTATATTATAAGGTATTTTCAATGATAAACTACGATATATTAGAAGGTATTTTCAGTGATACACTGCATATTTCGTTATATTATAAGGTATTTTCAATGGTACACTGTATATTACGTTATATTATAAGGTATTTTCAATGATAAACTACGATATATTAGAAGGTATTTTCAATGATACACTGCATATTACGTTATATTATAAGGTATTTTCAATGATACACTGCATATTACGTTATAATATAAGGTATTTTCAATGATACACTACAAATTACGAAATATTATAAGGTATTTTCAATGATACATTGCATATTACGATATATTATAAGGTATTTTCAATGATACCCTGCATATTACGTTATATTATAAGGTATTTTCAATGATACACTGCATATTACGTTATATTATAAGGTATTGTCAATGATACACTGCATATTACGTTATATTACAAGGTATTTTCAATGATACACTGCATATTACGTTATATTATAAGGTATTTTCAATGATACACTACAAATTACGAAATATTATAAGGTATTTTCAATGATACATTGCATATTACGATATATTATAAGGTATTTTCAATGATACACTGCATATTACGTTATATTATAAGGTATTTTCAATGATACACTACAAATTCCGTTATATTATAAGGTATTTTCAATGATACACTGCATATTACGTTATATTATAATGTATTTTCAATGATACACTGCATATTACGTTATATTATAAGGTATTTTCAATGATACACTGCATATTACGTTATATTATAAGGTATTTTCAATGATAAACTACGATATATTAGAAGGTATTTTCAGTGATACACTGCATATTTCGTTATATTATAAGGTATTTTCAATGGTACACTGTATACTACGTTATATTATAAGGTATTTTCAATGATAAACTACGATATATTAGAAGGTATTTTCAATGATACACTGCATATTACGTTATATTATAAGGTATTTTCAATGATACACTGCATATTACGTTATATTACAAGGTATTTTCAATGATACACTGCATATTACGTTATAATATAAGGTATTTTCAATGATACACTGCATATTACGTTATATTATATGGTATTTTCAATGATACACTGCATATTACGATATATATTAAGGTATTTTCAATGATACGCTGCATAGTACGTTATATTATAAGGTATTTTCAATGTTACACTGTATATTACGTTATGTTATAAGGTATTTTCAATGATAAACTACTATATATTATAAGGTATTTTCAATGATACACTGCATATTACGTTATATTATAAGGTATTTTCAATGATACACTGTATATTACGTTATATTACATGGTATTTTCAATGATAAACTACGACATAATATAAGGTATGTTCAATGACACACTGCATAGTACGCTATATTATAAGGTCTTTTCAATGATACACTGCATATTACGTTATACTATAAGGTTTTTTCAATGATAAACTACGACATAATATAAGGTATGTTCAATGACACACTGCATATTTCGTTATATTATAAGGTATTTTCAATGATACACTGCATATTACGTTATATTATAAGGTATTTTCAATGATACACTGCATATTACGTTATATTATAAGGTATTTTCAATGATACACTACAAATTACGAAATATTATAAGGTATTTTCAATGATACATTGCATATTACGATATATTATAAGGTATTTTCAATGATACACTGCATATTACGTTATATTATAAGGTATTTTCAATGATACACTATAAATTCCGATATATTATAAGGCATTTTCAATGATACAATGCATATTACGTTATATTATAAGGTATTTTCAATGATACACTACAAATTACGAAATATTATAAGGTATTTTCAATGATACATTGCATATTACGATATATTATAAGGTATTTTCAATGATACATTGCATATTACGATATATTATAAGGTATTTTCAATGATACACTGCATATTACGTTATATTATAAGGTATTTTCAATGATAAACTACGATATATTAGAAGGTATTTTCAATGATACACTGCATATTACGTTATATTATAAGGTATTTTCAATGATACACTGCATATTACGTTATATTATAAGGTATTTTCAATGATACACTGCATATTACGTTATATTACAAGGTATTTTCAATGATACACTGCATATTCCGTTATATCATAAGGTATTTTCAATGATACACTACAAATTACGAAATATTATAAGGTATTTTCAATGATACATTGCATATTACGATATATTATAAGGTATTTTCAATGATACACTGCATATTACGTTATATTATAAGGTATTTTCAATGCTACACTACAAATTCCGTTATATTATAAGGTATTTTCAATGATACACTGCATATTACGTTATATTACAAGGTATTTTCAATGATACACTGCATATTACGTTATAATATAAGGTATTTTCAATGATAAACTACGACATAATATAAGGTATGTTCAATGACACACTGCATAGTACGCTATATTATAAGGTCTTTTCAATGATACACTGCATATTACGTTATACTATAAGGTTTTTTCAATGATAAACTACGACATAATATAAGGTATTTTCAATGATACACTGCATATTACGTTATATTATAAGGTATTTTCAATGATACACTGCATATTTCGTTATATTATAAGGTATTTTCAATGGTACACTGTATACTACGTTATATTATAAGGTATTTTCAATGATAAACTACGATATATTAGAAGGTATTTTCAATGATACACTGCATATTACGTTATATTATAAGGTATTTTCAATGATACACTGCATATTACGTTATATTACAAGGTATTTTCAATGATACACTGCATATTACGTTATATTATAAGGTATTTTCAATGATACACTGCATATTACGATATATTATAAGGTATTTTCAATGATACACTGCATATTACGTTATATTATAAGGTATTTTCAATGATACACTACAAATTCCGTTATATTATAAGGTATTTTCAATGATACACTGCATATTACGTTATATTATAATGTATTTTCAATGATACACTGCATATTACGTTATATTATAAGGTATTTTCAATGATACACTGCATATTACGTTATATTATAAGGTATTTTCAATGATAAACTACGATATATTAGAAGGTATTTTCAGTGATACACTGCATATTTCGTTATATTATAAGGTATTTTCAATGGTACACTGTATACTACGTTATATTATAAGGTATTTTCAATGATAAACTACGATATATTAGAAGGTATTTTCAATGATACACTGCATATTACGTTATATTATAAGGTATTTTCAATGATACACTGCATATTACGTTATATTACAAGGTATTTTCAATGATACACTGCATATTACGTTATAATATAAGGTATTTTCAATGATACACTGCATATTACGTTATATTATATGGTATTTTCAATGATACACTGCATATTACGATATATATTAAGGTATTTTCAATGATACGCTGCATAGTACGTTATATTATAAGGTATTTTCAATGTTACACTGTATATTACGTTATGTTATAAGGTATTTTCAATGATAAACTACTATATATTATAAGGTATTTTCAATGATACACTGCATATTACGTTATATTATAAGGTATTTTCAATGATACACTGTATATTACGTTATACTATAAGGTATTTTCAATGATAAACTACGACATAATATAAGGTATGTTCAATGACACACTGCATAGTACGCTATATTATAAGGTCTTTTCAATGATACACTGCATATTACGTTATACTATAAGGTTTTTTCAATGATAAACTACGACATAATATAAGGTATGTTCAATGACACACTGCATATTTCGTTATATTATAAGGTATTTTCAATGATACACTGCATATTACGTTATATTATAAGGTATTTTCAATGATACACTGCATATTACGTTATATTATAAGGTATTTTCAATGATACACTACAAATTACGAAATATTATAAGGTATTTTCAATTGTACATTGCATATTACGATATATTATAAGGTATTTTCAATGATACATTGCATATTACGATATATTATAAGGTATTTTCAATGATACACTGCATATTACGTTATATTATAAGGTATTTTCAATGATACACTACAAATTCCGTTATATTATAAGGTATTTTCAATGATACACTGCATATTACGTTATATTACAAGGTATTTTCAATGATACACTGCATATTACGTTATAATATAAGGTATTTTCAATGATACACTACAAATTACGAAATATTATAAGGTATTTTCAATGATACATTGCATATTACGATATATTATAAGGTATTTTCAATGATACACTGCATATTACGTTATATTATAAGGTATTTTCAATGATACACTACAAATTCCGTTATATTATAAGGTATTTTCAATGATACACTGCATATTACGTTATATTCTATTGTATTTTCAATGATACACTGCATATAAACGTTATAGTATAAGGTATTTTCAATGATACACTGCATATTACGTTATATTATAAGGTATTTTCAATGATACACTACAAATTACGAAATATTATAAGGTATTTTCAATGATACATTGCATATTACGATATATTATAAGGTATTTTCAATGATACACTGCGTATTACGTTATATTATAAGGTATTTTCAATGATACACTACAAATTCCGTTATATTATAAGGTATTTTCAATGATACACTGCATATTACGTTATATTATAATGTATTTTCAATGATACGCTGCATAGTACGTTATATTATAAGGTATTTTCAATGTTACACTGTATATTACGTTATGTTATAAGGTATTTTCAATGATAAACTACTATATATTATAAGGTATTTTCAATGATACACTGCATATTACGTTATATTATAAGGTATTTTCAATGATACACTGTATATTACGTTATACTATAAGGTATTTTCAATGATAAACTACGACATAATATAAGGTATGTTCAATGACACACTGCATAGTACGCTATATTATAAGGTCTTTTCAATGATACACTGCATATTACGTTATACTATAAGGTTTTTTCAATGATAAACTACGACATAATATAAGGTATGTTCAATGACACACTGCATATTTCGTTATATTATAAGGTATTTTCAATGATACACTGCATATTACGTTATATTATAAGGTATTTTCAATGATACACTGCATATTACGTTATATTATAAGGTATTTTCAATGATACACTACAAATTACGAAATATTATAAGGTATTTTCAATGATACATTGCATATTACGATATATTATAAGGTATTTTCAATGATACACTGCATATTACGTTATATTATAAGGTATTTTCAATGATACACTATAAATTCCGATATATTATAAGGCATTTTCAATGATACAATGCATATTACGTTATATTATAAGGTATTTTCAATGATACACTACAAATTACGAAATATTATAAGATATTTTCAATGATACATTGCATATTACGATATATTATAAGGTATTTTCAATGATACATTGCATATTACGATATATTATAAGGTATTTTCAATGATACACTGCATATTACGTTATATTATAAGGTATTTTCAATGATAAACTACGATATATTAGAAGGTATTTTCAATGATACACTGCATATTACGTTATATTATAAGGTATTTTCAATGATACACTGCATATTACGTTATATTATAAGGTATTTTCAATGATACACTGCATATTACGTTATATTACAAGGTATTTTCAATGATACACTGCATATTACGTTATATTATAAGGTATTTTCAATGATAAACTACGATATATTAGAAGGTATTTTCAATGATACACTGCATATTACGTTATATTATAAGGTATTTTCAATGATACACTGCATATTACGTTATATTATAAGGTATTTTCAATGATACACTGCATATTACGTTATATTACAAGGTATTTTCAATGATACACTGCATATTCCGTTATATTATAAGGTATTTTCAATGATACACTACAAATTACGAAATATTATAAGGTATTTTCAATGATACACTGCATATTACGATATATTATAAGGTATTTTCAATGATACACTGCATATTACGTTATATTATAAGGTATTTTCAATGCTACACTACAAATTCCGTTATATTATAAGGTATTTTCAATGATACACTGCATATTACGTTATATTACAAGGTATTTTCAATGATACACTGCATATTACGTTATAATATAAGGTATTTTCAATGATAAACTACGACATAATATAAGGTATGTTCAATGACACACTGCATAGTACGCTATATTATAAGGTCTTTTCAATGATACACTGCATATTACGTTATACTATAAGGTTTTTTCAATGATAAACTACGACATAATATAAGGTATTTTCAATGATACACTGCATATTACGTTATATTATAAGGTATTTTCAATGATACACTGCATATTTCGTTATATTATAAGGTATTTTCAATGGTACACTGTATACTACGTTATATTATAAGGTATTTTCAATGATAAACTACGATATATTAGAAGGTATTTTCAATGACACACTGCATATTACGTTATATTATAAGGTATTTTCAATGATACACTGCATATTACGTTATATTACAAGGTATTTTCAATGATACACTGCATATTACGTTATATTATAAGGTATTTTCAATGATACACTGCATATTACGATATATTATAAGGTATTTTCAATGATACACTGCATATTACGTTATATTATAAGGTATTTTCAATGATACACTACAAATTCCGTTATATTATAAGGTATTTTCAATGATACACTGCATATTACGTTATATTATAATGTATTTTCAATGATACACTGCATATTACGTTATATTATAAGGTATTTTCAATGATACACTGCATATTACGTTATATTATAAGGTATTTTCAATGATAAACTACGATATATTAGAAGGTATTTTCAGTGATACACTGCATATTTCGTTATATTATAAGGTATTTTCAATGGTACACTGTATACTACGTTATATTATAAGGTATTTTCAATGATAAACTACGATATATTAGAAGGTATTTTCAATGATACACTGCATATTACGTTATATTATAAGGTATTTTCAATGATACACTGCATATTACGTTATATTACAAGGTATTTTCAATGATACACTGCATATTACGTTATAATATAAGGTATTTTCAATGATACACTGCATATTACGTTATATTATATGGTATTTTCAATGATACACTGCATATTACGATATATATTAAGGTATTTTCAATGATACGCTGCATAGTACGTTATATTATAAGGTATTTTCAATGTTACACTGTATATTACGTTATGTTATAAGGTATTTTCAATGATAAACTACTATATATTATAAGGTATTTTCAATGATACACTGCATATTACGTTATATTATAAGGTATTTTCAATGATACACTGTATATTACGTTATACTATAAGGTATTTTCAATGATAAACTACGACATAATATAAGGTATGTTCAATGACACACTGCATAGTACGCTATATTATAAGGTCTTTTCAATGATACACTGCATATTACGTTATACTATAAGGTTTTTTCAATGATAAACTACGACATAATATAAGGTATGTTCAATGACACACTGCATATTTCGTTATATTATAAGGTATTTTCAATGATACACTGCATATTACGTTATATTATAAGGTATTTTCAATGATACACTGCATATTACGTTATATTATAAGGTATTTTCAATGATACACTACAAATTACGAAATATTATAAGGTATTTTCAATTGTACATTGCATATTACGATATATTATAAGGTATTTTCAATGATACACTGCATATTACGTTATATTATAAGGTATTTTCAAAGATACACTATAAATTCCGATATATTATAAGGCATTTTCAATGATACAATGCATATTACGTTATATTATAAGGTATTTTCAATGATACACTACAAATTACGAAATATTATAAGATATTTTCAATGATACATTGCATATTACGATATATTATAAGGTATTTTCAATGATACATTGCATATTACGATATATTATAAGGTATTTTCAATGATACACTGCATATTACGTTATATTATAAGGTATTTTCAATGATAAACTACGATATATTAGAAGGTATTTTCAATGATACACTGCATATTACGTTATATTATAAGGTATTTTCAATGATACACTGCATATTACGTTATATTACAAGGTATTTTCAATGATACACTGCATATTCCGTTATATTATAAGGTATTTTCAATGATACACTACAAATTACGAAATATTATAAGGTATTTTCAATGATACATTGCATATTACGATATATTATAAGGTATTTTCAATGATACACTGCATATTACGTTATATTATAAGGTATTTTCAATGCTACACTACAAATTCCGTTATATTATAAGGTATTTTCAATGATACACTGCATATTACGTTATATTACAAGGTATTTTCAATGATACACTGCATATTACGTTATAATATAAGGTATTTTCAATGATAAACTACGACATAATATAAGGTATGTTCAATGACACACTGCATAGTACGCTATATTATAAGGTCTTTTCAATGATACACTGCATATTACGTTATACTATAAGGTTTTTTCAATGATAAACTACGACATAATATAAGGTATTTTCAATGATACACTGCATATTACGTTATATTATAAGGTATTTTCAATGATACACTGCATATTACGTTATATTATAAGGTATTTTCAATGGTACACTGTATACTACGTTATATTATAAGGTATTTTCAATGATAAACTACGATATATTAGAAGGTATTTTCAATGATACACTGCATATTACGTTATATTATAAGGTATTTTCAATGATACACTGCATATTACGTTATATTACAAGGTATTTTCAATGATACACTGCATATTACGTTATATTATAAGGTATTTTCAATGATACACTGCATATTACGATATATTATAAGGTATTTTCAATGATACACTGCATATTACGTTATATTATAAGGTATTTTCAATGATACACTACAAATTCCGTTATATTATAAGGTATTTTCAATGATACACTGCATATTACGTTATATTATAAGGTATTTTCAATGATACACTGCATATTACGTTATATTATAAGGTATTTTCAATGATACACTGCATATTACGTTATATTATAAGGTATTTTCAATGATAAACTACGATATATTAGAAGGTATTTTCAGTGATACACTGCATATTTCGTTATATTATAAGGTATTTTCAATGGTACACTGTATACTACGTTATATTATAAGGTATTTTCAATGATAAACTACGATATATTAGAAGGTATTTTCAATGATACACTGCATATTACGTTATATTATAAGGTATTTTCAATGATACACTGCATATTACGTTATATTACAAGGTATTTTCAATGATACACTGCATATTACGTTATAATATAAGGTATTTTCAATGATACACTGCATATTACGTTATATTATATGGTATTTTCAATGATACACTGCATATTACGATATATATTAAGGTATTTTCAATGATACGCTGCATAGTACGTTATATTATAAGGTATTTTCAATGTTACACTGTATATTACGTTATGTTATAAGGTATTTTCAATGATAAACTACTATATATTATAAGGTATTTTCAATGATACACTGCATATTACGTTATATTATAAGGTATTTTCAATGATACACTGTATATTACGTTATACTATAAGGTATTTTCAATGATAAACTACGACATAATATAAGGTATGTTCAATGACACACTGCATAGTACGCTATATTATAAGGTCTTTTCAATGATACACTGCATATTACGTTATACTATAAGGTTTTTTCAATGATAAACTACGACATAATATAAGGTATGTTCAATGACACACTGCATATTTCGTTATATTATAAGGTATTTTCAATGATACACTGCATATTACGTTATATTATAAGGTATTTTCAATGATACACTGCATATTACGTTATATTATAAGGTATTTTCAATGATACACTACAAATTACGAAATATTATAAGGTATTTTCAATTGTACATTGCATATTACGATATATTATAAGGTATTTTCAATGATACACTGCATATTACGTTATATTATAAGGTATTTTCAATGATACACTATAAATTCCGATATATTATAAGGCATTTTCAATGATACAATGCATATTACGTTATATTATAAGGTATTTTCAATGATACACTACAAATTACGAAATATTATAAGGTATTTTCAATGATACACTGCATATTACGATATATTATAAGGTATTTTCAATGATACATTGCATATTACGATATATTATAAGGTATTTTCAATGATACACTGCATATTACGTTATATTATAAGGTATTTTCAATGATAAACTACGATATATTAGAAGGTATTTTCAATGATACACTGCATATTACGTTATATTATAAGGTATTTTCAATGATACACTGCATATTACGTTATATTATAAGGTATTTTCAATGATACACTGCATATTACGTTATATTACAAGGTATTTTCAATGATACACTGCATATTCCGTTATATTATAAGGTATTTTCAATGATACACTACAAATTACGAAATATTATAAGGTATTTTCAATGATACATTGCATATTACGATATATTATAAGGTATTTTCAATGATACACTGCATATTACGTTATATTATAAGGTATTTTCAATGCTACACTACAAATTCCGTTATATTATAAGGTATTTTCAATGATACACTGCATATTACGTTATATTACAAGGTATTTTCAATGATACACTGCATATTACGTTATAATATAAGGTATTTTCAATGATAAACTACGACATAATATAAGGTATGTTCAATGACACACTGCATATTACGTTATATTATAAGGTCTTTTCAATGATACACTGCATATTACGTTATACTATAAGGTATTTTCAATGATAAACTACGACATAATATAAGGTATTTTCAATGATACACTGCATATTACGTTATATTATAAGGTATTTTCAATGATACACTGCATATTACGTTATATTATAAGGTATTTTCAATGGTACACTGTATACTACGTTATATTATAAGGTATTTTCAATGATAAACTACGATATATTAGAAGGTATTTTCAATGATACACTGCATATTACGTTATATTATAAGGTATTTTCAATGATACACTGCATATTACGTTATATTACAAGGTATTTTCAATGATACACTGCATATTACGTTATATTATAAGGTATTTTCAATGATACACTGCATATTACGATATATTATAAGGTATTTTCAATGATACACTGCATATTACGTTATATTATAAGGTATTTTCAATGATACACTACAAATTCCGTTATATTATAAGGTATTTTCAATGATACACTGCATATTACGTTATATTATAAGGTATTTTCAATGATACACTGCATATTACGTTATATTATAAGGTATTTTCAATGATACACTGCATATTACGTTATATTATAAGGTATTTTCAATGATAAACTACGATATATTAGAAGGTATTTTCAGTGATACACTGCATATTTCGTTATATTATAAGGTATTTTCAATGGTACACTGTATACTACGTTATATTATAAGGTATTTTCAATGATAAACTACGATATATTAGAAGGTATTTTCAATGATACACTGCATATTACGTTATATTATAAGGTATTTTCAATGATACACTGCATATTACGTTATATTACAAGGTATTTTCAATGATACACTGCATATTACGTTATAATATAAGGTATTTTCAATGATACACTGCATATTACGTTATATTATATGGTATTTTCAATGATACACTGCATATTACGATATATATTAAGGTATTTTCAATGATACGCTGCATAGTACGTTATATTATAAGGTATTTTCAATGTTACACTGTATATTACGTTATGTTATAAGGTATTTTCAATGATAAACTACTATATATTATAAGGTATTTTCAATGATACACTGCATATTACGTTATATTATAAGGTATTTTCAATGATACACTGTATATTACGTTATAATATAAGGTATTTTCAATGATAAACTACGACATAATATAAGGTATGTTCAATGACACACTGCATAGTACGCTATATTATAAGGTCTTTTCAATGATACACTGCATATTACGTTATACTATAAGGTTTTTTCAATGATAAACTACGACATAATATAAGGTATGTTCAATGACACACTGCATATTTCGTTATATTATAAGGTATTTTCAATGATACACTGCATATTACGTTATATTATAAGGTATTTTCAATGATACACTGCATATTACGTTATATTATAAGGTATTTTCAATGATACACTACAAATTACGAAATATTATAAGGTATTTTCAATTGTACATTGCATATTACGTTATATTATAAGGTATTTTCAATGATACACTGCATATTACGTTATATTATAAGGTATTTTCAATGATACACTATAAATTCCGATATATTATAAGGCATTTTCAATGATACAATGCATATTACGTTATATTATAAGGTATTTTCAATGATACACTACAAATTACGAAATATTATAAGGTATTTTCAATGATACATTGCATATTACGATATATTATAAGGTATTTTCAATGATACATTGCATATTACGATATATTATAAGGTATTTTCAATGATACACTGCATATTACGTTATATTATAAGGTATTTTCAATGATAAACTACGATATATTAGAAGGTATTTTCAATGATACACTGCATATTACGTTATATTATAAGGTATTTTCAATGATACACTGCATATTACGTTATATTATAAGGTATTTTCAATGATACACTGCATATTACGTTATATTACAAGGTATTTTCAATGATACACTGCATATTCCGTTATATTATAAGGTATTTTCAATGATACACTACAAATTACGAAATATTATAAGGTATTTTCAATGATACATTGCATATTACGATATATTATAAGGTATTTTCAATGATACACTGCATATTACGTTATATTATAAGGTATTTTCAATGATACACTACAAATTCCGTTATATTATAAGGTATTTTCAATGATACACTGCATATTACGTTATATTACAAGGTATTTTCAATGATACACTGCATATTACGTTATAATATAAGGTATTTTCAATGATACACTACAAATTACGAAATATTATAAGGTATTTTCAATGATACATTGCATATTACGATATATTATAAGGTATTTTCAATGATACACTACATATTACGTTATATTATAAGGTATTTTCAATGATACACTACAAATTCCGTTATATTATAAGGTATTTTCAATGATACACTGCATATTACGTTATATTCTATTGTATTTTCAATGATACACTGCATATAAACGTTATAGTATAAGGTATTTTCAATGATACACTGCATATTACGTTATATTATAAGGTATTTTCAATGATACACTACAAATTACGAAATATTATAAGGTATTTTCAATGATACATTGCATATTACGATATATTATAAGGTATTTTCAATGATACACTGCATATTACGTTATATTATAAGGTATTTTCAATGATACACTACAAATTCCGTTATATTATAAGGTATTTTCAATGATACACTGCATATTACGTTATATTTCAAGGTATTTTCAATGATACACTGCATATTACGTTATAATATAAGGTATTTTCAATGATACACTACAAATTACGAAATATTATAAGGTATTTTCAATGATACATTGCATATTACGATATATTATAAGGTATTTTCAATGATACACTGCATATTACGTTATATTATAAGGTATTTTCAATGATACACTACAAATTCCGTTATATTATAAGGTATTTTCAATGATACACTGCATATTACGTTATATTCTATTGTATTTTCAATGATACACTGCATATAAACGTTATAGTATAAGGTATTTTCAATGATACACTGCATATTACGTTATATTATAAGGTATTTTCAATGATACACTACAAATTACGAAATATTATAAGGTATTTTCAATGATACACTGCATATTACGATATATTATAAGGTATTTTCAATGATACACTGCATATTACGTTATATTATAAGGTATTTTCAATGATACTCTGCATATTCCGTTATATTATAAGGTATTTTCATTGAAACACTCCATATTACGTTACATTATAAGGCATTTTCAATGATAAACTACGATATATTAAAAGGTATTTTCAATAATACACTGCATATTACGTTATATTACAAGGTATTTTCAATGATACACTGCATATTACGTTATAATATAAGGTATTTTCAATGATACACTACAAATTACGAAGTATTATAAGGTATTTTCAATGATACATTGCATATTACGATATATTATAAGGTATTTTCAATGATACACTGCATATTACGTTATATTATAAGGTATTTTCTATGATACTCTGCATATTCCGTTATATTATAAGGTA
Source organism: Lasioglossum lativentre (assembly GCA_916610255.1). NCBI lineage: Eukaryota > Metazoa > Arthropoda > Insecta > Hymenoptera > Halictidae > Lasioglossum > Lasioglossum lativentre. The sequence goes on along the minus strand of CAKAJI010000804.1, from coordinate 292,756 downwards.
TTTTCATTGAAACACTCCATATTACGTTACATTATAAGGCATTTTCAATGATAAACTACGATATATTAAAAGGTATTTTCAATGATACACTGCATATTACGTTATATTACAAGGTATTTTCAATGATACACTGCATATTATGTTATAATATAAGGTATTTTCAATGATACACTGCATATTACGTTATCTTATAAGGTATTTTCAATGATACACTGCATATTACGATATATTATAAGGTATTTTCAATGATACACTGCATATTACGTTATATTATAAGGTATTTTCAATGATACACTGCATATTACGTTATATTATAATGTATTTTCAATGATACACTGCATATTACGTTATATTATAAGGTATTTTCAATGATACACTGCATATTACGTTATATTATAAGGTATTTTCAATGATAAACTACGATATATTAGAAGGTATTTTCAGTGATACACTGCATATTTCGTTATATTATAAGGTATTTTCAATGGTACACTGTATACTACGTTATATTATAAGGTATTTTCAATGATAAACTACGATATATTAGAAGGTATTTTCAATGATACACTGCATATTACGTTATATTATAAGGTATTTTCAATGATACACTGCATATTACGTTATATTACAAGGTATTTTCAATGATACACTGCATATTACGTTATAATATAAGGTATTTTCAATGATACACTGCATATTACGTTATATTATATGGTATTTTCAATGATACACTGCATATTACGATATATATTAAGGTATTTTCAATGATACGCTGCATAGTACGTTATATTATAAGGTATTTTCAATGTTACACTGTATATTACGTTATGTTATAAGGTATTTTCAATGATAAACTACTATATATTATAAGGTATTTTCAATGATACACTGCATATTACGTTATATTATAAGGTATTTTCAATGATACACTGTATATTACGTTATAATATAAGGTATTTTCAATGATAAACTACGACATAATATAAGGTATGTTCAATGACACACTGCATAGTACGCTATATTATAAGGTCTTTTCAATGATACACTGCATATTACGTTATACTATAAGGTTTTTTCAATGATAAACTACGACATAATATAAGGTATGTTCAATGACACACTGCATATTTCGTTATATTATAAGGTATTTTCAATGATACACTGCATATTACGTTATATTATAAGGTATTTTCAATGATACACTGCATATTACGTTATATTATAAGGTATTTTCAATGATACACTACAAATTACGAAATATTATAAGGTATTTTCAATTGTACATTGCATATTACGATATATTATAAGGTATTTTCAATGATACACTGCATATTACGTTATATTATAAGGTATTTTCAATGATACACTATAAATTCCGATATATTATAAGGCATTTTCAATGATACAATGCATATTACGTTATATTATAAGGTATTTTCAATGATACACTACAAATTACGAAATATTATAAGGTATATTCAATGATACACTGCATATTACGATATATTATAAGGTATTTTCAATGATACATTGCATATTACGATATATTATAAGGTATTTTCAATGATACATTGCATATTACGATATATTATAAGGTATTTTCAATGATACACTGCATATTACGTTATATTATAAGGTATTTTCTATGATACTCTGCATATTCCGTTATATTATAAGGTATTTTCATTGAAACACTCCATATTACGTTACATTATAAGGCATTTTCAATGATAAACTACGATATATTAAAAGGTATTTTCAATGATACACTGCATATTACGTTATATTACAAGGTATTTTCAATGATACACTGCATATTATGTTATAATATAAGGTATTTTCAATGATACACTGCATATTACGTTATCTTATAAGGTATTTTCAATGATACACTGCATATTACGATATATTATAAGGTATTTTCAATGATACACTGCATATTACGTTATATTATAAGGTATTTTCAAAGATACACTATAAATTCCGATATATTATAAGGCATTTTCAATGATACAATGCATATTACGTTATATTATAAGGTATTTTCAACGATACACTGCATATTCCGTTATATTATAAGGTATTTTCATTGAAACACTCCATATTACGTTACATTATAAGGCATTTTCAATGATAAACTACGATATATTATAAGGTATTTTCAATGATACACTGCATATTACGCTATATTATAAGGTATTTTCAATGATATACTGCATATTACGTTATATTATAAGGTATTTTCAATGATACACTGCATATTACGTTATATTATAAGGTATTTTCAATGATAAACTACGATATATTAGAAGGTATTTTCAGTGATACACTGCATATTTCGTTATATTATAAGGTATTTTCAATGGTACACTGTATATTACGTTATATTATAAGGTATTTTCAATGATAAACTACGATATATTAGAAGGTATTTTCAATGATACACTGCATATTACGTTATATTATAAGGTATTTTCAATGATACACTGCATATTACGTTATATTATAAGGTATTTTCAATGATACACTGCATATTACGTTATATTACAAGGTATTTTCAATGATACACTGCATATTACGTTATATTATAAGGTATTTTCAATGATACACTACAAATTACGAAATATTATAAGATATTTTCAATGATACATTGCATATTACGATATATTATAAGGTATTTTCAATGATACATTGCATATTACGATATATTATAAGGTATTTTCAATGATACACTGCATATTACGTTATATTATAAGGTATTTTCAATGATAAACTACGATATATTAGAAGGTATTTTCAATGATACACTGCATATTACGTTATATTATAAGGTATTTTCAATGATACACTGCATATTACGTTATATTATAAGGTATTTTCAATGATACACTGCATATTACGTTATATTACAAGGTATTTTCAATGATACACTGCATATTCCGTTATATTATAAGGTATTTTCAATGATACACTACAAATTACGAAATATTATAAGGTATTTTCAATGATACATTGCATATTACGATATATTATAAGGTATTTTCAATGATACACTGCATATTACGTTATATTATAAGGTATTTTCAATGATACACTACAAATTCCGTTATATTATAAGGTATTTTCAATGATACACTGCATATTACGTTATATTATAAGGTATTTTCAATGATACACTGCATATTACGTTATACTATAAGGTATTTTCAATGATAAACTACGACATAATATAAGGTATGTTCAATGACACACTGCATATTACGTTATATTATAAGGTATTTTCAATGATACACTGCATATTACGTTATATTACAAGGTATTTTCAATGATACACTGCATATTACGTTATATTATAAGGTATTTTCAATGATACACTGCATATTACGATATATTATAAGGTATTTTCAATGATACACTGCATATTACGTTATATTATAAGGTATTTTCAAAGATACACTATAAATTCCGATATATTATAAGGCATTTTCAATGATACAATGCATATTACGTTATATTATAAGGTATTTTCAACGATACACTGCATATTCCGTTATATTATAAGGTATTTTCATTGAAACACTCCATATTACGTTACATTATAAGGCATTTTCAATGATAAACTACGATATATTATAAGGTATTTTCAATGATACACTGCATATTACGCTATATTATAAGGTATTTTCAATGATATACTGCATATTACGTTATATTATAAGGTATTTTCAATGATACACTGCATATTACGTTATATTATAAGGTATTTTCAATGATAAACTACGATATATTAGAAGGTATTTTCAGTGATACACTGCATATTTCGTTATATTATAAGGTATTTTCAATGGTACACTGTATATTACGTTATATTATAAGGTATTTTCAATGATAAACTACGATATATTAGAAGGTATTTTCAATGATACACTGCATATTACGTTATATTATAAGGTATTTTCAATGATACACTGCATATTACGTTATATTATAAGGTATTTTCAATGATACACTGCATATTACGTTATATTACAAGGTATTTTCAATGATACACTGCATATTACGTTATATTATAAGGTATTTTCAATGATACACTACAAATTACGAAATATTATAAGGTATTTTCAATGATACATTGCATATTACGATATATTATAAGGTATTTTCAATGATACACTGCATATTACGTTATATTATAAGGTATTTTCAATGATACACTACAAATTCCGTTATATTATAAGGTATTTTCAATGATACACTGCATATTACGTTATATTACAAGGTATTTTCAATGATACACTGCATATTACGTTATAATATAAGGTATTTTCAATGATACACTACAAATTACGAAATATTATAAGGTATTTTCAATGATACATTGCATATTACGATATATTATAAGGTATTTTCAATGATACACTGCATATTACGTTATATTATAAGGTATTTTCAATGATACACTACAAATTCCGTTATATTATAAGGTATTTTCAATGATACACTGCATATTACGTTATATTCTATTGTATTTTCAATGATACACTGCATATAAACGTTATAGTATAAGGTATTTTCAATGATACACTGCATATTACGTTATAATATAAGGTATTTTCAATGATACACTACAAATTACGAAATATTATAAGGTATTTTCAATGATACATTGCATATTACGATATATTATAAGGTATTTTCAATGATACACTGCATATTACGTTATATTATAAGGTATTTTCAATGATACACTACAAATTCCGTTATATTATAAGGTATTTTCAATGATACACTGCATATTACGTTATATTCTATTGTATTTTCAATGATACACTGCATATAAACGTTATAGTATAAGGTATTTTCAATGATACACTGCATATTACGTTATATTATAAGGTATTTTCAATGATACACTACAAATTACGAAATATTATAAGGTATTTTCAATGATACACTGCATATTACGATATATTATAAGGTATTTTCAATGATACACTGCATATTACGTTATATTATAAGGTATTTTCAATGATACTCTGCATATTCCGTTATATTATAAGGTATTTTCATTGAAACACTCCATATTACGTTACATTATAAGGCATTTTCAATGATAAACTACTATATATTATAAGGTATTTTCAATGATACACTGCATATTACGTTATATTATAAGGTATTTTCAATGATACACTGTATATTACGTTATATTATAAGGTATTTTCAATGATAAACTACGATATATTAGAAGATATTTTCAATGATACACTGCATAGTACGCTATATTATAAGGTATTTTCAATGATACACTGCATATTACGTTATACTATAAGGTATTTTCAATGATAAACTACGACATAATATAAGGTATGTTCAATGACACACTGCATATTACGTTATATTATAAGGTATTTTCAATGATACACTGCATATTACGTTATATTACAAGGTATTTTCAATGATACACTGCATATTACGTTATATTATAAGGTATTTTCAATGATACACTGCATATTACGATATATTATAAGGTATTTTCAATGATACACTGCATATTACGTTATATTATAAGGTATTTTCAAAGATACACTATAAATTCCGATATATTATAAGGCATTTTCAATGATACAATGCATATTACGTTATATTATAAGGTATTTTCAACGATACACTGCATATTCCGTTATATTATAAGGTATTTTCATTGAAACACTCCATATTACGTTACATTATAAGGCATTTTCAATGATAAACTACGATATATTATAAGGTATTTTCAATGATACACTGCATATTACGCTATATTATAAGGTATTTTCAATGATATACTGCATATTACGTTATATTATAAGGTATTTTCAATGATACACTGCATATTACGTTATATTATAAGGTATTTTCAATGATAAACTACGATATATTAGAAGGTATTTTCAGTGATACACTGCATATTACGTTATATTATAAGGTATTTTCAATGATACACTGCATATTACGTTATATTACAAGGTATTTTCAATGATACACTGCATATTACGTTATATTATAAGGTATTTTCAATGATACACTACAAATTACGAAATATTATAAGGTATTTTCAATGATACATTGCATATTACGATATATTATAAGGTATTTTCAATGATACACTGCATATTACGTTATATTAGAAGGTATTTTCAATGATACACTACAAATTCCGTTATATTATAAGGTATTTTCAATGATACACTGCATATTACGTTATATTACAAGGTATTTTCAATGATACACTGCATATTACGTTATAATATAAGGTATTTTCAATGATACACTACAAATTACGAAATATTATAAGGTATTTTCAATGATACATTGCATATTACGATATATTATAAGGTATTTTCAATGATACACTGCATATTACGTTATATTATAAGGTATTTTCAATGATACACTACAAATTCCGTTATATTATAAGGTATTTTCAATGATACACTGCATATTACGTTATATTCTATTGTATTTTCAATGATACACTGCATATAAACGTTATAGTATAAGGTATTTTCAATGATACACTGCATATAAACGTTATAGTATAAGGTATTTTCAATGATACACTGCATATTACGTTATATTATAAGGTATTTTCAATGATACACTGCATATTACGATATATTATAAGGTATTTTCAATGATACACTGCATATTACGTTATATTATAAGGTATTTTCAATGATACTCTGCATATTCCGTTATATTATAAGGTATTTTCATTGAAACACTCCATATTACGTTACATTATAAGGCATTTTCAATGATAAACTACGATATATTAAAAGGTATTTTCAATAATACACTGCATATTACGTTATATTACAAGGTATTTTCAATGATACACTGCATATTACGTTATAATATAAGGTATTTTCAATGATACACTACAAATTACGAAATATTATAAGGTATTTTCAATGATACACTGCATATTACGATATATTATAAGGTATTTTCAATGATACACTGCATATTACGTTATATTATAAGGTATTTTCAAAGATACACTATAAATTCCGATATATTATAAGGCATTTTCAATGATACAATGCATATTACGTTATATTATAAGGTATTTTCAACGATACACTGCATATTCCGTTATATTATAAGGTATTTTCATTGAAACACTCCATATTACGTTACATTATAAGGCATTTTCAATGATAAACTACGATATATTATAAGGTATTTTCAATGATACACTGCATATTACGCTATATTATAAGGTATTTTCAATGATATACTGCATATTACGTTATATTATAAGGTATTTTCAATGATACACTGCATATTACGTTATATTATAAGGTATTTTCAATGATAAACTACGATATATTAGAAGGTATTTTCAGTGATACACTGCATATTTCGTTATATTATAAGGTATTTTCAATGGTACACTGTATATTACGTTATATTATAAGGTATTTTCAATGATAAACTACGATATATTAGAAGGTATTTTCAATGATACACTGCATATTACGTTATATTATAAGGTATTTTCAATGATACACTGCATATTACGTTATATTATAAGGTATTTTCAATGATACACTGCATATTACGTTATATTACAAGGTATTTTCAATGATACACTGCATATTACGTTATATTATAAGGTATTTTCAATGATACACTACAAATTACGAAATATTATAAGGTATTTTCAATGATACATTGCATATTACGATATATTATAAGGTATTTTCAATGATACACTGCATATTACGTTATATTATAAGGTATTTTCAATGAAAATTCCGTTATATTATAAGGTATTTTCAATGATACACTGCATATTACGTTATATTACAAGGTATTTTCAATGATACACTGCATATTACGTTATAATATAAGGTATTTTCAATGATACACTACAAATTACGAAATATTATAAGGTATTTTCAATGATACATTGCATATTACGATATATTATAAGGTATTTTCAATGATACACTGCATATTACGTTATATTATAAGGTATTTTCAATGATACACTACAAATTCCGTTATATTATAAGGTATTTTCAATGATACACTGCATATTACGTTATATTCTATTGTATTTTCAATGATACACTGCATATAAACGTTATAGTATAAGGTATTTTCAATGATACACTGCATATTACGTTATATTATAAGGTATTTTCAATGATACACTACAAATTACGAAATATTATAAGGTATTTTCAATGATACACTGCATATTACGATATATTATAAGGTATTTTCAATGATACACTGCATATTACGTTATATTATAAGGTATTTTCAATGATACTCTGCATATTCCGTTATATTATAAGGTATTTTCATTGAAACACTCCATATTACGTTACATTATAAGGCATTTTCAATGATAAACTACGATATATTAAAAGGTATTTTCAATAATACACTGCATATTACGTTATATTACAAGGTATTTTCAATGATACACTGCATATTACGTTATAATATAAGGTATTTTCAATGATACACTACAAATTACGAAATATTATAAGGTATTTTCAATGATACACTGCATATTACGATATATTATAAGGTATTTTCAATGATACACTGCATATTACGTTATATTATAAGGTATTTTCAAAGATACACTATAAATTCCGATATATTATAAGGCATTTTCAATGATACAATGCATATTACGTTATATTATAAGGTATTTTCAACGATACACTGCATATTCCGTTATATTATAAGGTATTTTCATTGAAACACTCCATATTACGTTACATTATAAGGCATTTTCAATGATAAACTACGATATATTATAAGGTATTTTCAATGATACACTGCATATTACGCTATATTATAAGGTATTTTCAATGATATACTGCATATTACGTTATATTATAAGGTATTTTCAATGATACACTGCATATTACGTTATATTATAAGGTATTTTCAATGATAAACTACGATATATTAGAAGGTATTTTCAGTGATACACTGCATATTTCGTTATATTATAAGGTATTTTCAATGGTACACTGTATATTACGTTATATTATAAGGTATTTTCAATGATAAACTACGATATATTAGAAGGTATTTTCAATGATACACTGCATATTACGTTATATTATAAGGTATTTTCAATGATACACTGCATATTACGTTATATTATAAGGTATTTTCAATGATACACTGCATATTACGTTATATTACAAGGTATTTTCAATGATACACTGCATATTACGTTATATTATAAGGTATTTTCAATGATACACTACAAATTACGAAATATTATAAGGTATTTTCAATGATACATTGCATATTACGATATATTATAAGGTATTTTCAATGATACACTGCATATTACGTTATATTATAAGGTATTTTCAATGATACACTACAAATTCCGTTATATTATAAGGTATTTTCAATGATACACTGCATATTACGTTATATTACAAGGTATTTTCAATGATACACTGCATATTACGTTATAATATAAGGTATTTTCAATGATACACTACAAATTACGAAATATTATAAGGTATTTTCAATGATACATTGCATATTACGATATATTATAAGGTATTTTCAATGATACACTGCATATTACGTTATATTATAAGGTATTTTCAATGATACACTACAAATTCTGTTATATTATAAGGTATTTTCAATGATACACTGCATATTACGTTATATTCTATTGTATTTTCAATGATACACTGCATATAAACGTTATAGTATAAGGTATTTTCAATGATACACTGCATATTACGTTATAATATAAGGTATTTTCAATGATACACTACAAATTACGAAATATTATAAGGTATTTTCAATGATACATTGCATATTACGATATATTATAAGGTATTTTCAATGATACACTGCATATTACGTTATATTATAAGGTATTTTCAATGATACACTACAAATTCCGTTATATTATAAGGTATTTTCAATGATACACTGCATATTACGTTATATTCTATTGTATTTTCAATGATACACTGCATATAAACGTTATAGTATAAGGTATTTTCAATGATACACTGCATATTACGTTATATTATAAGGTATTTTCAATGATACACTACAAATTACGAAATATTATAAGGTATTTTCAATGATACACTGCATATTACGATATATTATAAGGTATTTTCAATGATACACTGCATATTACGTTATATTATAAGGTATTTTCAATGATACTCTGCATATTCCGTTATATTATAAGGTATTTTCATTGAAACACTCCATATTACGTTACATTATAAGGCATTTTCAATGATAAACTACTATATATTATAAGGTATTTTCAATGATACACTGCATATTACGTTATATTATAAGGTATTTTCAATGATACACTGTATATTACGTTATATTATAAGGTATTTTCAATGATAAACTACGATATATTAGAAGATATTTTCAATGATACACTGCATAGTACGCTATATTATAAGGTATTTTCAATGATACACTGCATATTACGTTATACTATAAGGTATTTTAATGATAAACTACGACATAATATAAGGTATGTTCAATGACACACTGCATATTACGTTATATTATAAGGTATTTTCAATGATACACTGCATATTACGTTATATTACAAGGTATTTTCAATGATACACTGCATATTACGTTATATTATAAGGTATTTTCAATGATACACTGCATATTACGATATATTATAAGGTATTTTCAATGATACACTGCATATTACGTTATATTATAAGGTATTTTCAAAGATACACTATAAATTCCGATATATTATAAGGCATTTTCAATGATACAATGCATATTACGTTATATTATAAGGTATTTTCAACGATACACTGCATATTCCGTTATATTATAAGGTATTTTCATTGAAACACTCCATATTACGTTACATTATAAGGCATTTTCAATGATAAACTACGATATATTATAAGGTATTTTCAATGATACACTGCATATTACGCTATATTATAAGGTATTTTCAATGATATACTGCATATTACGTTATATTATAAGGTATTTTCAATGATACACTGCATATTACGTTATATTATAAGGTATTTTCAATGATAAACTACGATATATTAGAAGGTATTTTCAGTGATACACTGCATATTACGTTATATTATAAGGTATTTTCAATGATACACTGCATATTACGTTATATTATAAGGTATTTTCAATGATACACTGCATATTACGTTATATTATAAGGTATTTTCAATGATACACTACAAATTACGAAATATTATAAGGTATTTTCAATGATACATTGCATATTACGATATATTATAAGGTATTTTCAATGATACACTGCATATTACGTTATATTATAAGGTATTTTCAATGATACACTACAAATTCCGTTATATTATAAGGTATTTTCAATGATACACTGCATATTACGTTATATTACAAGGTATTTTCAATGATACACTGCATATTACGTTATAATATAAGGTATTTTCAATGATACACTACAAATTACGAAATATTATAAGGTATTTTCAATGATACACTGCATATTACGATATATTATAAGGTATTTTCAATGATACACTGCATATTACGTTATATTATAAGGTATTTTCAATGATACACTACAAATTCCGTTATATTATAAGGTATTTTCAATGATACACTGCATATTACGTTATATTCTATTGTATTTTCAATGATACACTGCATATAAACGTTATAGTATAAGGTATTTTCAATGATACACTGCATATTACGTTATATTATAAGGTATTTTCAATGATACACTACAAATTACGAAATATTATAAGGTATTTTCAATGATACACTGCATATTACGATATATTATTAGGTATTTTCAATGATACACTGCATATTACGTTATATTATAAGGTATTTTCAATGATACTCTGCATATTCCGTTATATTATAAGGTATTTTCATTGAAACACTCCATATTACGTTACATTATAAGGCATTTTCAATGATAAACTACGATATATTAAAAGGTATTTTCAATGATACACTGCATATTACGTTATATTACAAGGTATTTTCAATGATACACTGCATATTACGTTATAATATAAGGTATTTTCAATGATACACTACAAATTACGAAATATTATAAGGTATTTTCAATGATACACTGCATATTACGATATATTATAAGGTATTTTCAATGATACACTGCATATTACGTTATATTATAAGGTATTTTCAAAGATACACTATAAATTCCGATATATTATAAGGCATTTTCAATGATACAATGCATATTACGTTATATTATAAGGTATTTTCAACGATACACTGCATATTCCGTTATATTATAAGGTATTTTCATTGAAACACTCCATATTACGTTACATTATAAGGCATTTTCAATGATAAACTACGATATATTATAAGGTATTTTCAATGATACACTGCATATTACGCTATATTATAAGGTATTTTCAATGATATACTGCATATTACGTTATATTATAAGGTATTTTCAATGATACACTGCATATTACGTTATATTATAAGGTATTTTCAATGATAAACTACGATATATTAGAAGGTATTTTCAGTGATACACTGCATATTTCGTTATATTATAAGGTATTTTCAATGGTACACTGTATATTACGTTATATTATAAGGTATTTTCAATGATAAACTACGATATATTAGAAGGTATTTTCAATGATACACTACAAATTACGAAATATTATAAGGTATTTTCAATGATACACTGCATATTACGATATATTATAAGGTATTTTCAATGATACACTGCATATTACGTTATATTATAAGGTATTTTCAAAGATACACTATAAATTCCGATATATTATAAGGCATTTTCAATGATACAATGCATATTACGTTATATTATAAGGTATTTTCAACGATACACTGCATATTCCGTTATATTATAAGGTATTTTCATTGAAACACTCCATATTACGTTACATTATAAGGCATTTTCAATGATAAACTACGATATATTATAAGGTATTTTCAATGATACACTGCATATTACGCTATATTATAAGGTATTTTCAATGATACACTGCATATTACGTTATATTACAAGGTATTTTCAATGATACACTGCATATTACGTTATATTATAAGGTATTTTCAAAGATACACTATAAATTCCGATATATTATAAGGTATTTTCAATGGTACACTGTATATTACGTTATATTATAAGGTATTTTCAATGATAAACTACGATATATTAGAAGGTATTTTCAATGATACACTGCATATTACGTTATATTATAAGGTATTTTCAATGATACACTGCATATTACGTTATATTATAAGGTATTTTCAATGATACACTGCATATTACGTTATATTACAAGGTATTTTCAATGATACACTGCATATTACGTTATATTATAAGGTATTTTCAATGATACACTACAAATTACGAAATATTATAAGGTATTTTCAATGATACATTGCATATTACGATATATTATAAGGTATTTTCAATGATACACTGCATATTACGTTATATTATAAGGTATTTTCAATGATACACTGCATATTACGTTATATTAAAAGGTATTTTCAAAGATACACTATAAATTCCGATATATTATAAGGCATTTTCAATGATACAATGCATATTACGTTATATTATAAGGTATTTTCAACGATACACTGCATATTCCGTTATATTATAAGGTATTTTCATTGAAACACTCCATATTACGTTACATTATAAGGCATTTTCAATGATAAACTACGATATATTAGAAGGTATTTTCAATGATACACTGCATATTACGTTATATTATAAGGTATTTTCAATGATACACTGCATATTACGTTATATTATAAGGTATTTTCAATGATACACTGCATATTACGTTATATTACAAGGTATTTTCAATGATACACTGCATATTACGTTATATTATAAGGTATTTTCAATGATACACTACAAATTACGAAATATTATAAGGTATTTTCAATGATACATTGCATATTACGATATATTATAAGGTATTTTCAATGATACACTGCATACTACGTTATATTATAAGGTATTTTCAATGATACACTACAAATTCCGTTATATTATAAGGTATTTTCAATGATACACTGCATATTACGTTATATTATAATGTATTTTCAATGATACACTGCATATTACGATATATTATAAGGTATTTTCAATGATACGCTGCATAGTACGTTATATTATAAGGTATTTTCAATGTTACACTGTATATTACGTTATGTTATAAGGTATTTTCAATGATAAACTACTATATATTAGAAGGTATTTTCAATGATACACTGCATAGTACGCTATATTATAAGGTATTTTCAATGATACACTGCATATTACGTTATACTATAAGGTATTTTCAATGATAAACTACGACATAATATAAGGTATGTTCAATGACACACTGCATATTACGTTAAATTATAAGGTATTTTCAATGATACACTGCATATTACGTTATATTACAAGGTATTTTCAATGATACACTGCATATTACGTTATATTATAAGGTATTTTCAATGATACACTGCATATTACGATATATTATAAGGTATTTTCAATGATACACTGCATATTACGTTATATTATAAGGTATTTTCAAAGATACACTATAAATTCCGATATATTATAAGGCATTTTCAATGATACAATGCATATTACGTTATATTATAAGGTATTTTCAACGATACACTGCATATTCCGTTATATTATAAGGTATTTTCATTGAAACACTCCATATTACGTTACATTATAAGGCATTTTCAATGATAAACTACGATATATTATAAGGTATTTTCAATGATACACTGCATATTACGCTACATTATAAGGTATTTTCAATGATATACTGCATATTACGTTATATTATAAGGTATTTTCAATGATACACTGCATATTACGTTATATTATAAGGTATTTTCAATGATAAACTACGATATATTAGAAGGTATTTTCAGTGATACACTGCATATTTCGTTATATTATAAGGTATTTTCAATGGTACACTGTATATTACGTTATATTATAAGGTATTTTCAATGATAAACTACGATATATTAGAAGGTATTTTCAATGATACACTGCATATTACGTTATATTATAAGGTATTTTCAATGATACACTGCATATTACGTTATATTATAAGGTATTTTCAATGATACACTGCATATTACGTTATATTACAAGGTATTTTCAATGATACACTGCATATTACGTTATATTATAAGGTATTTTCAATGATACACTGCATATTACGTTATATTACAAGGTATTTTCAATGATACACTGCATATTACGTTATATTATAAGGTATTTTCAATGATACACTACAAATTACGAAATATTATAAGGTATTTTCAATGATACATTGCATATTACGATATATTATAAGGTATTTTCAATGATACACTGCATACTACGTTATATTATAAGGTATTTTCAATGATACACTACAAATTCCGTTATATTATAAGGTATTTTCAATGATACACTGCATATTACGTTATATTATAATGTATTTTCAATGATACACTGCATATTACGTTATATTATAAGGTATTTTCAATGATACACTGCATATTACGTTATATTATAAGGTATTTTCAATGATACACTGCATATTACGTTATATTACAAGGTATTTTCAAAGATACACTGCATATTACGTTATATTATAAGGTATTTTCAATGATACACTACAAATTACGAAATATTATAAGGTATTTTCAATGATACATTGCATATTACGATATATTATAAGGTATTTTCAATGATACACTGCATATTACGTTATATTATAAGGTATTTTCAATGATACACTACAAATTCCGTTATATTATAAGGTATTTTCAATGATACACTGCATATTACGTTATATTATAAGGTATTTTCAATGATACACTGCATATTACGTTATATTATAAGGTATTTTCAATGATACACTGCATATTACGTTATATTATAAGGTCTTTTCAATGATAAACTACGATATATTAGAAGGTATTTTCAGTGATACACTGCATATTTCGTTATATTATAAGGTATTTTCAATGGTACACTGTATACTACGTTATATTATAAGGTATTTTCAATGATAAACTACGATATATTAGAAGGTATTTTCAATGATACACTGCATATTACGTTATATTATAAGGTATTTTCAATGATACACTGCATATTACGTTATATTACAAGGTATTTTCAATGATACACTGCATATTACGCTATATTATAAGGTATTTTCAATGATATACTGCATATTACGTTATATTATAAGGTATTTTCAATGATACACTGCATATTACGTTATATTATAAGGTATTTTCAATGATAAACTACAAATTCCGTTATATTATAAGGTATTTTCAATGATACACTGCATATTACGTTATATTATAATGTATTTTCAATGATACACTGCATATTACGTTATTTTATAAGGTATTTTCAATAATACACTGCATATTACGTTATATTACAAGGTATTTTCAATGATACACTGCATATTACGTTATATTATAAGGTATTTTCAATGATACACTACAAATTACGAAATATTATAAGGTATTTTCAATGATACATTGCATATTACGATATATTATAAGGTATTTTCAATGATACACTGCATATTACGTTATATTATAAGGTATTTTCAATGATACACTACAAATTCCGTTATATTATAAGGTATTTTCAATGATACACTGCATATTACGTTATATTATAATGTATTTTCAATGATACACTGCATATTACGTTATATTATAAGGTATTTTCAATGATACACTGCATATTACGTTATATTATAAGGTATTTTCAATGATACACTGCATATTACGTTATATTACAAGGTATTTTCAATGATACACTGCATATTCCGTTATATTATAAGGTATTTTCAATGATACACTGCATATTCCGTTATATTATAAGGTATTTTCATTGAAACACTCCATATTACGTTACATTATAAGGCATTTTCAATGATAAACTACGATATATTATAAGGTATTTTCAATGATACACTGCATATTACGCTACATTATAAGGTATTTTCAATGATATACTGCATATTACGTTATATTATAAGGTATTTTCAATGATACACTGCATATTACGTTATATTATAAGGTATTTTCAATGATAAACTACGATATATTAGAAGGTATTTTCAGTGATACACTGCATATTTCGTTATATTATAAGGTATTTTCAATGGTACACTGTATATTACGTTATATTATAAGGTATTTTCAATGATAAACTACGATATATTAGAAGGTATTTTCAATGATACACTGCATATTACGTTATATTATAAGGTATTTTCAATGATACACTGCATATTACGTTATATTATAAGGTATTTTCAATGATACACTGCATATTACGTTATATTACAAGGTATTTTCAATGATACACTGCATATTACGTTATATTATAAGGTATTTTCAATGATACACTGCATATTACGTTATATTACAAGGTATTTTCAATGATACACTGCATATTACGTTATATTATAAGGTATTTTCAATGATACACTACAAATTACGAAATATTATAAGGTATTTTCAATGATACATTGCATATTACGATATATTATAAGGTATTTTCAATGATACACTGCATACTACGTTATATTATAAGGTATTTTCAATGATACACTACAAATTCCGTTATATTATAAGGTATTTTCAATGATACACTGCATATTACGTTATATTATAATGTATTTTCAATGATACACTGCATATTACGTTATATTATAAGGTATTTTCAATGATACACTGCATATTACGTTATATTATAAGGTATTTTCAATGATACACTGCATATTACGTTATATTACAAGGTATTTTCAAAGATACACTGCATATTACGTTATATTATAAGGTATTTTCAATGATACACTACAAATTACGAAATATTATAAGGTATTTTCAATGATACATTGCATATTACGATATATTATAAGGTATTTTCAATGATACACTGCATATTACGTTATATTATAAGGTATTTTCAATGATACACTACAAATTCCGTTATATTATAAGGTATTTTCAATGATACACTGCATATTACGTTATATTATAATGTATTTTCAATGATACACTGCATATTACGTTATATTATAAGGTATTTTCAATGATACACTGCATATTACGTTATATTATAAGGTCTTTTCAATGATAAACTACGATATATTAGAAGGTATTTTCAGTGATACACTGCATATTTCGTTATATTATAAGGTATTTTCAATGGTACACTGTATACTACGTTATATTATAAGGTATTTTCAATGATAAACTACGATATATTAGAAGGTATTTTCAATGATACACTGCATATTACGTTATATTATAAGGTATTTTCAATGATACACTGCATATTACGTTATATTACAAGGTATTTTCAATGATACACTGCATATTACGCTATATTATAAGGTATTTTCAATGATATACTGCATATTACGTTATATTATAAGGTATTTTCAATGATACACTGCATATTACGTTATATTATAAGGTATTTTCAATGATAAACTACAAATTCCGTTATATTATAAGGTATTTTCAATGATACACTGCATATTACGTTATATTATAATGTATTTTCAATGATACACTGCATATTACGTTATTTTATAAGGTATTTTCAATAATACACTGCATATTACGTTATATTACAAGGTATTTTCAATGATACACTGCATATTACGTTATATTATAAGGTATTTTCAATGATACACTACAAATTACGAAATATTATAAGGTATTTTCAATGATACATTGCATATTACGATATATTATAAGGTATTTTCAATGATACACTGCATATTACGTTATATTATAAGGTATTTTCAATGATACACTACAAATTCCGTTATATTATAAGGTATTTTCAATGATACACTGCATATTACGTTATATTATAATGTATTTTCAATGATACACTGCATATTACGTTATATTATAAGGTATTTTCAATGATACACTGCATATTACGTTATATTATAAGGTATTTTCAATGATACACTGCATATTACGTTATATTACAAGGTATTTTCAATGATACACTGCATATTCCGTTATATTATAAGGTATTTTCAATGATACACTACAAATTCCGTTATATTATAAGGTATTTTCAATGATACACTGCATATTACGTTATATTATAATGTATTTTCAATGATACACTGCATATTACGTTATATTATAAGGTATTTTCAATGATACACTGCATATTACGTTATATTATAAGGTATTTTCAATGATAAACTACGATATATTACAAGGTATTTTCAGTGATACACTGCATATTTCGTTATATTATAAGGTATTTTCAATGGTACACTGTATACTACGTTATATTATAAGGTATTTTCAATGATAAACTACTATATATTATAAGGTATTTTCAATGATACACTGCATATTACGTTATATTATAAGGTATTTTCAATGATACACTGTATATTACGTTATATTATAAGGTATTTTCAATGATAAACTACGATATATTAGAAGGTATTTTCAATGATACACTGCATAGTACGCTATATTATAAGGTCTTTTCAATGATAAACTACGATATATTAGAAGGTATTTTCAGTGATACACTGCATATTTCGTTATATTATAAGGTATTTTCAATGGTACACTGTATACTACGTTATATTATAAGGTATTTTCAATGATAAACTACGATATATTAGAAGGTTTTTTCAATGATACACTGCATATTACGTTATATTATAAGGTATTTTCAATGATACACTGCATATTACGTTATATTACAAGGTATTTTCAATGATACACTGCATATTACGTTATAATATAAGGTATTTTCAATGATACACTGCATATTACGTTATATTATAAGGTATTTTCAATGATAAACTACAAATTCCGTTATATTATAAGGTATTTTCAATGATACACTGCATATTACGTTATATTATAATGTATTTTCAATGATACACTGCATATTACGTTATATTACAAGGTATTTTCAATGATACACTGCATATTACGTTATATTATAAGGTATTTTCAATGATACACTACAAATTACGAAATATTATAAGGTATTTTCAATGATACATTGCATATTACGATATATTATAAGGTATTTTCAATGATACACTGCATATTACGTTATATTATAAGGTATTTTCAATGATACACTACAAATTCCGTTATATTATAAGGTATTTTCAATGATACACTGCATATTACGTTATATTATAATGTATTTTCAATGATACACTGCATATTACGTTATATTATAAGGTATTTTCAATGATACACTGCATATTACGTTATATTATAAGGTATTTTCAATGATACACTGCATATTACGTTATATTACAAGGTATTTTCAATGATACACTGCATATTCCGTTATATTATAAGGTATTTTCAATGATACACTACAAATTACGAAATATTATAAGGTATTTTCAATGATACATTGCATATTACGATATAATATAAGGTATTTTCAATGATACACTGCATATTACGTTATATTATAAGGTATTTTCAATGATACACTACAAATTCCGTTATATTATAAGGTATTTTCAATGATACACTGCATATTACGTTATATTATAATGTATTTTCAATGATACACTGCATATTACGTTATATTATAAGGTATTTTCAATGATACACTGCATATTACGTTATATTATAAGGTATTTTCAATGATAAACTACGATATATTACAAGGTATTTTCAGTGATACACTGCATATTTCGTTATATTATAAGGTATTTTCAATGGTACACTGTATACTACGTTATATTATAAGGTATTTTCAATGATAAACTACGATATATTAGAAGTTATTTTCAATGATACACTGCATATTACGTTATATTATAAGGTATTTTCAATGATACACTGCATATTACGTTATATTACAAGGTATTTGCAATGATACACTGCATATTACGTTATAATATAAGGTATTTTCAATGATACACTACGATATATTAGAAGGTATTTTCAATGATACACTGCATATTACGTTATATTATAAGGTATTTTCAATGATACACTGCATATTACGTTATATTACAAGGTATTTTCAATGATACACTGCATATTACGTTATATTATAAGGTATTTTCAATAATACACTGCATATTACGTTATATTATATGGTATTTTCAATGATACACTGCATATTACGATATATATTAAGGTATTTTCAATGATACGCTGCATAGTACGTTATATTATAAGGTATTTTCAATGTTACACTGTATATTACGTTATGTTATAAGGTATTTTCAATGATAAACTACTATATATTATAAGGTATTTTCAATGATACACTGCATATTACGTTATATTATAAGGTATTTTCAATGATACACTGCATATTACGTTATATTATAAGGTATTTTCAATGATAAACTACGATATATTAGAAGGTATTTTCAATGATACACTGCATAGTACGCTATATTATAAGGTCTTTTCAATGATAAACTACGATATATTAGAAGGTATTTTCAGTGATACACTGCATATTTCGTTATATTATAAGGTATTTTCAATGGTACACTGTATACTACGTTATATTATAAGGTATTTTCAATGATAAACTACGATATATTAGAAGGTTTTTTCAATGATACACTGCATATTACGTTATATTATAAGGTATTTTCAATGATACACTGCATATTACGTTATATTACAAGGTATTTTCAATGATACACTGCATATTACGTTATATTATAAGGTATTTTCAATGATACACTACAAATTCCGTTATATTATAAGGTATTTTCAATGATACACTGCATATTACGTTATATTATAATGTATTTTCAATGATACACTGCATATTACGTTATATTATAAGGTATTTTCAATGATACACTGCATATTACGTTATATTATAAGGTATTTTCAATGATAAACTACGATATATTACAAGGTATTTTCAGTGATACACTGCATATTTCGTTATATTATAAGGTATTTTCAATGGTACACTGTATACTACGTTATATTATAAGGTATTTTCAATGATAAACTACGATATATTAGAAGGTATTTTCAATGATACACTGCATATTACGTTATATTATAAGGTATTTTCAATGATACACTGCATATTACGTTATATTACAAGGTATTTGCAATGATACACTGCATATTACGTTATAATATAAGGTATTTTCAATGATACACTACGATATATTAGAAGGTATTTTCAATGATACACTGCATATTACGTTATATTATAAGGTATTTTCAATGATACACTGCATATTACGTTATATTACAAGGTATTTTCAATGATACACTGCATATTACGTTATAATATAAGGTATTTTCAATGATACACTGCATATTACGTTATATTATATGGTATTTTCAATGATACACTGCATATTACGATATATATTAAGGTATTTTCAATGATACGCTGCATAGTACGTTATATTATAAGGTATTTTCAATGTTACACTGTATATTACGTTATGTTATAAGGTATTTTCAATGATAAACTACTATATATTATAAGGTATTTTCAATGATACACTGCATATTACGTTATATTATAAGGTATTTTCAATGATACACTGTATATTACGTTATATTATAAGGTATTTTCAATGATAAACTACGATATATTAGAAGGTATTTTCAATGATACACTGCATAGTACGCTATATTATAAGGTCTTTTCAATGATAAACTACGATATATTAGAAGGTATTTTCAGTGATACTCTGCATATTTCGTTATATTATAAGGTATTTTCAATGGTACACTGTATACTACGGTATATTATAAGGTATTTTCAATGATAAACTACGATATATTAGAAGGTTTTTTCAATGATACACTGCATATTACGTTATATTATAAGGTATTTTCAATGATACACTGCATATTACGTTATATTATAAGGTATTTTCAATGATACACTGCATATTACGTTATAATATAAGGTATTTTCAATGATACACTGCATATTACGTTATATTATATGGTATTTTCAATGATACACTGCATATTACGATATATATTAAGGTATTTTCAATGATACGCTGCATAGTACGTTATATTATAAGGTATTTTCAATGTTACACTGTATATTACGTTATGTTATAAGGTATTTTCAATGATAAACTACTATATATTATAAGGTATTTTCAATGATACACTGCATATTACGTTATATTATAAGGTATTTTCAATGATACACTGTATATTACGTTATATTATAAGGTATTTTCAATGATAAACTACGATATATTAGAAGGTATTTTCAATGATACACTGCATAGTACGCTATATTATAAGGTCTTTTCAATGATACACTGCATATTACGTTATACTATAAGGTATTTTCAATGATACACTACAAATTACGAAATATTATAAGGTATTTTCAATGATACACTGCATATTACGTTATATTATAAGGTATTTTCAAAGATACACTATAAATTCCGATATATTATCAGGCATTTTCAATGATACAATGCATATTACGTTATATTATAAGGTATTTTCAACGATACACTGCATATTCCGTTATATTATAAAGTATTTTCATTGAAACACTCCATATTACGTTACATTATAAGGCATTTTCAATGATAAACTACGATATATTATAAGGTATTTTCAATGATACACTGCATATTACGCTACATTATAAGGTATTTTCAATGATATACTGCATATTACGTTATATTATAAGGTATTTTCAATGATACACTGCATATTACGTTATATTATAAGGTATTTTCAATGATAAACTACGATATATTAGAAGGTATTTTCAGTGATACACTGCATATTTCGTTATATTATAAGGTATTTTCAATGGTACACTGTATATTACGTTATATTATAAGGTATTTTCAATGATAAACTACGATATATTAGAAGGTATTTTCAATGATACACTGCATATTACGTTATATTATAAGGTATTTTCAATGATACACTGCATATTACGTTATATTATAAGGTATTTTCAATGATACACTGCATATTACGTTATATTACAAGGTATTTTCAATGATACACTGCATATTACGTTATATTATAAGGTATTTTCAATGATACACTACAAATTACGAAATATTATAAGGTATTTTCAATGATACATTGCATATTACGATATATTATAAGGTATTTTCAATGATACACTGCATATTACGTTATATTATAAGGTATTTTCAATGATACACTACAAATTCCGTTATATTATAAGGTATTTTCAATGATACACTGCATATTACGTTATATTATAATGTATTTTCAATGATACACTGCATATTACGTTATATTATAAGGTATTTTCAATGATACACTGCATATTACGTTATATTACAAGGTATTTTCAATGATACACTGCATATTACGTTATAATATAAGGTATTTTCAATGATACACTGCATATTACGTTATATTATATGGTATTTTCAATGATACACTGCATATTACGATATATTATAAGGTATTTTCAATGATACGCTGCATAGTACGTTATATTATAAGGTATTTTCAATGTTACACTGTATTTTACGTTATGTTATAAGGTATTTTCAATGATAAACTACTATATATTAGAAGGTATTTTCAATGATACACTGCATAGTACGCTATATTATAAGGTATTTTCAATGATACACTGCATATTACGTTATACTATAAGGTATTTCAATGATAAACTACGACATAATATAAGGTATGTTCAATGACACACTGCATATTACGTTATATTATAAGGTATTTTCAATGATACACTACATATTACGTTATATTACAAGGTATTTTCAATGATACACTGCATATTACGTTATATTATAAGGTATTTTCAATGATACACTGCATATTACGATATATTATAAGGTATTTTCAATGATACACTGCATATTACGTTATATTATAAGGTATTTTCAAAGATACACTATAAATTCCGATATATTATAAGGCATTTTCAATGATACAATGCATATTACGTTATATTATAAGGTATTTTCAATGATACACTGCATATTCCGTTATATTATAAGGTATTTTCATTGAAACACTCCATATTACGTTACATTATAAGGCATTTTCAATGATAAACTACGATCTATGATACACTGCATATTACGTTATATTATAAGGTATTTTCAATGATACACTGCATATTACGTTATATTATAAGGTATTTTCAATGATACACTGCATATTACGTTATATTACAAGGTATTTTCAATGATACACTGCATATTACGTTATATTATAAGGTATTTTCAATGATACACTACAAATTACGAAATATTATAAGGTATTTTCAATGATACATTGCATATTACGATATATTATAAGGTATTTTCAATGATACACTGCATATTACGTTATAATATAAGGTATTTTCAATGATACACTGCATATTACGTTATATTATATGGTATTTTCAATGATACACTGCATATTACGATATATTATAAGGTATTTTCAATGATACGCTGCATAGCACGTTATATTATAAGGTATTTTCAATGTTACACTGTATATTACGTTATGTTATAAGGTATTTTCAATGATAAACTACTATATATTATAAGGTATTTTCAATGATACACTGCATATTACGTTATATTATAAGGTATTTTCAATGATACACTGTATATTACGTTATATTATAAGGTATTTTCAATGATAAACTACGATATATTAGAAGGTATTTTCAATGATACACTGCATAGTACGCTATATTATAAGGTATTTTCAATGATACACTGCATATTACGTTATACTATAAGGTATTTTCAATGATAAACTACGACATAATTTAAGGTATGTTCAATGACACACTGCATATTTCGTTATATTATAAGGTATTTTCAATGATACACTACAAATTACGAAATATTATAAGGTACTTTCAATGATATACTGCATATTACGTTATATTATAAAGTATTTTCAACGATACACTGCATATTACGTTATATTATAAGGTATTTTCAAAGATACACTATAAATTCCGATATATTATAAGGCATTCTCAATGATACAATGCATATTACGTTATACTATAAGGTTTTTTCAATGATAAACTACGACATAATATAAGGTATGTTCAATGACACACTGCATATTTCGTTATATTATAAGGTATTTTCAATGATACACTACAAATTACGAAATATTATAAGGTATTTTCAATGATACACTGCATATTACGTTATATTATAAGGTATTTTCAATGATATACTGCATATTACGTTATATTATAAGGTATTTTCAATGATACACTGCATATTACGTTATATTATAAGGTATTTTCAATGATAAACTACGATATATTAGAAGGTATTTTCAATGATACACTGCATATTACGTTATATTATAAGGTATTTTCAATGATACACTGCATATTACGTTATATTACAAGGTATTTGCAATGATACACTGCATATTACGTTATAATATAAGGTATTTTCAATGATACACTACGATATATTAGAAGGTATTTTCAATGATACACTGCATATTACGTTATATTATAAGGTATTTTCAATGATACACTGCATATTACGTTATATTACAAGGTATTTTCAATGATACACTGCATATTACGTTATAATATAAGGTATTTTCAATGATACACTGCATATTACGTTATATTATATGGTATTTTCAATGATACACTGCATATTACGATATATATTAAGGTATTTTCAATGATACGCTGCATAGTACGTTATATTATAAGGTATTTTCAATGTTACACTGTATATTACGTTATGTTATAAGGTATTTTCAATGATAAACTACTATATATTATAAGGTATTTTCAATGATACACTGCATATTACGTTATATTATAAGGTATTTTCAATGATACACTGTATATTACGTTATATTATAAGGTATTTTCAATGATAAACTACGATATATTAGAAGGTATTTTCAATGATACACTGCATAGTACGCTATATTATAAGGTCTTTTCAATGATAAACTACGATATATTAGAAGGTATTTTCAGTGATACTCTGCATATTTCGTTATATTATAAGGTATTTTCAATGGTACACTGTATACTACGGTATATTATAAGGTATTTTCAATGATAAACTACGATATATTAGAAGGTTTTTTCAATGATACACTGCATATTACGTTATATTATAAGGTATTTTCAATGATACACTGCATATTACGTTATATTATAAGGTATTTTCAATGATACACTGCATATTACGTTATAATATAAGGTATTTTCAATGATACACTGCATATTACGTTATATTATATGGTATTTTCAATGATACACTGCATATTACGATATATATTAAGGTATTTTCAATGATACGCTGCATAGTACGTTATATTATAAGGTATTTTCAATGTTACACTGTATATTACGTTATGTTATAAGGTATTTTCAATGATAAACTACTATATATTATAAGGTATTTTCAATGATACACTGCATATTACGTTATATTATAAGGTATTTTCAATGATACACTGTATATTACGTTATATTATAAGGTATTTTCAATGATAAACTACGATATATTAGAAGGTATTTTCAATGATACACTGCATAGTACGCTATATTATAAGGTCTTTTCAATGATACACTGCATATTACGTTATACTATAAGGTATTTTCAATGATACACTACAAATTACGAAATATTATAAGGTATTTTCAATGATACACTGCATATTACGTTATATTATAAGGTATTTTCAAAGATACACTATAAATTCCGATATATTATCAGGCATTTTCAATGATACAATGCATATTACGTTATATTATAAGGTATTTTCAACGATACACTGCATATTCCGTTATATTATAAAGTATTTTCATTGAAACACTCCATATTACGTTACATTATAAGGCATTTTCAATGATAAACTACGATATATTATAAGGTATTTTCAATGATACACTGCATATTACGCTACATTATAAGGTATTTTCAATGATATACTGCATATTACGTTATATTATAAGGTATTTTCAATGATACACTGCATATTACGTTATATTATAAGGTATTTTCAATGATAAACTACGATATATTAGAAGGTATTTTCAGTGATACACTGCATATTTCGTTATATTATAAGGTATTTTCAATGGTACACTGTATATTACGTTATATTATAAGGTATTTTCAATGATAAACTACGATATATTAGAAGGTATTTTCAATGATACACTGCATATTACGTTATATTATAAGGTATTTTCAATGATACACTGCATATTACGTTATATTATAAGGTATTTTCAATGATACACTGCATATTACGTTATATTACAAGGTATTTTCAATGATACACTGCATATTACGTTATATTATAAGGTATTTTCAATGATACACTACAAATTACGAAATATTATAAGGTATTTTCAATGATACATTGCATATTACGATATATTATAAGGTATTTTCAATGATACACTGCATATTACGTTATATTGTAAGGTATTTTCAATGATACACTACAAATTCCGTTATATTATAAGGTATTTTCAATGATACACTGCATATTACGTTATATTATAATGTATTTTCAATGATACACTGCATATTACGTTATATTATAAGGTATTTTCAATGATACACTGCATATTACGTTATATTACAAGGTATTTTCAATGATACACTGCATATTACGTTATAATATAAGGTATTTTCAATGATACACTGCATATTACGTTATATTATATGGTATTTTCAATGATACACTGCATATTACGATATATTATAAGGTATTTTCAATGATACGCTGCATAGTACGTTATATTATAAGGTATTTTCAATGTTACACTGTATTTTACGTTATGTTATAAGGTATTTTCAATGATAAACTACTATATATTAGAAGGTATTTTCAATGATACACTGCATAGTACGCTATATTATAAGGTATTTTCAATGATACACTGCATATTACGTTATACTATAAGGTATTTTCAATGATAAACTACGACATAATATAAGGTATGTTCAATGACACACTGCATATTACGTTATATTATAAGGTATTTTCAATGATACACTACATATTACGTTATATTACAAGGTATTTTCAATGATACACTGCATATTACGTTATATTATAAGGTATTTTCAATGATACACTGCATATTACGATATATTATAAGGTATTTTCAATGATACACTGCATATTACGTTATATTATAAGGTATTTTCAAAGATACACTATAAATTCCGATATATTATAAGGCATTTTCAATGATACAATGCATATTACGTTATATTATAAGGTATTTTCAACGATACACTGCATATTCCGTTATATTATAAGGTATTTTCATTGAAACACTCCATATTACGTTACATTATAAGGCATTTTCAATGATAAACTACGATATATTAGAAGGTATTTTCAATGATACACTGCATATTACGTTATATTATAAGGTATTTTCAATGATACACTGCATATTACGTTATATTATAAGGTATTTTCAATGATACACTGCATATTACGTTATATTATAAGGTATTTTCAATGATACACTGCATATTACGTTATATTATAAGGTATTTTCAATGATACACTACAAATTACGAAATATTATAAGGTATTTTCAATGATACATTGCATATTACGATATATTATAAGGTATTTTCAATGATACACTGCATATTACGTTATAATATAAGGTATTTTCAATGATACACTGCATATTACGTTATATTATATGGTATTTTCAATGATACACTGCATATTACGATATATTATAAGGTATTTTCAATGATACGCTGCATAGCACGTTATATTATAAGGTATTTTCAATGTTACACTGTATATTACGTTATGTTATAAGGTATTTTCAATGATAAACTACTATATATTATAAGGTATTTTCAATGATACACTGCATATTACGTTATATTATAAGGTATTTTCAATGATACACTGTATATTACGTTATATTATAAGGTATTTTCAATGATAAACTACGATATATTAGAAGGTATTTTCAATGATACACTGCATAGTACGCTATATTATAAGGTATTTTCAATGATACACTGCATATTACGTTATACTATAAGGTATTTTCAATGATAAACTACGACATAATTTAAGGTATGTTCAATGACACACTGCATATTTCGTTATATTATAAGGTATTTTCAATGATACACTACAAATTACGAAATATTATAAGGTACTTTCAATGATATACTGCATATTACGTTATATTATAAAGTATTTTCAACGATACACTGCATATTACGTTATATTATAAGGTATTTTCAAAGATACACTATAAATTCCGATATATTATAAGGCATTCTCAATGATACAATGCATATTACGTTATATTATAAGGTTTTTTCAATGATAAACTACGACATAATATAAGGTATGTTCAATGACACACTGCATATTTCGTTATATTATAAGGTATTTTCAATGATACACTACAAATTACGAAATATTATAAGGTATTTTCAATGATACACTGCATATTACGTTATATTATAAGGTATTTTCAATGATATACTGCATATTACGTTATATTATAAGGTATTTTCAATGATACACTGCATATTACGTTATATTATAAGGTATTTTCAATGATAAACTACGATATATTAGAAGGTATTTTCAGTGATACACTGCATATTTCGTTATATTATAAGGTATTTTCAATGGTACACTGTATATTACGTTATATTATAAGGTATTTTCAATGATAAACTACGATATATTAGAAGGTATATTCAATGATACACTGCATATTACGTTATATTATAAGGTATTTTCAATGATACACTGCATATTACGTTATATTATAAGGTATTTTCAATGATACACTGCATATTACGTTATATTACAAGGTATTTTCAATGATACACTGCATATTACGTTATATTATAAGGTATTTTCAATGATACACTACAAATTACGAAATATTATAAGGTATTTTCAATGATACATTGCATATTACGATATATTATAAGGTATTTTCAATGATACACTGCATATTACGTTATATTATAAGGTATTTTCAATGATACACTACAAATTCCGTTATATTATAAGGTATTTTCAATGATACACTGCATATTACGTTATATTATAATGTATTTTCAGTGATACACTGCATATTACGTTATATTATAAGGTATTTTCAATGATACACTGCATATTACGTTATATTACAAGGTATTTTCAATGATACACTGCATATTACGTTATAATATAAGGTATTTTCAATGATACACTGCATATTACGTTATATTATATGGTATTTTCAATGATACACTGCATATTACGATATATTATAAGGTATTTTCAATGATACGCTGCATAGTACGTTATATTATAAGGTATTTTCAATGTTACACTGTATATTACGTTATGTTATAAGGTATTTTCAATGATAAACTACTATATATTATAAGGTATTTTCAATGGTACACTGCATATTACGTTATATTATAAGGTATTTTCAATGATACACTGTATATTACGTTATATTATAAGGTATTTTCAATGATAAACTACGATATATTAGAAGGTATTTTCAATGATACACTGCATAGTACGCTATATTATAAGCTATTTTCAATGATACACTGCATATTACGTTATACTATAAGGTATTTTCAATGATAAACTACGACATAATTTAAGGTATGTTCAATGACACACTGCATATTTCGTTATATTATAAGGTATTTTCAATGATACACTACAAATTACGAAATATTATAAGGTACTTTCAATGATATACTGCATATTACGTTATATTATAAAGTATTTTCAACGATACACTGCATATTACGTTATATTATAAGGTATTTTCAAAGATACACTATAAATTCCGATATATTATAAGGCATTCTCAATGATACAATGCATATTACGTTATATTATAAGGTATTTTCAACGATACACTGCATATTCCGTTATATTATAAGGTATTTTCATTGAAACACTCCATATTACGTTACATTATAAGGCATTTTCAATGATAAACTACGATATATTATAAGGCATTCTCAATGATACACTAAATATTACGCTATATTATAAGGTATTTTAAATGATATACTGCATATTACGTTATATTATAAGGTATTTTCAATGATACACTGCATATTACGTTATATTATAAGGTATTTTCAATGATACACTGCATAGTACGCTATATTATAAGGTATTTTCAATGATACACTGCATATTACGTTATATTATAAGGTATTTTCAATGATAAACTACGATATATTAGAAGGTATTTTCAGTGATACACTGCATATTTCGTTATATTATAAGGTATTTTCAATGGTACACTGTATATTACGTTATATTACAAGGTATTTTCAATGATACACTGCATATTACGTTATAATATAAGGTATTTTCAATTATACACTGCATATTACGTTATATTATATGGTATTTTCAATGATACACTGCATATTACGATATATATTAAGGTATTTTCAATGATACGCTGCATAGTACGTTATATTATAAGGTATTTTCAATGTTACACTGTATATTACGTTATGTTATAAGGTATTTTCAATGATAAACTACTATATATTATAAGGTATTTTCAATGATACACTGCATATTACGTTATATTATAAGGTATTTTCAATGATACACTGTATATTACGTTATATTATAAGGTATTTTCAATGATAAACTACGATATATTAGAAGGTATTTTCAATGATACACTGCATAGTACGCTATATTATAAGGTCTTTTCAATGATACACTGCATATTACGTTATACTATAAGGTTTTTTCAATGATAAACTACGACATAATATAAGGTATGTTCAATGACACACTGCATATTTCGTTATATTATAAGGTATTTTCAATGATACACTACAAATTACGAAATATTATAAGGTATTTTCAATAATACACTGCATATTACGTTATATTATAAGGTATTTTCAAAGATACACTATAAATTCCGATATATTATAAGGCATTTTCAATGATACAATGCATATTACGTTATATTATAAGGTATTTTCAACGATACACTGCATATTCCGTTATATTATAAGGTATTTTCATTGAAACACTCCATATTACGTTACATTATAAGGCATTTTCAATGATAAACTACGATATATTATAAGGTATTTTCAATGATACACTGCATATTACGCTATATTATAAGGTATTTTCAATGATATACTGCATATTACGTTATATTATAAGGTATTTTCAATGATACACTGCATATTACGTTATATTATAAGGTATTTTCAATGATACACTACAAATTCCGTTATATTATAAGGTATTTTCAATGATACACTGCATATTACGTTATATTATAATGTATTTTCAATGATACACTGCATATTACGTTATATTATAAGGTATTTTCAATGATACACTGCATATTACGTTATATTATAAGGTATTTTCAATGATAAACTACGATATATTACAAGGTATTTTCAGTGATACACTGCATATTTCGTTATATTATAAGGTATTTTCAATGGTACACTGTATACTACGTTATATTATAAGGTATTTTCAATGATAAACTACGATATATTAGAAGGTATTTTCAATGATACACTGCATATTACGTTATATTATAAGGTATTTTCAATGATACACTGCATATTACGTTATATTATAGTGTATTTTCAGTGATACACTGCATATTACGTTATATTATAAGGTATTTTCAATGATACACTGCATATTACGTTATATTACAAGGTATTTTCAATGATACACTGCATATTACGTTATAATATAAGGTATTTTCAATGATACACTGCATATTACGTTATATTATATGGTATTTTCAATGATACACTGCATATTACGATATATTATAAGGTATTTTCAATGATACGCTGCATAGTACGTTATATTATAAGGTATTTTCAATGTTACACTGTATATTACGTTATGTTATAAGGTATTTTCAATGATAAACTACTATATATTATAAGGTATTTTCAATGTTACACTGTATATTACGTTATGTTATAAGGTATTTTCAATGATAAACTACTATATATTATAAGGTATTTTCAATGATACACTGCATATTACGTTATATTATAAGGTATTTTCAATGATACACTGTATATTACGTTATATTATAAGGTATTTTCAATGATAAACTACGATATATTAGAAGGTATTTTCAATGATACACTGCATAGTACGCTATATTATAAGGTCTTTTCAATGATACACTGCATATTACGTTATACTATAAGGTTTTTTCAATGATAAACTACGACATAATATAAGGTATGTTCAATGACACACTGCATATTTCGTTATATTATAAGGTATTTTCAATGATACACTACAAATTACGAAATATTATAAGGTATTTTCAATAATACACTGCATATTACGTTATATTATAAGGTATTTTCAAAGATACACTATAAATTCCGATATATTATAAGGCATTTTCAATGATACAATGCATATTACGTTATATTATAAGGTATTT
Organism: Lasioglossum lativentre; assembly: GCA_916610255.1. Lineage (NCBI taxonomy): Eukaryota > Metazoa > Arthropoda > Insecta > Hymenoptera > Halictidae > Lasioglossum > Lasioglossum lativentre. The sequence goes on along the minus strand of CAKAJI010000804.1, from coordinate 258,174 downwards.
TCAACGATACACTGCATATTCCGTTATATTATAAGGTATTTTCATTGAAACACTCCATATTACGTTACATTATAAGGCATTTTCAATGATAAACTACGATATATTATAAGGTATTTTCAATGATACACTGCATATTACGCTATATTATAAGGTATTTTCAATGATATACTGCATATTACGTTATATTATAAGGTATTTTCAATGATACACTGCATATTACGTTATATTATAAGGTATTTTCAATGATACACTACAAATTCCGTTATATTATAAGGTATTTTCAATGATACACTGCATATTACGTTATATTATAATGTATTTTCAATGATACACTGCATATTACGTTATATTATAAGGTATTTTCAATGATACACTGCATATTACGTTATATTATAAGGTATTTTCAATGATAAACTACGATATATTACAAGGTATTTTCAGTGATACACTGCATATTTCGTTATATTATAAGGTATTTTCAATGGTACACTGTATACTACGTTATATTATAAGGTATTTTCAATGATAAACTACGATATATTAGAAGGTATTTTCAATGATACACTGCATATTACGTTATATTATAAGGTATTTTCAATGATACACTGCATATTACGTTATATTATAGTGTATTTTCAGTGATACACTGCATATTACGTTATATTATAAGGTATTTTCAATGATACACTGCATATTACGTTATATTACAAGGTATTTTCAATGATACACTGCATATTACGTTATAATATAAGGTATTTTCAATGATACGCTGCATAGTACGTTATATTATAAGGTATTTTCAATGTTACACTGTATATTACGTTATGTTATAAGGTATTTTCAATGATAAACTACTATATATTATAAGGTATTTTCAATGGTACACTGCATATTACGTTATATTATAAGGTATTTTCAATGATACACTGTATATTACGTTATATTATAAGGTATTTTCAATGATAAACTACGATATATTAGAAGGTATTTTCAATGATACACTGCATAGTACGCTATATTATAAGGTATTTTCAATGATACACTGCATATTACGTTATACTATAAGGTATTTTCAATGATAAACTACGACATAATTTAAGGTATGTTCAATGACACACTGCATATTTCGTTATATTATAAGGTATTTTCAATGATACACTACAAATTACGAAATATTATAAGGTACTTTCAATGATATACTGCATATTACGTTATATTATAAAGTATTTTCAACGATACACTGCATATTACGTTATATTATAAGGTATTTTCAAAGATACACTATAAATTCCGATATATTATAAGGCATTCTCAATGATACAATGCATATTACGTTACATTATAAGGCATTTTCAATGATAAACTACGATATATTATAAGGTATTTTCAATGATACACTAAATATTACGCTATATTATAAGGTATTTTAAATGATATACTGCATATTACGTTATATTATAAGGTATTTACAATGATACACTGCATATTACGTTATATTATAAGGTATTTTCAATGATACACTGCATAGTACGCTATATTATAAGGTATTTTCAATGATACACTGCATATTACGTTATATTATAAGGTATTTTCAATGATAAACTACGATATATTAGAAGGTATTTTCAGTGATACACTGCATATTTCGTTATATTATAAGGTATTTTCAATGGTACACTGTATATTACGTTATATTACAAGGTATTTTCAATGATACACTGCATATTACGTTATAATATAAGGTATTTTCAATGATACACTGCATATTACGTTATATTATATGGTATTTTCAATGATACACTGCATATTACGATATATATTAAGGTATTTTCAATGATACGCTGCATAGTACGTTATATTATAAGGTATTTTCAATGTTACACTGTATATTACGTTATGTTATAAGGTATTTTCAATGATAAACTACTATATATTATAAGGTATTTTCAATGATACACTGCATATTACGTTATATTATAAGGTATTTTCAATGATACACTGTATATTACGTTATATTATAAGGTATTTTCAATGATAAACTACGATATATTAGAAGGTATTTTCAATGATACACTGCATAGTACGCTATATTATAAGGTCTTTTCAATGACACACTGCATATTACGTTATACTATAAGGTTTTTTCAATGATAAACTACGACATAATATAAGGTATGTTCAATGACACACTGCATATTTCGTTATATTATAAGGTATTTTCAATGATACACTACAAATTACGAAATATTATAAGGTATTTTCAATGATACACTGCATATTACGTTATATTATAAGGTATTTTCAAAGATACACTATAAATTCCGATATATTATAAGGCATTTTCAATGATACAATGCATATTACGTTATATTATAAGGTATTTTCAACGATACACTGCATATTCCGTTATATTATAAGGTATTTTCATTGAAACACTCCATATTACGTTACATTATAAGGCATTTTCAATGATAAACTACGATATATTATAAGGTATTTTCAATGATACACTGCATATTACGCTATATTATAAGGTATTTTCAATGATATACTGCATATTACGTTATATTATAAGGTATTTTCAATGATACACTGCATATTACGTTATATTATAAGGTATTTTCAATGATACACTACAAATTCCGTTATATTATAAGGTATTTTCAATGATACACTGCATATTACGTTATATTATAAGGTATTTTCAATGATACACTGCATATTACGTTATATTATAAGGTATTTTCAATGATACACTGCATATTACGTTATATTATAAGGTATTTTCAATGATAAACTACGATATATTACAAGGTATTTTCAGTGATACACTGCATATTTCGTTATATTATAAGGTATTTTCAATGGTACACTGTATACTACGTTATATTATAAGGTATTTTCAATGATAAACTACGATATATTAGAAGGTATTTTCAATGATACACTGCATATTACGTTATATTATAAGGTATTTTCAATGATACACTGCATATTACGTTATATTACAAGGTATTTTCAATGATACACTGCATATTACGTTATAATATAAGGTATTTTCAATGATACACTGCATATTACGTTATATTATATGGTATTTTCAATGATACACTGCATATTACGATATATATTAAGGTATTTTCAATGATACGCTGCATAGTACGTTATATTATAAGGTATTTTCAATGTTACACTGTATATTACGTTATGTTATAAGGTATTTTCAATGATAAACTACTATATATTATAAGGTATTTTCAATGATACACTGCATATTACGTTATATTATAAGGTATTTTCAATGATACACTGTATATTACGAAATATTATAAGGTATTTTCAATGATACACTGCATATTACGTTATATTATAATGTATTTTCAATGATACACTGCATATTACGTTATATTATAAGGTATTTTCAATGATACACTGCATATTACGTTATATTATAAGGTATTTTCAATGATAAACTACGATATATTACAAGGTATTTTCAGTGATACACTGCATATTTCGTTATATTATAAGGTATTTTCAATGGTACACTGTATACTACGTTATATTATAAGGTATTTTCAATGATAAACTACGATATATTAGAAGGTATTTTCAATGATACACTGCATATTACGTTATATTATAAGGTATTTTCAATGATACACTGCATATTACGTTATATTATAATGTATTTTCAGTGATACACTGCATATTACGTTATATTATAAGGTATTTTCAATGATACACTGCATATTACGTTATATTACAAGGTATTTTCAATGATACACTGCATATTACGTTATAATATAAGGTATTTTCAATGATACACTGCATATTACGTTATATTATATGGTATTTTCAATGATACACTGCATATTACGATATGTATTAAGGTATTTTCAATGATACGCTGCATAGTACGTTATATTATAAGGTATTTTCAATGTTACACTGTATATTACTTATGTTATAAGGTATTTTCAATGATAAACTACTATATATTATAAGGTATTTTCAATGATACACTGCATATTACGTTATATTATAAGGTATTTTCAATGATACACTGTATATTACGTTATATTATAAGGTATTTTCAATGATAAACTACGATATATTAGAAGGTATTTTCAATGATACACTGCATAGTACGCTATATTATAAGGTCTTTTCAATGATACACTGCATATTACGTTATACTATAAGGTTTTTTCAATGATAAACTACGACATAATATAAGGTATGTTCAATGACACACTGCATATTTCGTTATATTATAAGGTATTTTCAATGATACACTACAAATTACGAAATATTATAAGGTATTTTCAATGATACACTGCATATTACGTTATATTATAAGGTATTTTCAAAGATACACTATAAATTCCGATATATTATAAGGCATTTTCAATGATACAATGCATATTACGTTATATTATAAGGTATTTTCAACGATACACTGCATATTCCGTTATATTATAAGGTATTTTCATTGAAACACTCCATATTACGTTACATTATAAGGCATTTTCAATGATAAACTACGATATATTATAAGGTATTTTCAATGATACACTGCATATTACGCTATATTATAAGTTATTTTCAATGATATACTGCATATTACGTTATATTATAAGGTATTTTCAATGATACACTGCATATTACGTTATATTATAAGGTATTTTCAATGATACACTACAAATTCCGTTATATTATAAGGTATTTTCAATGATACACTGCATATTACGTTATATTATAATGTATTTTCAATGATACACTGCATATTACGTTATATTATAAGGTATTTTCAATGATACACTGCATATTACGTTATATTATAAGGTATTTTCAATGATAAACTACGATATATTACAAGGTATTTTCAGTGATACACTGCATATTTCGTTATATTATAAGGTATTTTCAATGGTACACTGTATACTACGTTATATTATAAGGTATTTTCAATGATAAACTACGATATATTAGAAGGTATTTTCAATGATACACTGCATATTACGTTATATTATAAGGTATTTTCAATGATACACTGCATATTACGTTATATTACAAGGTATTTTCAATGATACACTGCATATTACGTTATAATATAAGGTATTTTCAATGATACACTGCATATTACGTTATATTATATGGTATTTTCAATGATACACTGCATATTACGATATATATTAAGGTATTTTCAATGATACGCTGCATATTACGTTATATTATAAGGTATTTTCAATGATAAACTACTATATATTATAAGGTATTTTCAATGATACACTGCATATTACGTTATATTATAAGGTATTTTCAATGATACACTGTATATTACGAAATATTATAAGGTATTTTCAATGATACACTGCATATTACGTTATATTATAAGGTATTTTCAAAGATACACTATAAATTCCGATATATTATAAGGCATTTTCAATGATACAATGCATATTACGTTATATTATAAGGTATTTTCAACGATACACTGCATATTCCGTTATATTATAAGGTATTTTCATTGAAACACTCCATATTACGTTACATTATAAGGCATTTTCAATGATAAACTACGATATATTATAAGGTATTTTCAATGATACACTGCATATTACGCTATATTATAAGGTATTTTCAATGATATACTGCATATTACGTTATATTATAAGGTATTTTCAATGATACACTGCATATTACGTTATATTATAAGGTATTTTCAATGATAAACTACGATATATTAGAAGGTATTTTCAGTGATACACTGCATATTTCGTTATATTATAAGGTATTTTCAATGGTACACTGTATATTACGTTATATTATAAGGTATTTTCAATGATAAACTACGATATATTAGAAGGTATTTTCAATGATACACTGCATATTACGTTATATTATAAGGTATTTTCAATGATACACTGCATATTACGTTATATTATAAGGTATTTTCAATGATACACTGCATATTACGTTATATTACAAGGTATTTTCAATGATACACTGCATATTACGTTATATTATAAGGTATTTTCAATGATACACTACAAATTACGAAATATTATAAGGTATTTTCAATGATACATTGCATATTACGATATATTATAAGGTATTTTCAATGATACACTGCATATTACGTTATATTATAAGGTATTTTCAATGATACACTACAAATTCCGTTATATTATAAGGTATTTTCAATGATACACTGCATATTACGTTATATTATAAGGTATTTTCAATGATACACTGCATATTACGTTATATTACAAGGTATTTTCAATGATACACTGCATATTACGTTATAATATAAGGTATTTTCAATGATACACTGCATATTACGTTATATTATATGGTATTTTCAATGATACACTGCATATTACGATATATATTAAGGTATTTTCAATGATACGCTGCATATTACGTTATACTATAAGGTATTTTCAATGATAAACTACTATATATTATAAGGTATTTTCAATGATACACTGCATATTACGTTATATTATAAGGTATTTTCAATGATACACTGTATATTACGAAATATTATAAGGTATTTTCAATGATACACTGCATATTACGTTATATTATAAGGTATTTTCAAAGATACACTATAAATTCCGATATATTATAAGGCATTTTCAATGATACAATGCATATTACGTTATATTATAAGGTATTTTCAACGATACACTGCATATTCCGTTATATTATAAGGTATTTTCATTGAAACACTCCATATTACGTTACATTATAAGGCATTTTCAATGATAAACTACGATATATTATAAGGTATTTTCAATGATACACTGCATATTACGCTATATTATAAGGTATTTTCAATGATATACTGCATATTACGTTATATTATAAGGTATTTTCAATGATACACTGCATATTACGTTATATTATAAGGTATTTTCAATGATAAACTACGATATATTAGAAGGTATTTTCAGTGATACACTGCATATTTCGTTATATTATAAGGTATTTTCAATGGTACACTGTATATTACGTTATATTATAAGGTATTTTCAATGATAAACTACGATATATTAGAAGGTATTTTCAATGATACACTGCATATTACGTTATATTATAAGGTATTTTCAATGATACACTGCATATTACGTTATATTATAAGGTATTTTCAATGATACACTGCATATTACGTTATATTACAAGGTATTTTCAATGATACACTGCATATTACGTTATATTATAAGGCATTTTCAAGGATACACTACAAATTACGAAATATTATAAGGTATTTTCAATGATACATTGCATATTACGATATATTATAAGGTATTTTCAATGATACACTGCATATTACGTTATATTATAAGGTATTTTCAATGATACACTACAAATTCCGTTATATTATAAGGTATTTTCAATGATACACTGCATATTACGTTATATTATAATGTATTTTCAATGATACACTGCATATTACGTTATATTATAAGGTATTTTCAATGATACACTGCATATTACGTTATATTACAAGGTATTTTCAATGATACACTGCATATTACGTTATAATATAAGGTATTTTCAATGATACACTGCATATTACGTTATATTATATGGTATTTTCAATGATACACTGCATATTACGATATATTATAAGGTATTTTCAATGATACGCTGCATAGCACGTTATATTATAAGGTATTTTCAATGTTACACTGTATATTACGTTATGTTATAAAGTATTTTCAACGATACACTGCATATTACGTTATATTATAAGGTATTTTCAAAGATACACTATAAATTCCGATATATTATAAGGCATTCTCAATGATACAATGCATATTACGTTATACTATAAGGTTTTTTCAATGATAAACTACGACATAATATAAGGTATGTTCAATGACACACTGCATATTTCGTTATATTATAAGGTATTTTCAATGATACACTACAAATTACGAAATATTATAAGGTATTTTCAATGATACACTGCATATTACGTTATATTATAAGGTATTTTCAATGATATACTGCATATTACGTTATATTATAAGGTATTTTCAATGATACACTGCATATTACGTTATATTATAAGGTATTTTCAATGATAAACTACGATATATTAGAAGGTATTTTCAGTGATACACTGCATATTTCGTTATATTATAAGGTATTTTCAATGGTACACTGTATATTACGTTATATTATAAGGTATTTTCAATGATAAACTACGATATATTAGAAGGTATTTTCAATGATACACTGCATATTACGTTATATTATAAGGTATTTTCAATGATACACTGCATATTACGTTATATTATAAGGTATTTTCAATGATACACTGCATATTACGCTATATTATAAGGTATTTTCAATGATACACTGCATATTACGTTATATTATAAGGTATTTTCAATGATACACTGCATATTACGTTATATTACAAGGTATTTTCAATGATACACTGCATATTACGTTATATTATAAGGTATTTTCAATGATACACTACAAATTACGAAATATTATAAGGTATTTTCAATGATACATTGCATATTACGATATATTATAAGGTATTTTCAATGATACACTGCATATTACGTTATATTATAAGGTATTTTCAATGATACACTACAAATTCCGTTATATTATAAGGTATTTTCAATGATACACTGCATATTACGTTATATTATAATGTATTTTCAGTGATACACTGCATATTACGTTATATTATAAGGTATTTTCAATGATACACTGCATATTACGTTATATTACAAGGTATTTTCAATGATACACTGCATATTACGTTATAATATAAGGTATTTTCAATGATACACTGCATATTACGTTATATTATATGGTATTTTCAATGATACACTGCATATTACGATATATTATAAGGTATTTTCAATGATACGCTGCATAGTACGTTATATTATAAGGTATTTTCAATGTTACACTGTATATTACGTTATGTTATAAGGTATTTTCAATGATAAACTACTATATATTATAAGGTATTTTCAATGGTACACTGCATATTACGTTATATTATAAGGTATTTTCAATGATACACTGTATATTACGTTATATTATAAGGTATTTTCAATGATAAACTACGATATATTAGAAGGTATTTTCAATGATACACTGCATAGTACGCTATATTATAAGGTATTTTCAATGATACACTGCATATTACGTTATACTATAAGGTATTTTCAATGATAAACTACTATATATTATAAGGTATTTTCAATGATACACTGCATATTACGTTATATTATAAGGTATTTTCAATGATACACTGTATATTACGAAATATTATAAGGTATTTTCAATGATACACTGCATATTACGTTATATTATAAGGTATTTTCAAAGATACACTATAAATTCCGATATATTATAAGGCATTTTCAATGATACAATGCATATTACGTTATATTATAAGGTATTTTCAACGATACACTGCATATTCCGTTATATTATAAGGTATTTTCATTGAAACACTCCATATTACGTTACATTATAAGGCATTTTCAATGATAAACTACGATATATTATAAGGTATTTTCAATGATACACTGCATATTACGCTATATTATAAGGTATTTTCAATGATATACTGCATATTACGTTATATTATAAGGTATTTTCAGTGATACACTGCATATTACGTTATATTATAAGGTATTTTCAATGATAAACTACGATATATTAGAAGGTATTTTCAGTGATACACTGCATATTTCGTTATATTATAAGGTATTTTCAATGGTACACTGTATATTACGTTATATTATAAGGTATTTTCAATGATAAACTACGATATATTAGAAGGTATTTTCAATGATACACTGCATATTACGTTATATTATAAGGTATTTTCAATGATACACTGCATATTACGTTATATTATAAGGTATTTTCAATGATACACTGCATATTACGTTATATTACAAGGTATTTTCAATGATACACTGCATATTACGTTATATTATAAGGTATTTTCAATGATACACTACAAATTACGTTACATTATAAGGCATTTTCAATGATAAACTACGATATATTAAAAGGTATTTTTAATAATAGACTGCATATTACGTTATATTATAAGGTATTTTCAATGATACATTGCATATTACGATATATTATAAGGTATTTTCAATGATACACTGCATATTACGTTATATTATAAGGTATTTTCAATGATACACTACAAATTCCGTTATATTATAAGGTATTTTCAATGATACACTGCATATTACGTTATATTATAATGTATTTTCAATGATACACTGCATATTACGTTATATTATAAGGTATTTTCAATGATACACTGCATATTACGTTATATTACAAGGTATTTTCAATGATACACTGCATATTACGTTATAATATAAGGTATTTTCAATGATACACTGCATATTACGTTATATTATATGGTATTTTCAATGATACACTGCATATTACGATATATTATAAGGTATTTTCAATGATACGCTGCATAGCACGTTATATTATAAGGTATTTTCAATGTTACACTGTATATTACGTTATGTTATAAGGTATTTTCAATGATAAACTACTATATATTATAAGGTATTTTCAATGATACACTGCATATTACGTTATATTATAAGGTATTTTCAATGATACACTGTATATTACGTTATATTATAAGGTATTTTCAATGATAAACTACGATATATTAGAAGGTATTTTCAATGATACACTGCATAGTACGCTATATTATAAGGTATTTTCAATGATACACTGCATATTACGTTATACTATAAGGTATTTTCAATGATAAACTACGACATAATTTAAGGTATGTTCAATGACACACTGCATATTTCGTTATATTATAAGGTATTTTCAATGATACACTACAAATTACGAAATATTATAAGGTACTTTCAATGGTATACTGCATATTACGTTATATTATAAAGTATTTTCAACGATACACTGCATATTACGTTATATTATAAGGTATTTTCAAAGATACACTATAAATTCCGATATATTATAAGGCATTCTCAATGATACAATGCATATTACGTTATACTATAAGGTTTTTTCAATGATAAACTACGACATAATATAAGGTATGTTCAATGACACACTGCATATTTCGTTATATTATAAGGTATTTTCATTGATACACTACAAATTACGAAATATTATAAGGTATTTTCAATGATACACTGCATATTACGTTATATTATAAGGTATTTTCAATGATATACTGCATATTACGTTATATTATAAGGTATTTTCAATGATACACTGCATATTACGTTATATTATAAGGTATTTTCAATGATAAACTACGATATATTAGAAGGTATTTTCAGTGATACACTGCATATTTCGTTATATTATAAGGTATTTTCAATGGTACACTGTATATTACGTTATATTATAAGGTATTTTCAATGATAAACTACGATATATTAGAAGGTATTTTCAATGATACACTGCATATTACGTTATATTATAAGGTATTTTCAATGATACACTGCATATTACGTTATATTATAAGGTATTTTCAATGATACACTGCATATTACGTTATATTACAAGGTATTTTCAATGATACACTGCATATTACGTTATATTATAAGGTATTTTCAATGATACACTACAAATTACGAAATATTATAAGGTATTTTCAATGATACATTGCATATTACGATATATTATAAGGTATTTTCAATGATACACTGCATATTACGTTATATTATAAGGTATTTTCAATGATACACTACAAATTCCGTTATATTATAAGGTATTTTCAATGATACACTGCATATTACGTTATATTATAATGTATTTTCAGTGATACACTGCATATTACGTTATATTATAAGGTATTTTCAATGATACACTGCATATTACGTTATATTACAAGGTATTTTCAATGATACACTGCATATTACGTTATAATATAAGGTATTTTCAATGATACACTGCATATTACGTTATATTATATGGTATTTTCAATGATACACTGCATATTACGATATATTATAAGGTATTTTCAATGATACGCTGCATAGTACGTTATATTATAAGGTATTTTCAATGTTACACTGTATATTACGTTATGTTATAAGGTATTTTCAATGATAAACTACTATATATTATAAGGAATTTTCAATGGTACACTGCATATTACGTTATATTATAAGGTATTTTCAATGATACACTGTATATTACGTTATATTATAAGGTATTTTCAATGATAAACTACGATATATTAGAAGGTATTTTCAATGATACACTGCATAGTACGCTATATTATAAGGTATTTTCAATGATACACTGCATATTACGTTATACTATAAGGTATTTTCAATGATAAACTACGACATAATTTAAGGTATGTTCAATGACACACTGCATATTTCGTTATATTATAAGGTATTTTCAATGATACACTACAAATTACGAAATATTATAAGGTACTTTCAATGATATACTGCATATTACGTTATATTATAAAGTATTTTCAACGATACACTGCATATTACGTTATATTATAAGGTATTTTCAAAGATACACTATAAATTCCGATATATTATAAGGCATTCTCAATGATACAATGCATATTACGTTATATTATAATGTATTTTCAACGATACACTGCATATTCCGTTATATTATAAGGTATCTTCATTGAAACACTCCATATTACGTTACATTATAAGGCATTTTCAATGATAGACTACGATATATTATAAGGTATTTTCAATGATACACTAAATATTACGCTATATTATAAGGTATTTTAAATGATATACTGCATATTACGTTATATTATAAGGTATTTTCAATGATACACTGCATATTACGTTATATTATAAGGTATTTTCAATGATACACTGCATAGTACGCTATATTATAAGGTATTTTCAATGATACACTGCATATTACGTTATATTATAAGGTATTTTCAATGATAAACTACGATATATTAGAAGGTATTTTCAGTGATACACTGCATATTTCGTTATATTATAAGGTATTTTCAATGGTACACTGTATATTACGTTATATTACAAGGTATTTTCAATGATACACTGCATATTACGTTATAATATAAGGTATTTTCAATGATACACTGCATATTACGTTATATTATATGGTATTTTCAATGATACACTGCATATTACGATATATATTAAGGTATTTTCAATGATACGCTGCATAGTACGTTATATTATAAGGTATTTTCAATGTTACTGTATATATCGTTATGTTATAAGGTATTTTCAATGATAAACTACTATATATTATAAGGTATTTTCAATGATACACTGCATATTACGTTATATTATAAGGTATTTTCAATGATACACTGTATATTACGTTATATTATAAGGTATTTTCAATGATAAACTACGATATATTAGAAGGTATTTTCAATGATACACTGCATAGTACGCTATATTATAAGGTCTTTTCAATGATACACTATAAATTCCGATATATTATAAGGCATTTTCAATGATACAATGCATATTACGTTATATTATAAGGTATTTTCAAAGATACACTATAAATTCCGATATATTATAAGGCATTCTCAATGATACAATGCATATTACGTTATATTATAAGGTATTTTCAACGATACACTGCATATTCCGTTATATTATAAGGTATTTTCATTGAAACACTCCATATTACGTTACATTATAAGGCATTTTCAATGATAAACTACGATATATTATAAGGTATTATCAATGATACACTAAATATTACGCTATATTATAAGGTATTTTAAATGATATACTGCATATTACGTTATATTATAAGGTATTTTCAATGATACACTGCATATTACGTTATATTATAAGGTATTTTCAATGATACACTGCATAGTACGCTATATTATAAGGTATTTTCAATGATACACTGCATATTACGTTATATTATAAGGTATTTTCAATGATAAACTACGATATATTAGAAGGTATTTTCAGTGATACACTGCATATTTCGTTATATTATAAGGTATTTTCAATGGTACACTGTATATTACGTTATATTACAAGGTATTTTCAATGATACACTGCATATTACGTTATAATATAAGGTATTTTCAATGATACACTGCATATTACGTTATATTATATGGTATTTTCAATGATACACTGCATATTACGATATATATTAAGGTATTTTCAATGATACGCTGCATAGTACGTTATATTATAAGGTATTTTCAATGTTACTGTATATATCGTTATGTTATAAGGTATTTTCAATGATAAACTACTATATATTATAAGGTATTTTCAATGATACACTGCATATTACGTTATATTATAAGGTATTTTCAATGATACACTGTATATTACGTTATATTATAAGGTATTTTCAATGATAAACTACGATATATTAGAAGGTATTTTCAATGATACACTGCATAGTACGCTATATTATAAGGTCTTTTCAATGATACACTGCATATTACGTTATACTATAAGGTTTTTTCAATGATAAACTACGACATAATATAAGGTATGTTCAATGACACACTGCATATTTCGTTATATTATAAGGTATTTTCAATGATACACTACAAATTACGAAATATTATAAGGTATTTTCAATGATACACTGCATATTACGTTATATTATAAGGTATTTTCAAAGATACACTATAAATTCCGATATATTATAAGGCATTTTCAATGATACAATGCATATTACGTTATATTATAAGGTATTTTCAACGATACACTGCATATTCCGTTATATTATAAGGTATTTTCATTGAAACACTCCATATTACGTTACATTATAAGGCATTTTCAATGATAAACTACGATATATTATAAGGTATTTTCAATGATACACTAAATATTACGCTATATTATAAGGTATTTTAAATGATATACTGCATATTACGTTATATTATAAGGTATTTTCAATGATACACTGCATATTACGTTATATTATAAGGTATTTTCAATGATACACTGCATATTACGTTATATTACAAGGTATTTTCAATGATACACTGCATATTACGTTATAATATAAGGTATTTTCAATGATACACTGCATATTACGTTATATTATATGGTATTTTCAATGATACACTGCATATTACGATATATTATAAGGTATTTTCAATGATACGCTGCATAGTACGTTATATTATAAGGTATTTTCAATGTTACACTGTATATTACGTTATGTTATAAGGTATTTTCAATGATAAACTACTATATATTATAAGGTATTTTCAATGATACAATGCATATTACGTTATATTATAAGGTATTTTCAATGATACACTGCATATTACGTTATATTATAAGGTATTTTCAATGATACACTGCATATTACGTTATATTATAAGGTCTTTTCAATGACACAATGCATATTTCGTTATATTATAAGTTATTTTCAATGATACACTGCATATTACGTTATACTATAAGGTATTTTCAATGGTACACTGTATATTACGTTATATTACAAGGTATTTTCAATTATACACTGCATATTACGTTATAATATAAGGTATTTTCAATGAGACACTGCATATTACGTTATATTATATGGTATTTTCAATGATACACTGCATATTACGATATATATTAAGGTATTTTCAATGATACGCTGCATAGTACGTTATATTATAAGGTATTTTCAATGTTACTGTATATATCGTTATGTTATAAGGTATTTTCAATGATAAACTACTATATATTATAAGGTATTTTCAATGATACACTGCATATTACGTTATATTATAAGGTATTTTCAATGATACACTGTATATTACGTTATATTATAAGGTATTTTCAATGATAAACTACGATATATTAGAAGGTATTTTCAATGATACACTGCATAGTACGCTATATTATAAGGTCTTTTCAATGATACACTGCATATTACGTTATACTATAAGGTTTTTTCAATGATAAACTACGACATAATATAAGGTATGTTCAATGACACACTGCATATTTCGTTATATTATAAGGTATTTTCAATGATACACTACAAATTACGAAATATTATAAGGTATTTTCAATGATACACTGCATATTACGTTATATTATAAGGTATTTTCAAAGATACACTATAAATTCCGATATATTATAAGGCATTTTCAATGATACAATGCATATTACGTTATATTATAAGGTATTTTCAACGATACACTGCATATTCCGTTATATTATAAGGTATTTTCATTGAAACACTCCATATTACGTTACATTATAAGGCATTTTCAATGATAAACTACGATATATTATAAGGTATTTTCAATGATACACTGCATATTACGCTATATTATAAGGTACTTTCAATGATATACTGCATATTACGTTATATTATAAAGTATTTTCAACGATACACTGCATATTACGTTATATTATAAGGTATTTTCAAAGATACACTATAAATTCCGATATATTATAAGGCATTCTCAATGATACAATGCATATTACGTTATATTATAAGGTATTTTCAACGATACACTGCATATTCCGTTATATTATAAGGTATTTTCATTGAAACACTCCATATTACGTTACATTATAAGGCATTTTCAATGATAAACTACGATATATTATAAGGTATTTTCAATGATACACTAAATATTACGCTATATTATAAGGTATTTTAAATGATATACTGCATATTACGTTATATTATAAGGTATTTTCAATGATACACTGCATATTACGTTATATTATAAGGTATTTTCAATGATACACTGCATAGTACGCTATATTATAAGGTATTTTCAATGATACACTGCATATTACGTTATACTATAAGGTATTTTCAATGATAAACTACGATATATTAGAAGGTATTTTCAGTGATACACTGCATATTTCGTTATATTATAAGGTATTTTCAATGGTACACTGTATATTACGTTATATTACAAGGTATTTTCAATGATACACTGCATATTACGTTATAATATAAGGTATTTTCAATGATACACTGCATATTACGTTATATTATATGGTATTTTCAATGATACACTGCATATTACGATATATATTAAGGTATTTTCAATGATACGCTGCATAGTACGTTATATTATAAGGTATTTTCAATGTTACTGTATATATCGTTATGTTATAAGGTATTTTCAATGATAAACTACTATATATTATAAGGTATTTTCAATGATACACTGCATATTACGTTATATTATAAGGTATTTTCAATGATACACTGTATATTACGTTATATTATAAGGTATTTTCAATGATAAACTACGATATATTAGAAGGTATTTTCAATGATACACTGCATAGTACGCTATATTATAAGGTCTTTTCAATGATACACTGCATATTACGTTATACTATAAGGTTTTTTCAATGATAAACTACGACATAATATAAGGTATGTTCAATGACACACTGCATATTTCGTTATATTATAAGGTATTTTCAATGATACACTACAAATTACGAAATATTATAAGGTATTTTCAATGATACACTGCATATTACGTTATATTATAAGGTATTTTCAAAGATACACTATAAATTCCGATATATTATAAGGCATTTTCAATGATACAATGCATATTACGTTATATTATAAGGTATTTTCAACGATACACTGCATATTCCGTTATATTATAAGGTATTTTCATTGAAACACTCCATATTACGTTACATTATAAGGCATTTTCAATGATAAACTACGATATATTATAAGGTATTTTCAATGATACACTAAATATTACGCTATATTATAAGGTATTTTAAATGATATACTGCATATTACGTTATATTATAAGGTATTTTCAATGATACACTGCATATTACGTTATATTATAAGGTATTTTCAATGATACACTGCATATTACGTTATATTACAAGGTATTTTCAATGATACACTGCATATTACGTTATAATATAAGGTATTTTCAATGATACACTGCATATTACGTTATATTATATGGTATTTTCAATGATACACTGCATATTACGATATATTATAAGGTATTTTCAATGATACGCTGCATAGTACGTTATATTATAAGGTATTTTCAATGTTACACTGTATATTACGTTATGTTATAAGGTATTTTCAATGATAAACTACTATATATTATAAGGTATTTTCAATGATACAATGCATATTACGTTATATTATAAGGTATTTTCAATGATACACTGCATATTACGTTATATTATAAGGTATTTTCAATGATACACTGCATATTACGTTATATTATAAGGTCTTTTCAATGACACAATGCATATTTCGTTATATTATAAGTTATTTTCAATGATACACTGCATATTACGTTATACTATAAGGTATTTTTAATGATAAACTACGACATAATATAAGGTATGTTCAATGACACACTGCATATTTCGTTATATTATAAGGTATTTTCAATGATACACTACAAATTCCGTTATATTATAAGGTATTTTCAATGATACACTGCATATTACGTTATATTCTATTGTATTTTCAATGATACACTGCATATAAACGTTATATTATAAGGTATTTTCAATGATACACTGCATATTACGTTATATTATAAGGTATTTTCAATGATACACTGCATATTACGTTATATTATAAGGTATTTTCAATGATACTCTGCATATTCCGTTATATTATAAGGTATTTTCATTGTAACACTCCATATTACGTTACATTATAAGGCATTTTCAATGATAAACTACGATATATTAAAAGGTATTTTCAATAATACACTGCATATTACGTTATATTACAAGGTATTTTCAATGATACACTGCATATTACGTTATAATATAAGGTATTTTCAATGATACACTACAAATTACGAAATATTGTAAGGTATTTTCAATGATACATTGCATATTACGATATATTATAAGGTATTTTCAATGATACACTGCATATTACGTTATATTATAAGGTATTTTCTATGATACTCTGCATATTCCGTTATATTATAAGGTATTTTCATTGAAACACTCCATATTACGTTACATTAAAAGGCATTTTCAATGATAAACTACGATATATTAAAAGGTATTTTCAATGATACACTGCATATTACGTTATATTACAAGGTATTTTCAATGATACACTGCATATTATGTTATAATATAAGGTATTTTCAATGATACACTGCATATTACGTTATATTATAAGGTATTTTCATTGAAACACTCCATATTACGTTACATTATAAGGCATTTACAATGATAAACTACGATATATTAAAAGGTATTTTCAATGATACACTGCATATTACGTTATATTACAAGGTATTTTCAATGATACACTGCATATTACGTTATATTATAAGGTATTTTCATTGATACACTGCAAATTACGTTATATTATAAGGTATTTTCAATGGTACACTGTATATTACGTTATATTATAAGGTATTTTCAATGATAAACTACGATATATTAGAAGGTATTTTCAATGATACACTGCATATTACGTTATATTATAAGGTATTTTCAATGATACACTGCATATTACGTTATATTACAAGGTATTTTCAATGATACACTGCATATTACGTTATAATATAAGGTATTTTCAATGATACACTGCATATTACGTTATATTATATGGTATTTTCAATGATACACTGCATATTACGATATATTATAAGGTATTTTCAATGATACGCTGCATAGTACGTTATATTATAAGGTATTTTCAATGTTACACTGTATATTACGTTATGTTATAAGGTATTTTCAATGATAAACTACTATATATTATAAGGTATTTTCAATGATACAATGCATATTACGTTATATTATAAGGTATTTTCAATGATACACTGCATATTACGTTATATTATAAGGTATTTTCAATGATACACTGCATATTACGTTATATTATAAGGTCTTTTCAATGACACAATGCATATTTCGTTATACAGGGTGTCCCAAAAGTACTTCAACATCGGGAAATGGGAGGTTCCTGAGGTCATTTCAAGCGTCATTTTCCTTTTGCAAAATGTTGTCCGAGGCTTCGTTTGGGAGTTATTAACGAAAAACACGGACCAATCAGAGCGCGAGTTCGACGCTCGCTGGCACGTTCAGCGCGGCGAGCCGGCAGGCGGTTGGCTGAACATGCCAACGAGCGTCGAGCTCGCGCTCTGATTGGTCCGTGTTTTTCGTTAATAACTCCTAAACAAAGCCGCGGAGAACATTTTGCAAAAGGAAAATGACGCTTGAAATGACCTCAGGAACCTCCCATTTCCCGATGTTGAAGTACTTTTGGGACACCCTGTATTATAAGTTATTTTCAATGATACACTGCATATTACGTTATACTATAAGGTATTTTTAATGATAAACTACGACATAATATAAGGTATGTTCAATGACACACTGCATATTTCGTTATATTATAAGGTATTTTCAATGATACACTACAAATTCCGTTATATTATAAGGTATTTTCAATGATACACTGCATATTACGTTATATTCTATTGTATTTTCAATGATACACTGCATGTAAACGTTATATTATAAGGTATTTTCAATGATACACTGCATATTACGTTATATTATAATGTATTTTCAATGATACACTGCATATTACGTTATATTATAAAGTATTTTCAATGATACACTGCATATTACGTTATATTATAAGGTATTTTCAATGATAAACTACGATATATTAGAAGGTATTTTCAGTGATACACTGCATATTTCGTTATATTATAAGGTATTTTCAATGGTACACTGTATATTACGTTATATTATAAGGTATTTTCAATGATAAACTACGATATATTAGAAGGTATTTTCAATGATACACTGCATATTACGTTATATTATAAGGTATTTTCAATGATACACTGCATATTACGTTATATTACAAGGTATTTTCAATGATACACTGCATATTACGTTATAATATAAGGTATTTTTAATGATAAACTACGACATAATATAAGGTATGTTCAATGACACACTGCATATTTCGTTATATTATAAGGTATTTTCAATGATACACTACAAATTCCGTTATATTATAAGGTATTTTCAATGATACACTGCATATTACGTTATATTCTATTGTATTTTCAATGATACACTGCATGTAAACGTTATATTATAAGGTATTTTCAATGATACACTGCATATTACGTTATATTATAATGTATTTTCAATGATACACTGCATATTACGTTATATTATAAAGTATTTTCAATGATACACTGCATATTACGTTATATTATAAGGTATTTTCAATGATAAACTACGATATATTAGAAGGTATTTTCAGTGATACACTGCATATTTCGTTATATTATAAGGTATTTTCAATGGTACACTGTATATTACGTTATATTATAAGGTATTTTCAATGATAAACTACGATATATTAGAAGGTATTTTCAATGATACACTGCATATTACGTTATATTATAAGGTATTTTCAATGATACACTGCATATTACGTTATATTACAAGGTATTTTCAATGATACACTGCATATTACGTTATAATATAAGGTATTTTCAATGATACGCTGCATAGTACGTTATATTATAAGGTATTTTCAATGTTACACTGTATATTACGTTATGTTATAAGGTATTTTCAATGATAAACTACTATATATTATAAGGTATTTTCAATGATACAATGCATATTACGTTATATTATAAGGTATTTTCAATGATACACTGCATATTACGTTATATTATAAGGTATTTTCAATGATACACTGCATATTACGTTATATTATAAGGTCTTTTCAATGACACAATGCATATTTCGTTATATTATAAGTTATTTTCAATGATACACTGCATATTACGTTATATTATAAGGTATTTTCAATGATAAACTACGATATATTAGAAGGTATTTTCAATGATACACTGCATATTACGTTATATTATAAGGTATTTTCAATGATACACTGCATATTACGTTATATTACAAGGTATTTTCAATGATACACTGCATATTACGTTATAATATAAGGTATTTTCAATGATACACTGCATATTACGTTATATTATATGGTATTTTCAATGATACACTGCATATTACGATATATTATAAGGTATTTTCAATGATACGCTGCATAGCACGTTATATTATAAGGTATTTTCAATGTTACACTGTATATTACGTTATGTTATAAGGTATTTTCAATGATAAACTACTATATATTATAAGGTATTTTCAATGATACAATGCATATTACGTTATATTATAAGGTATTTTCAATGATACACTGCATATTACGTTATATTACAAGGTATTTTCAATGATACACTGCATATTACGTTATAATATAAGGTATTTTCAATGATAAACTGCATACTACGTTATATTATAAGGTATTTTCAATGATAAACTACCATATATTAGAAGGTATTTTCAATGATACACTGCATATTACGCTATATTATAAGGTATTTTCAATGATACACTGTATATTACGTTATATTATAAGGTATTTTCAATGATATACTGCATATTACGTTATATTATAAGGTATTTTCAATGATACACTGCATATTACGTTATATTATAAGGTATTTTCAATGATAAACTACGATATATTAGAAGGTATTTTCAATGATACACTGCATATTACGTTATATTATAAGGTATTTTCAATGATACACTGCATATTACGTTATATTACAAGGTATTTTCAATGATACACTGCATATTACGTTATAATATAAGGTATTTTCAATGATACACTGCATATTACGTTATATTATATGGTATTTTCAATGATACACTGCATATTACGATATATTATAAGGTATTTTCAATGATACGCTGCATAGTACGTTATATTATAAGGTATTTTCAATGTTACACTGTATATTACGTTATGTTATAAGGTATTTTCAATGATAAACTACTATATATTATAAGGTATTTTCAATGATACAATGCATATTACGTTATATTATAAGGTATTTTCAATGATACACTGCATATTACGTTATATTATAAGGTATTTTCAATGATACACTGCATATTACGTTATATTATAAGGTCTTTTCAATGACACAATGCATATTACGTTATATTATAAGTTATTTTCAATGATACACTGCATATTACGTTATACTATAAGGTATTTTCAATGATAAACTACGATATATTAGAAGGTATTTTCAATGATACACTGCATATTACGTTATATTATAAGGTATTTTCAATGATACACTGCATATTACGTTATATTACAAGGTATTTTCAATGATACACTGCATATTACGTTATAATATAAGGTATTTTCAATGATACACTGCATATTACGTTATATTATATGGTATTTTCAATGATACACTGCATATTACGATATATTATAAGGTATTTTCAATGATACGCTGCATAGCACGTTATATTATAAGGTATTTTCAATGTTACACTGTATATTACGTTATGTTATAAGGTATTTTCAATGATAAACTACTATATATTATAAGGTATTTTCAATGATACAATGCATATTACGTTATATTATAAGGTATTTTCAATGATACACTGCATATTACGTTATATTACAAGGTATTTTCAATGATACACTGCATATTACGTTATAATATAAGGTATTTTCAATGATAAACTGCATACTACGTTATATTATAAGGTATTTTCAATGATAAACTACCATATATTAGAAGGTATTTTCAATGATACACTGCATATTACGCTATATTATAAGGTATTTTCAATGATACACTGTATATTACGTTATATTATAAGGTATTTTCAATGATATACTGCATATTACGTTATATTATAAGGTATTTTCAATGATACACTGCATATTACGTTATATTATAAGGTATTTTCAATGATAAACTACGATATATTAGAAGGTATTTTCAATAATACACTGCATATTACGTTATATTATAAGGTATTTTCAATGGTACACTGTATATTACGTTATATTATAAGGTATTTTCAATGATAAACTACGATATATTAGAAGGTATTTTCAATGATACACTGCATAGTACGCTATATTATAAGGTATTTTCAATGATACACTGCATATTACGTTATACTATAAGGTATTTTCAATGATAAACTACGACATAATTTAAGGTATGTTCAATGACACACTGCATATTTCGTTATATTATAAGGTATTTTCAATGATACACTACAAATTACGAAATATTATAAGGTACTTTCAATGGTATACTGCATATTACGTTATATTATAAAGTATTTTCAACGATACACTGCATATTACGTTATATTATAAGGTATTTTCAAAGATACACTATAAATTCCGATATATTATAAGGCATTCTCAATGATACAATGCATATTACGTTATATTATAAGGTATTTTCAACGATACACTGCATATTCCGTTATATTATAAGGTATTTTCATTGAAACACTCCATATTACGTTACATTATAAGGCATTTTCAATGATAAACTACGATATATTATAAGGTATTTTCAATGATACACTAAATATTACGCTATATTATAAGGTATTTTAAATGATATACTGCATATTACGTTATATTATAAGGTATTTTCAATGATACACTGCATATTACGTTATACTATAAGGTATTTTCAATGATACACTGCATAGTACGCTATATTATAAGGTATTTTCAATGATACACTGCATATTACGTTATATTATAAGGTATTTTCAATGATAAACTACGATATATTAGAAGGTATTTTCAGTGATACACTGCATATTTCGTTATATTATAAGGTATTTTCAATGGTACACTGTATATTACGTTATATTACAAGGTATTTTCAATGATACACTGCATATTACGTTATATTATAAGGTATTTTCAATGATACACTGCATATTACGTTATATTATATGGTATTTTCAATGATACACTGCATATTACGATATATATTAAGGTATTTTCAATGATACGCTGCATAGTACGTTATATTATAAGGTATTTTCAATGTTACTGTATATATCGTTATGTTATAAGGTATTTTCAATGATAAACTACTATATATTATAAGGTATTTTCAATGATACACTGCATATTACGTTATATTATAAGGTATTTTCAATGATACACTGTATATTACGTTATATTATAAGGTATTTTCAATGATAAACTACGATATATTAGAAGGTATTTTCAATGATACACTGCATAGTACGCTATATTATAAGGTCTTTTCAATGATACACTGCATATTACGTTATACTATAAGGTTTTTTCAATGATAAACTACGACATAATATAAGGTATGTTCAATGACACACTGCATATTTCGTTATATTATAAGGTATTTTCAATGATACACTACAAATTACGAAATATTATAAGGTATTTTCAATGATACACTGCATATTACGTTATATTATAAGGTATTTTCAAAGATACACTATAAATTCCGATATATTATAAGGCATTTTCAATGATACAATGCATATTACGTTATATTATAAGGTATTTTCAACGATACACTGCATATTCCGTTATATTATAAGGTATTTTCATTGAAACACTCCATATTACGTTACATTATAAGGCATTTTCAATGATAAACTACGATATATTATAAGGTATTTTCAATGATACACTGCATATTACGCTATATTATAAGGTATTTTCAATGATATACTGCATATTACGTTATATTATAAGGTATTTTCAATGATACACTGCATAGTACGTTATATTATAAGGTATTTTCAATGATAATCTGCATATTACGTTATATTATAAGGTATTTTCATTGAAACACTCCATATTACGTTACATTATAAGGCGTTTTCAATGATAAACTACGATATATTATAAGGTATTTTCAATGATACACTGCATATTACGTTATAATATAAGGTATTTTCAATGATACACTGCATATTACGTTATATTATAAGGTATTTTCAATGATAAACTACGATATATTAGAAGGTATTTTCAATGATACACTGCATATTACGTTATATTATAAGGTATTTTCAATGATAAACTACGACATAATTTAAGGTATGTTCAATGACACACTGCATATTTCGTTATATTATAAGGTATTTTCAATGATACACTACAAATTACGAAATATTATAAGGTACTTTCAATGATATACTGCATATTACGTTATATTATAAAGTATTTTCAACGATACACTGCATATTACGTTATATTATAAGGTATTTTCAAAGATACACTATAAATTCCGATATATTATAAGGTATTTTCAATGATACACTGCATATTACGTTATATTATAAGGTATTTTCAATGATACACTGTATATTACGTTATATTATAAGGTATTTTCAATGATAAACTACGATATATTAGAAGGTATTTTCAATGATACACTGCATAGTACGCTATATTATCAGGTATTTTCAATGATACACTGCATATTACGTTATACTATAAGGTATTTTCAATGATAAACTACGACATAATTTAAGGTATGTTCAATGACACACTGCATATTTCGTTATATTATAAGGTATTTTCAATGATACACTACAAATTACGAAATATTATAAGGTACTTTCAATGATATACTGCATATTACGTTATATTATAAAGTATTTTCAACGATACACTGCATATTACGTTATATTATAAGGTATTTTCAAAGATACACTATAAATTCCGATATATTATAAGGCATTTTCAATGATACAATGCATATTACGTTATATTATAAGGTATTTTCAACGATACACTGCATATTCCGTTATATTATAAGGTATTTTCATTGAAACACTCCATATTACGTTACATTATAAGGCATTTTCAATGATAAACTACGTTATATTATAAGGTATTTTCAATGATACACTAAATATTACGCTATATTATAAGGTATTTTAAATGATATACTGCATATTACGTTATATTATAAGGTATTTTCAATGATACACTGCATATTACGTTATATTATAAGGTATTTTCAATGATACACTGCATATTACGTTATATTACAAGGTATTTTCAATGATACACTGCATATTACGTTATAATATAAGGTATTTTCAATGATACACTGCATATTACGTTATATTATATGGTATTTTCAATGATACACTGCATATTACGATATATTATAAGGTATTTTCAATGATACGCTGCATAGTACGTTATATTATAAGGTATTTTCAATGTTACACTGTATATTACGTTATGTTATAAGGTATTTTCAATGATAAACTACTATATATTATAAGGTATTTTCAATGATACAATGCATATTACGTTATATTATAAGGTATTTTCAATGATACACTGCATATTACGTTATATTATAAGGTATTTTCAATGATACACTGCATATTACGTTATATTATAAGGTCTTTTCAATGACACAATGCATATTTCGTTATATTATAAGTTATTTTCAATGATACACTGCATATTACGTTATACTATAAGGTATTTTTAATGATAAACTACGACATAATATAAGGTATGTTCAATGACACACTGCATATTTCGTTATATTATAAGGTATTTTCAATGATACACTACAAATTCCGTTATATTATAAGGTATTTTCAATGATACACTGCATATTACGTTATATTCTATTGTATTTTCAATGATACACTGCATATAAACGTTATATTATAAGGTATTTTCAATGATACACTGCATATTACGTTATATTATAAGGTATTTTCAATGATACACTGCATATTACGTTATATTATAAGGTATTTTCAATGATACTCTGCATATTCCGTTATATTATAAGGTATTTTCATTGTAACACTCCATATTACGTTACATTATAAGGCATTTTCAATGATAAACTACGATATATTAAAAGGTATTTTCAATAATACACTGCATATTACGTTATATTACAAGGTATTTTCAATGATACACTGCATATTACGTTATAATATAAGGTATTTTCAATGATACACTACAAATTACGAAATATTATAAGGTATTTTCAATGATACATTGCATATTACGATATATTATAAGGTATTTTCAATGATACACTGCATATTACGTTATATTATAAGGTATTTTCTATGATACTCTGCATATTCCGTTATATTATAAGGTATTTTCATTGAAACACTCCATATTACGTTACATTAAAAGGCATTTTCAATGATAAACTACGATATATTAAAAGGTATTTTCAATGATACACTGCATATTACGTTATATTACAAGGTATTTTCAATGATACACTGCATATTATGTTATAATATAAGGTATTTTCAATGATACACTGCATATTACGTTATATTATAAGGTATTTTCATTGAAACACTCCATATTACGTTACATTATAAGGCATTTACAATGATAAACTACGATATATTAAATGGTATTTTCAATGATACACTGCATATTACGTTATATTACAAGGTATTTTCAATGATACACTGCATATTACGTTATATTATAAGGTATTTTCATTGATACACTGCAAATTACGTTATATTATAAGGTATTTTCAATGGTACACTGTATATTACGTTATATTATAAGGTATTTTCAATGATAAACTACGATATATTAGAAGGTATTTTCAATGATACACTGCATATTACGTTATATTATAAGGTATTTTCAATGATACACTGCATATTACGTTATATTACAAGGTATTTTCAATGATACACTGCATATTACGTTATAATATAAGGTATTTTCAATGATACACTGCATATTACGTTATATTATATGGTATTTTCAATGATACACTGCATATTACGATATATTATAAGGTATTTTCAATGATACGCTGCATAGTACGTTATATTATAAGGTATTTTCAATGTTACACTGTATATTACGTTATGTTATAAGGTATTTTCAATGATAAACTACTATATATTATAAGGTATTTTCAATGATACAATGCATATTACGTTATATTATAAGGTATTTTCAATGATACACTGCATATTACGTTATATTATAAGGTATTTTCAATGATACACTGCATATTACGTTATATTATAAGGTCTTTTCAATGACACAATGCATATTTCGTTATATTATAAGTTATTTTCAATGATACACTGCATATTACGTTATACTATAAGGTATTTTTAATGATAAACTACGACATAATATAAGGTATGTTCAATGACACACTGCATATTTCGTTATATTATAAGGTATTTTCAATGATACACTACAAATTCCGTTATATTATAAGGTATTTTCAATGATACACTGCATATTACGTTATATTCTATTGTATTTTCAATGATACACTGCATATAAACGTTATATTATAAGGTATTTTCAATGATACACTGCATATTACGTTATATTATAAGGTATTTTCAATGATACACTGCATATTACGTTATATTATAAGGTATTTTCAATGATACTCTGCATATTCCGTTATATTATAAGGTATTTTCATTGTAACACTCCATATTACGTTACATTATAAGGCATTTTCAATGATAAACTACGATATATTAAAAGGTATTTTCAATAATACACTGCATATTACGTTATATTACAAGGTATTTTCAATGATACACTGCATATTACGTTATAATATAAGGTATTTTCAATGATACACTACAAATTACGAAATATTATAAGGTATTTTCAATGATACATTGCATATTACGATATATTATAAGGTATTTTCAATGATACACTGCATATTACGTTATATTATAAGGTATTTTCTATGATACTCTGCATATTCCGTTATATTATAAGGTATTTTCATTGAAACACTCCATATTACGTTACATTAAAAGGCATTTTCAATGATAAACTACGATATATTAAAAGGTATTTTCAATGATACACTGCATATTACGTTATATTACAAGGTATTTTCAATGATACACTGCATATTACGTTATAATATAAGGTATTTTCAATGATACACTGCATATTACGTTATATTATAAGGTATTTTCATTGAAACACTCCATATTACGTTACATTATAAGGCATTTACAATGATAAACTACGATATATTAAAAGGTATTTTCAATGATACACTGCATATTACGTTATATTACAAGGTATTTTCAATGATACACTGCATATTACGTTATATTATAAGGTATTTTCATTGATACACTGCAAATTACGTTATATTATAAGGTATTTTCAATGGTACACTGTATATTACGTTATATTATAAGGTATTTTCAATGATAAACTACGATATATTAGAAGGTATTTTCAATGATACACTGCATATTACGTTATATTATAAGGTATTTTCAATGATACACTGCATATTACGTTATATTACAAGGTATTTTCAATGATACACTGCATATTACGTTATAATATAAGGTATTTTCAATGATACACTGCATATTACGTTATATTATATGGTATTTTCAATGATACACTGCATATTACGATATATTATAAGGTATTTTCAATGATACGCTGCATAGTACGTTATATTATAAGGTATTTTCAATGTTACACTGTATATTACGTTATGTTATAAGGTATTTTCAATGATAAACTACTATATATTATAAGGTATTTTCAATGATACAATGCATATTACGTTATATTATAAGGTATTTTCAATGATACACTGCATATTACGTTATATTATAAGGTATTTTCAATGATACACTGCATATTACGTTATATTATAAGGTCTTTTCAATGACACAATGCATATTTCGTTATACAGGGTGTCCCAAAAGTACTTCAACATCGGGAAATGGGAGGTTCCTGAGGTCATTTCAAGCGTCATTTTCCTTTTGCAAAATGTTGTCCGAGGCTTCGTTTGGGAGTTATTAACGAAAAACACGGACCAATCAGAGCGCGAGTTCGACGCTCGCTGGCACGTTCAGCGCGGCGAGCCGGCAGGCGGTTGGCTGAACATGCCAACGAGCGTCGAGCTCGCGCTCTGATTGGTCCGTGTTTTTCGTTAATAACTCCTAAACAAAGCCGCGGAGAACATTTTGCAAAAGGAAAATGACGCTTGAAATGACCTCAGGAACCTCCCATTTCCCGATGTTGAAGTACTTTTGGGACACCCTGTATTATAAGTTATTTTCAATGATACACTGCATATTACGTTATACTATAAGGTATTTTTAATGATAAACTACGACATAATATAAGGTATGTTCAATGACACACTGCATATTTCGTTATATTATAAGGTATTTTCAATGATACACTACAAATTCCGTTATATTATAAGGTATTTTCAATGATACACTGCATATTACGTTATATTCTATTGTATTTTCAATGATACACTGCATGTAAACGTTATATTATAAGGTATTTTCAATGATACACTGCATATTACGTTATATTATAATGTATTTTCAATGATACACTGCATATTACGTTATATTATAAAGTATTTTCAATGATACACTGCATATTACGTTATATTATAAGGTATTTTCAATGATAAACTACGATATATTAGAAGGTATTTTCAGTGATACACTGCATATTTCGTTATATTATAAGGTATTTTCAATGGTACACTGTATATTACGTTATATTATAAGGTATTTTCAATGATAAACTACGATATATTAGAAGGTATTTTCAATGATACACTGCATATTACGTTATAATATAAGGTATTTTCAATGATACACTGCATATTACGTTATATTATATGGTATTTTCAATGATACACTGCATATTACGATATATTATAAGGTATTTTCAATGATACGCTGCATAGTACGTTATATTATAAGGTATTTTCAATGTTACACTGTATATTACGTTATGTTATAAGGTATTTTCAATGATAAACTACTATATATTATAAGGTATTTTCAATGATACAATGCATATTACGTTATATTATAAGGTATTTTCAATGATACACTGCATATTACGTTATATTATAAGGTATTTTCAATGATACACTGCATATTACGTTATATTATAAGGTCTTTTCAATGACACAATGCATATTTCGTTATATTATAAGTTATTTTCAATGATATACTGCATATTACGTTATATTATAAGGTATTTTCAATGATAAACTACGATATATTAGAAGGTATTTTCAATGATACACTGCATATTACGTTATATTATAAGGTATTTTCAATGATACACTGCATATTACGTTATATTACAAGGTATTTTCAATGATACACTGCATATTACGTTATAATATAAGGTATTTTCAATGATACACTGCATATTACGTTATATTATATGGTATTTTCAATGATACACTGCATATTACGATATATTATAAGGTATTTTCAATGATACGCTGCATAGTACGTTATATTATAAGGTATTTTCAATGTTACACTGTATATTACGTTATGTTATAAGGTATTTTCAATGATAAACTACTATATATTATAAGGTATTTTCAATGATACAATGCATATTACGTTATATTATAAGGTATTTTCAATGATACACTGCATATTACGTTATATTATAAGGTATTTTCAATGATACACTGCATATTACGTTATATTATAAGGTCTTTTCAATGACACAATGCATATTTCGTTATACAGGGTGTCCCAAAAGTACTTCAACATCGGGAAATGGGAGGTTCCTGAGGTCATTTCAAGCGTCATTTTCCTTTTGCAAAATGTTGTCCGAGGCTTCGTTTGGGAGTTATTAACGAAAAACACGGACCAATCAGAGCGCGAGTTCGACGCTCGCTGGCACGTTCAGCGCGGCGAGCCGGCAGGCGGTTGGCTGAACATGCCAACGAGCGTCGAGCTCGCGCTCTGATTGGTCCGTGTTTTTCGTTAATAACTCCTAAACAAAGCCGCGGAGAACATTTTGCAAAAGGAAAATGACGCTTGAAATGACCTCAGGAACCTCCCATTTCCCGATGTTGAAGTACTTTTGGGACACCCTGTATTATAAGTTATTTTCAATGATACACTGCATATTACGTTATACTATAAGGTATTTTTAATGATAAACTACGACATAATATAAGGTATGTTCAATGACACACTGCATATTTCGTTATATTATAAGGTATTTTCAATGATACACTACAAATTCCGTTATATTATAAGGTATTTTCAATGATACACTGCATATTACGTTATATTCTATTGTATTTTCAATGATACACTGCATGTAAACGTTATATTATAAGGTATTTTCAATGATACACTGCATATTACGTTATATTATAAGGTATTTTCAATGATACACTGCATATTACGTTATATTATAAAGTATTTTCAATGATACACTGCATATTACGTTATATTATAAGGTATTTTCAATGATAAACTACGATATATTAGAAGGTATTTTCAATGATACACTGCATATTTCGTTATATTATAAGGTATTTTCAATGGTACACTGTATATTACGTTATATTATAAGGTATTTTCAATGATAAACTACGATATATTAGAAGGTATTTTCAATGATACACTGCATATTACGTTATAATATAAGGTATTTTCAATGATACACTGCATATTACGTTATATTATATGGTATTTTCAATGATACACTGCATATTACGATATATTATAAGGTATTTTCAATGATACGCTGCATAGTACGTTATATTATAAGGTATTTTCAATGTTACACTGTATATTACGTTATGTTATAAGGTATTTTCAATGATAAACTACTATATATTATAAGGTATTTTCAATGATACAATGCATATTACGTTATATTATAAGGTATTTTCAATGATACACTGCATATTACGTTATATTATAAGGTATTTTCAATGATACACTGCATATTACGTTATATTATAAGGTCTTTTCAATGACACACTGCATATTTCGTTATATTATAAGTTATTTTCAATGATACACTGCATATTACGTTATACTATAAGGTATTTTCAATGATAAACTACGATATATTAGAAGGTATTTTCAATGATACACTGCATATTACGTTATATTATAAGGTATTTTCAATGATACACTGCATATTACGTTATATTACAAGGTATTTTCAATGATACACTGCATATTACGTTATAATATAAGGTATTTTCAATGATACACTGCATATTACGTTATATTATATGGTATTTTCAATGATACACTGCATATTACGATATATTATAAGGTATTTTCAATGATACGCTGCATAGTACGTTATATTATAAGGTATTTTCAATGTTACACTGTATATTACGTTATGTTATAAGGTATTTTCAATGATAAACTACTATATATTATAAGGTATTTTCAATGATACAATGCATATTACGTTATATTATAAGGTATTTTCAATGATACACTGCATATTACGTTATATTACAAGGTATTTTCAATGATACACTGCATATTACGTTATAATATAAGGTATTTTCAATGATAAACTGCATACTACGTTATATTATAAGGTATTTTCAATGATAAACTACCATATATTAGAAGGTATTTTCAATGATACACTGCATATTACGCTATATTATAAGGTATTTTCAATGATACACTGTATATTACGTTATATTATAAGGTATTTTCAATGATCCTCTGCATATTCCGTTATATTATAAGGTATTTTCATTGAAACACTCCATATTACGTTACATTATAAGGCATTTTCAATGATAAACTACGATATATTAAAAGGAATTTTCAATAATACACTGCATATTACGTTACATTATAAGGTATTTTCTATGATACACTGCATATTATGTTATAATATAAGGTATTTTCAATGATACACTGCATATTACGTTATATTATAAGGTATTTTCATTGAAACACTCCATATTACGTTACATTATAAGGCATTTACAATGATAAACTACGATATATTAAAAGGTATTTTCAATGATACCCTGCATATTACGTTATATTACAAGGTATTTTCAATGATACACTGCATATTACGTTATATTATAAGGTATTTTCATTGATACACTGCAAATTACGTTATATTATAAGGTATTTTCAATGGTACACTGTATATTACGTTATATTATAAGGTATTTTCAATGATAAACTACGATATATTAGAAGGTATTTTCAATGATACACTGCATATTACGTTATATTATAAGGTATTTTCAATGATACACTGCATATTACGTTATATTACAAGGTATTTTCAATGATACACTGCATATTACGTTATAATATAAGGTATTTTCAATGATACACTGCATATTACGTTATATTATATGGTATTTTCAATAATACACTGCATATTACGATATATTATAAGGTATTTTCAATGATACGCTGCATAGTACGTTATATTATAAGGTCTTTTCAATGACACAATGCATATTTCGTTATATTATAAGTTATTTTCAATGATACACTGCATATTACGTTATACTATAAGGTATTTTTAATGATAAACTACGACATAATATAAGGTATGTTCAATGACACACTGCATATTTCGTTATATTATAAGGTATTTTCAATGATACACTACAAATTCCGTTATATTATAAGGTATTTTCAATGATACGCTGCATAGTACGTTATATTATAAGGTCTTTTCAATGACACAATGCATATTTCGTTATATTATAAGTTATTTTCAATGATACACTGCATATTACGTTATACTATAAGGTATTTTTAATGATAAACTACGACATAATATAAGGTATGTTCAATGACACACTGCATATTTCGTTATATTATAAGGTATTTTCAATGATAAACTACGATATATTAGAAGGTATTTTCAATGATACACTGCATATTACGTTATATTATAAGGTCTTTTCAATGACACAATGCATATTTCGTTATATTATAAGTTATTTTCAATGATACACTGCATATTACGTTATACTATAAGGTATTTTCAATGATAAACTACGATATATTAGAAGGTATTTTCAATGATACACTGCATATTACGTTATATTATATGGTATTTTCAATGATACACTGCATATTACGATATATTATAAGGTATTTTCAATGATACGCTGCATAGTACGTTATATTATAAGGTATTTTCAATGTTACACTGTATATTACGTTATGTTATAAGGTATTTTCAATGATAAACTACTATATATTATAAGGTATTTTCAATGATACAATGCATATTACGTTATATTATAAGGTATTTTCAATGATACACTGCATATTACGTTATATTACAAGGTATTTTCAATGATACACTGCATATTACGTTATATTGTAAGGTATTTTCAATGATACACTGCATATTACGTTATATTATAACGTATTTTCAATGATACACTGCATGTTACGTTATATTATAAGGTATTTTCAATGATACACTGCATATTACGTTATATTATAAGGTATTTTCAATGATACACTGCATATTACGTTATATTATAAGGTATTTTCAATGATATACTGCATGTTACGTTATATTATAAGGTATTTTCAATGATACACTGCATATTACGTTATATTACAAGGTATTTTCAATGATACCCTGCATATTACGTTATATTATAAGGTATTTTCAATGATACACTGCATATTACGCTATATTATAAGGTATTTTCAATGATATACTGCATATTAGGCTATAATATAAGGTATTTTCAATGATATACTGCGTATTACGCTATATTATAAGGTATATTCAATGATACACTGCATATTACGTTATATTATAAGGTATTTTCAATGATAGACTGCATGTTACGTTATATTATAAGGTATTTTCAATGATACACTGCATATTACGTTATATTATAAGGTATTTTCAATGATACACTGCATGTTACGTTATATTATAAGGTATTTTCAATGATACACTGCAAATCACGTTATATTACAAGGTATTTTCAATGATACACTGCATATTACGTTATATTACAAGGTATTTTCAATGATACACTGCATATTACGTTATATTATAAGGTATTTTCATTGATACACTGCAAATTACGTTATATTATAAGGTATTTTCAATGGTTCACTGTATATTACGTTATATTATAAGGTATTTTCAATGATAAACTACGATATATTAGAAGGTATTTTCAATGATACACTGCATATTACGTTATATTATAAGGTATTTTCAATGATACACTGCATATTACGTTATATTACAAGGTATTTTCAATGATACACTGCATATTACGTTATAATATAAGGTATTTTCAATGATACACTGCATATTACGTTATATTATATGGTATTTTCAATAATACACTGCATATTACGATATATTATAAGGTATTTTCAATGATACGCTGCATAGTACGTTATATTATAAGGTCTTTTCAATGACACAATGCATATTTCGTTATATTATAAGTTATTTTCAATGATACACTGCATATTACGTTATACTATAAGGTATTTTTAATGATAAACTACGACATAATATAAGGTATGTTCAATGACACACTGCATATTTCGTTATATTATAAGGTATTTTCAATGATACACTACAAATTCCGTTATATTATAAGGTATTTTCAATGATACACTGCATATTACGTTATATTCTATTGTATTTTCAATGATACACTGCATATAAACGTTATATTATAAGGTATTTTCAATGATACACTGCATATTACGTTATATTATAAGGTATTTTCAATGATACACTACAAATTACGAAATATTATAAGGTATTTTCAATGATACACTGCATATTACGATATATTATAAGGTATTTTCAATGATACACTGCATATTACGTTATAATATAAGGTATTTTCAATGATACACTACAAATTACGAAATATTATAAGGTATTTTCAATGATACATTGCATATTACGATATATTATAAGGTATTTTCAATGATACACTGTATATTACGTTATGTTATAAGGTATTTTCAATGATAAACTACTATATATTATAAGGTATTTTCAATGATACAATGCATATTACGTTATATTATAAGGTATTTTCAATGATACACTGCATATTACGTTATATTACAAGGTATTTTCAATGATACACTGCATATTACGTTATATTATATGGTATTTTCAACGATACACTGCATATTACGTTATATTATAAGGTATTTTCAAAGATACACTGCATATTACGTTATATTATAAGGTATTTTCAAAGATACACTATAAATTCCGATATATTATAAGGCATTTTCAATGATACAATGCATATTACGTTATATTATAAGGTATTTTCAATGATACACTGCATATTACGTTATATTACAAGGTATTTTCAATGATACACTGCATATTACGTTATAATATAAGGTATTTTCAATGATACACTACAAATTACGAAATATTATAAGGTATTTTCAATGATACATTGCATATTACGATATATTATAAGGTATTTTCAATGATACACTGCATATTACGTTATATTATATGGTATTTTCAATAATACACTGCATATTACGATATATTATAAGGTATTTTCAATGATACGCTGCATAGTACGTTATATTATAAGGTCTTTTCAATGACACAATGCATATTTCGTTATATTATAAGTTATTTTCAATGATACACTGCATATTACGTTATACTATAAGGAATTTTTAATGATAAACTACGACATAATATAAGGTATGTTCAATGACACACTGCATATTTCGTTACATTATAAGGTATTTTCAATGATACACTACAAATTCCGTTATATTATAAGGTATTTTTAATGATACACTGCATATTACGTTATATTCTATTGTATTTTCAATGATACACTGCATATAAACGTTATATTATAAGGTATTTTCAATGATACACTGCATATTACGTTATATTATAAGGTATTTTCAATGATACACTACAAATTACGAAATATTATAAGGTATTTTCAATGATACACTGCATATTACGATATATTATAAGGTATTTTCAATGATACACTGCATATTACGTTATATTATAAGGTATTTTCAATGATACTCTGCATATTCCGTTATATTATAAGGTATTTTCATTGTAACACTCCATATTACGTTACATTATAAGGCATTTTCAATGATAAACTACGATATATTAAAAGGTATTTTCAATAATACACTGCATATTACGTTATATTACAAGGTATTTTCAATGATACACTGCATATTACGTTATAATATAAGGTATTTTCAATGATACACTACAAATTACGAAATATTATAAGGTATTTTCAATGATACATTGCATATTACGATATATTATAAGGTATTTTCAATGATACACTGTATATTACGTTATGTTATAAGGTATTTTCAATGATAAACTACTATATATTATAAGGTATTTTCAATGATACAATGCATATTACGTTATATTATAAGGTATTTTCAATGATACACTGCATATTACGTTATATTACAAGATATTTTCAATGATACACTGCATATTACGTTATAGTATAAGGTATTTTCAATGATAAACTGCATACTACGTTATATTATAAGGTATTTTCAATGATAAACTACGATATATTAGAAGGTATTTTCAATGATACACTGCATATTACGCTATATTATAAGGTATTTTCAATGATACACTGTATATTACGGTATATTATAAGGTATTTTCAATGATACTCTGCATATTCCGTTATATTATAAGGTATTTTCATTGAAACACTCCATATTACGTTACATTATATGGCATTTTCAATGATAAACTACGATATATTAAAAGGTATTTTCAATAATACACTGCATATTACGTTATATTACAAGGTATTTTCAATGATACACTGCGTATTTCGTTATATTATAAGGTATTTTCAATGATACACTACAAATTACGATATATTATAAGGTATTTTCAATGATACACTGCATATTACGATATATTATAAGGTATTTTCAATGATACACTGCATATTACGTTATACTATAAGGTATTTTCAATGATACACTGTATATTACGTTATGTTATAAGGTATTTTCAATGATAAACTACTATATATTATAAGGTATTTTCAATGATACAATGCATATTACGTTATATTATAAGGTATTTTCAATGATACACTGCATATTACGTTATATTACAAGGTATTTTCAATGATACACTGCATATTACGTTATAGTATAAGGTATTTTCAATGATAAACTGCATACTACGTTATATTATAAGGTATTTTCAATGATAAACTACGATATATTAGAAGGTATTTTCAATGATACACTGCATATTACGATATATTATAAGGTATTTTCAATGATACACTGTATATTACGGTATATTATAAGGTATTTTCAATGATACTCTGCATATTCCGTTATATTATAAGGTATTTTCATTGAAACACTCCATATTACGTTACATTATATGGCATTTTCAATGATAAACTACGATATATTAAAAGGTATTTTCAATGTTACACTGTATATTACGTTATGTTATAAGGTATTTTCAATGATAAACTACTATATATTATAAGGTATTTTCAATGATACAATGCATATTACGTTATATTATAAGGTATTTTCAATGATACACTGCATATTACGTTATATTACAAGGTATTTTCAATGATACACTGCATATTACGTTATAATATAAGGTATTTTCAATGATAAACTGCATACTACGTTATATTATAAGGTATTTTCAATGATAAACTACGATATATTAGAAGGTATTTTCAATGATACACTGCATATTACGCTATATTATAAGGTATTTTCAATGATACACTGTATATTACGGTATATTATAAGGTATTTTCAATGATACTCTGCATATTCCGTTATATTATAAGGTATTTTCATTGAAACACTCCATATTACGTTACATTATATGGCATTTTCAATGATAAACTACGATATATTAAAAGGTATTTTCAATAATACACTGCATATTACGTTATATTACAAGGTATTTTCAATGATACACTGCATATTACGTTATAATATAAGGTATTTTCAATGATACACTACAAATTACGAAATATTATAAGGTATTTTCAATGATACATTGCATATTACGATATATTATAAGGTATTTTCAATGATACACTGTATATTACGTTATGTTATAAGGTATTTTCAATGATAAACTACTATATATTATAAGGTATTTTCAATGATACAATGCATATTACGTTATATTATAAGGTATTTTCAATGATACACTGCATATTACGTTATATTACAAGATATTTTCAATGATACACTGCATATTACGTTATAGTATAAGGTATTTTCAATGATAAACTGCATACTACGTTATATTATAAGGTATTTTCAATGATAAACTACGATATATTAGAAGGTATTTTCAATGATACACTGCATATTACGCTATATTATAAGGTATTTTCAATGATACACTGTATATTACGGTATATTATAAGGTATTTTCAATGATACTCTGCATATTCCGTTATATTATAAGGTATTTTCATTGAAACACTCCATATTACGTTACATTATATGGCATTTTCAATGATAAACTACGATATATTAAAAGGTATTTTCAATAATACACTGCATATTACGTTATATTACAAGGTATTTTCAATGATACACTGCGTATTTCGTTATATTATAAGGTATTTTCAATGATACACTACAAATTACGATATATTATAAGGTATTTTCAATGATACACTGCATATTACGATATATTATAAGGTATTTTCAATGATACACTGCATATTACGTTATACTATAAGGTATTTTCAATGATACACTGTATATTACGTTATGTTATAAGGTATTTTCAATGATAAACTACTATATATTATAAGGTATTTTCAATGATACACTGCATATTACGTTATATTATAAGGTATTTTCAATGATACACTGCATATTACGTTATATTACAAGGTATTTTCAATGATACACTGCATATTACGTTATAGTATAAGGTATTTTCAATGATAAACTGCATACTACGTTATATTATAAGGTATTTTCAATGATAAACTACGATATATTAGAAGGTATTTTCAATGATACACTGCATATTACGATATATTATAAGGTATTTTCAATGATACACTGTATATTACGGTATATTATAAGGTATTTTCAATGATACTCTGCATATTCCGTTATATTATAAGGTATTTTCATTGAAACACTCCATATTACGTTACATTATATGGCATTTTCAATGATAAACTACGATATATTAAAAGGTATTTTCAATGTTACACTGTATATTACGTTATGTTATAAGGTATTTTCAATGATAAACTACTATATATTATAAGGTATTTTCAATGATACAATGCATATTACGTTATATTATAAGGTATTTTCAATGATACACTGCATATTACGTTATATTACAAGGTATTTTCAATGATACACTGCATATTACGTTATAATATAAGGTATTTTCAATGATAAACTGCATACTACGTTATATTATAAGGTATTTTCAATGATAAACTACGATATATTAGAAGGTATTTTCAATGATACACTGCATATTACGCTATATTATAAGGTATTTTCAATGATACACTGTATATTACGGTATATTATAAGGTATTTTCAATGATACTCTGCATATTCCGTTATATTATAAGGTATTTTCATTGAAACACTCCATATTACGTTACATTATATGGCATTTTCAATGATAAACTACGATATATTAAAAGGTATTTTCAATAATACACTGCATATTACGTTATATTACAAGGTATTTTCAATGATACACTGCGTATTACGTTATATTATAAGGTATTTTCAATGATACACTACAAATTACGAAATATTATAAGGTATTTTCAATGATACATTGCATATTACGATATATTATAAGGTATTTCCAATGATACACTGCATATTACGTTATATTATAAGGTATTTTCTATGATACACTGCATATTACGTTATATTATAAGGTATTTTCAACGATACACTGCATATTACGTTATATTATAAGGTATTTTCAAAGATACACTATAAATTCCGATATATTATAAGGCATTTTCAATGATAAACTACGATATATTAGAAGGTATTTTCAATGATACACTGCATATTACGTTATATTATAAGGTCTTTTCAATGACACAATGCATATTTCGTTATATTATAAGTTATTTTCAATGATACACTGCATATTACGTTATACTATAAGGTATTTTCAATGATAAACTACGATATATTAGAAGGTATTTTCAATGATACACTGCATATTACGTTATATTATATGGTATTTTCAATGATACACTGCATATTACGATATATTATAAGGTATTTTCAATGATACGATGCATAGTACGTTATATTATAAGGTATTTTCAATGTTACACTGTATATTACGTTATGTTATAAGGTATTTTCAATGATAAACTACTATATATTAGAAGGTATTTTCAATGATACACTGCATATTACGTTATATTATAAGGTCTTTTCAATGACACAATGCATATTTCGTTATATTATAAGTTATTTTCAATGATACACTGCATATTACGTTATACTATAAGGTATTTTCAATGATAAACTACGATATATTAGAAGGTATTTTCAATGATACACTGCATATTACGTTATATTATATGGTATTTTCAATGATACACTGCATATTACGATATATTATAAGGTATTTTCAATGATACAATGCATATTACGTTATATTATAAGGTATTTTCAATGATACACTGCATATTACGTTATATTACAAGGTATTTTCAATGATACACTGCATATTACGTTATAATATAAGGTATTTTCAATGATAAATTGCATACTACGTTATATTATAAGGTATTTTCAATGATAAACTACGATATATTAGAAGGTATTTTCAATGATACACTGCATATTACGCTATATTATAAGGTATTTTCAATGATACACTGTATATTACGGTATATTATAAGGTATTTTCAATGATACTCTGCATATTCCGTTATATTATAAGGTATTTTCATTGAAACACTCCATATTACGTTACATTATATGGCATTTTCAATGATAAACTACGATATATTAAAAGGTATTTTCAATAATACACTGCATATTACGTTATATTACAAGGTATTTTCAATGATACGCTGCATAGTACGTTATATTATAAGGTATTTTCAATGTTACACTGCATATTACGTTATATTACAAGGTATTTTCAATGATACACTGCGTATTACGTTATATTATAAGGTATTTTCAATGATACACTACAAATTACGAAATATTATAAGGTATTTTCAATGATACATTGCATATTACGATATATTATAAGGTATTTCCAATGATACACTGCATATTACGTTATATTATAAGGTATTTTCTATGATACACTGCATATTACGTTATATTATAAGGTATTTTCAACGATACACTGCATATTACGTTATATTATAAGGTATTTTCAAAGATACACTATAAATTCCGATATATTATAAGGCATTTTCAATGATACAATGCATATTACGTTATATTATAAGGTATTTTCAACGATACACTGCATATTACGTTATATTATATGGTATTTTCAAAGATACACTATAAATTCCGATATATTATAAGGCATTTTCAATGATACAATGCATATTACGTTATATTATAAGGTATTTTCAATGATACACTGCATATTACGTTATATTACAAGGTATTTTCAATGATACACTGCATATTACGTTATATTATAAGGTATTTTCATTGATACACTGCAAATTACGTTATATTATAAGGTATTTTCAATGA
This sequence comes from Lasioglossum lativentre, assembly GCA_916610255.1. Taxonomy (NCBI): domain Eukaryota; kingdom Metazoa; phylum Arthropoda; class Insecta; order Hymenoptera; family Halictidae; genus Lasioglossum; species Lasioglossum lativentre. The sequence continues at coordinate 213,643 of CAKAJI010000804.1, read as the reverse complement.
TACAATGCATATTACGTTATATTATAAGGTATTTTCAATGATACACTGCATATTACGTTATATTATAAGGTATTTTCAATGATACACTGCATATTACGATATATTATAAGGTCTTTTCAATGACACAATGCATATTTCGTTATATTATAAGTTATTTTCAATGATACACTGCATATTACGTTATACTATAAGGTATTTTTAATGATAAACTACGACATAATATAAGGTATGTTCAATGACACACTGCATATTTCGTTATATTATAAGGTATTTTCAATGATACACTACAAATTCCGTTATATTATAAGGTATTTTCAATGATACACTACAAATTACGAAATATTATAAGGTATTTTCAATGATACACTGCATATTACGATATATTATAAGGTATTTTCAATGATACACTGCATATTACGTTATATTATAAGGTATTTTCAATGATACTCTGCATATTCCGTTATATTATAAGGTATTTTCATTGAAACACTCCATATTACGTTACATTATAAGGCATTTTCAATGATAAACTACGATATATTAAAAGGTACTTTCAATGATACACTGTATATTACGTTATATTATAAGGTATTTTCAATGATACTCTGCATATTCCGTTATATTATAAGGTATTTTCATTGAAACACTCCATATTACGTTACATTATAAGGCATTTTCAATGATAAACTACGATATATTAAAAGGTATTTTCAATAATACACTGCATATTACGTTATATTACAAGGTATTTTCAATGATACACTGCATATTACGTTATAATATAAGGTATTTTCAATGATACACTACAAATTACGAAATATTATGAGGTATTTTCAATGATACATTGCATATTACGATATATTATAAGGTATTTTCAATGATACACTGCATATTACGTTATATTATAAGGTATTTTCTATGATACTCTGCATATTCCGTTATATTATAAGGTATTTTCATTGAAACACTCCATATTACGTTACATTATAAGGCATTTTCAATGATAAACTACGATATATTAAAAGGTATTTTCAATGATACACTGCATATTACGTTATATTACAAGGTATTTTCAATGATACACTGCATATTCTGTTATAATATAAGGTATTTTCAATGATACACTGCATATTACGTTATATTATAAGGTATTTTCAATGATACACTGCATATTACGATATATTATAAGGTATTTTCAATGATACGCTGTATAGTACGTTATATTATAAGGTATTTTCAATGTTACACTGTATATTACGTTATGTTATAAGGTATTTTCAATGATAAACTACTATATATTATATGGTATTTTCAATGATACACTGCATATTACGTTATATTATAAGGTATTTTCTATGATACTCTGCATATTACGTTATATTATAAGGTATTTTCATTGAAACACTCCATATTACGTTACATTATAAGGCATTTTCAATGATAAACTACGATATATTAAAAGGTATTTTCAATGATACACTGCATATTACGTTATATTACAAGGTATTTTCAATGATACACTGCATATTACGTTATATTATAAGGTATTTTCAATGATACACTGCATATTACGTTATATTATAAGGTATTTTCAAAGATACACTATAAATTCCGATATATTATAAGGCATTTTCAATGATACAATGCATATTACGTTATATTATAAGGTATTTTCAACGATATACTGCATATTACGTTATATTATAAGGTATTTTCATTGAAACACTACAAATTCCGTTATATTACAAGGTATTTTCAATGATACACTGCATATTACGATATATTATAAGGTATTTTCAATGATACACTGCATATTACGTTATATTATAAGGTATTTTCTATGATACTCTGCATATTCCGTTATATTATAAGGTATTTTCATTGAAACACTCCATATTACGTTACATTAAAAGGCATTTTCAATGATAAACTACGATATATTAAAAGGTATTTTCAATGATACACTGCATATTACGTTATATTACAAGGTATTTTCAATGATACACTGCATATTATGTTATAATATAAGGTATTTTCAATGATACACTGCATATTACGTTATATTATTAGGTATTTTCATTGAAACACTCCATATTACGTTACATTATAAGGCATTTACAATGATAAACTACGATATATTAAAAGGTATTTTCAATGATACACTGCATATTACGTTATATTACAAGGTATTTTCAATGATACACTGCATATTACGTTATATTATAAGGTATTTTCATTGATACACTGCAAATTACGTTATATTATAAGGTATTTTCAATGGTACACTGTATATTACGTTATATTATAAGGTATTTTCAATGATAAACTACGATATATTAGAAGGTATTTTCAATGATACACTGCATATTACGTTATATTACAAGGTATTTTCAATGATACACTGCATATTACGTTATAATATAAGGTATTTTCAATGATACACTGCATGTAAACGTTATATTATAAGGTATTTTCAATGATACACTGCATATTACGTTATATTATAATGTATTTTCAATGATACACTGCATATTACGTTATATTATAAGGTATTTTCAATGATACACTGCATATTACGTTATATTATAAGGTATTTTCAATGATAAACTACGATATATTAGAAGGTATTTTCAATGATACACTGCATATTACGTTATATTATAAGGTCTTTTCAATGACACAATGCATATTACGATATATTATAAGGTATTTTCAATGATACGCTGCATAGTACGTTATATTATAAGGTATTTTCAATGTTACACTGTATATTACGTTATGTTATAAGGTATTTTCAATGATAAACTACTATATATTATAAGGTATTTTCAATGATACAATGCATATTACGTTATATTATAAGGTATTTTCAATGATACACTGCATATTACGTTATATTACAAGGTATTTTCAATGATACACTGCATATTACGTTATAATATAAGGTATTTTCAATGATAAACTGCATACTACGTTATATTATAAGGTATTTTCAATGATAAACTACGATATATTAGAAGGTATTTTCAATGATACACTGCATATTACGCTATATTATAAGGTATTTTCAATGATACACTGTATATTACGGTATATTATAAGGTATTTTCAATGATACTCTGCATATTCCGTTATATTATAAGGTATTTTCATTGAAACACTCCATATTACGTTACATTATATGGCATTTTCAATGATAAACTACGATATATTAAAAGGTATTTTCAATAATACACTGCATATTACGTTATATTACAAGGTATTTTCAATGATACACTGCGTATTACGTTATATTATAAGGTATTTTCAATGATACACTACAAATTACGAAATATTATAAGGTATTTTCAATGATACATTGCATATTACGATATATTATAAGGTATTTCCAATGACACACTGCATATTACGTTATATTATAAGGTATTTTCTATGATACACTGCATATTACGTTATATTATAAGGTATTTTCAACGATACACTGCATATTACGTTATATTATAAGGTATTTTCAAAGATACACTATAAATTCCGATATATTATAAGGCATTTTCAATGATACAATGCATATTACGTTATATTATAAGGTATTTTCAACGATACACTGCATATTACGTTATATTATATGGTATTTTCAAAGATACACTATAAATTCCGATATATTATAAGGCATTTTCAATGATACACTGCATATTACGTTATATTATAAGGTATTTTCAATGATACACTGCATATTACGTTATATTACAAGGTATTTTCAATGATACACTGCATATTACGTTATATTATAAGGTATTTTCATTGATACACTGCAAATTACGTTATATTATAAGGTATTTTCAATGATACAATGCATATTACGTTATATTATAAGGTATTTTCAATGATACACTGCATATTACGTTATATTATAAGGTATTTTCAATGATACACTGCATATTACGTTATATTATAAGGTCTTTTCAATGACACAATGCATATTTCGTTATATTATAAGTTATTTTCAATGATACACTGCATATTACGTTATACTATAAGGTATTTTTAATGATAAACTACGACATAATATAAGGTATGTTCAATGACACACTGCATATTTCGTTATATTATAAGGTATTTTCAATGATACACTACAAATTCCGTTATATTATAAGGTATTTTCAATGATACACTGCATATTACGTTATATTCTATTGTATTTTCAATGATACACTGCATATAAACGTTATATTATAAGGTATTTTCAATGATACACTGCATATTACGTTATATTATAAGGTATTTTCAATGATACACTACAAATTACGAAATATTATAAGGTATTTTCAATGATACACTGCATATTACGATATATTATAAGGTATTTTCAATGATACACTGCATATTACGTTATATTATAAGGTATTTTCAATGATACTCTGCATATTCCGTTATATTATAAGGTATTTTCATTGAAACACTCCATATTACGTTACATTATAAGGCATTTTCAATGATAAACTACGATATATTAAAAGGTACTTTCAATGATACACTGCATATTACGTTATATTACAAGGTACTTTCAATGATACACTGCATATTACGCTATATTATAAGGTATTTTCAATGATACACTGCATATTACGTTATATCATAAGTTATTTTCAATGATACTCTGCAATATACGTTATGTTCTAAGGTATTTTCAATGATAAACTAAATATTACGTTATATTATAAGGTATTTTCAATGATAAACTACGATATATTAGAAGGTATTTTCAATGATACACTGCATATTACGTTATATTATAAGGTATTTTCAATGATACACTGCATATTACGTTATATTACAAGGTATTTTCAATGATACACTGCATATTACGTTATAATATAAGGTATTTTCAATGTTACACTGTATATTACGTTATGTTATAAGGTATTTTCAATGATAAACTACTATATATTATATGGTATTTTCAATGATACACTGCATATTACGTTATATTATAAGGTATTTTCTATGATACTCTGCATATTACGTTATATTATAAGGTATTTTCATTGAAACACTCCATATTACGTTACATTATAAGGCATTTTCAATGATAAACTACGATATATTAAAAGGTATTTTCAATGATACACTGCATATTACGTTATATTACAAGGTATTTTCAATGATACACTGCATATTACGTTATATTATAAGGTATTTTCAACGATACACTGCATATTACGTTATATTATAAGGTATTTTCAAAGATACACTATAAATTCCGATATATTATAAGGCATTTTCAATGATACAATGCATATTACGTTATATTATAAGGTATTTTCAACGATATACTGCATATTACGTTATATTATAAGGTATTTTCAACGATATACTGCATATTACGTTATATTATAAGGTATTTTCATTGAAACACTACAAATTCCGTTATATTACAAGGTATTTTCAATGATACACTGCATATTACGTTATATTATAAGGTATTTTCAACGATACACTGCATATTACGTTATATTATAAGGTATTTTCAAAGATACACTATAAATTCCGATATATTATAAGGCATTTTCAATGATACAATGCATATTACGTTATATTATAAGGTATTTTCAACGATATACTGCATATTACGTTATATTATAAGGTATTTTCATTGAAACACTCCATATTACGTTACATTATAAGGCATTTTCAATGATAAACTACGATATATTAAAAGGTACTTTCAATGATACACTGCATATTACGTTATATTACAAGGTATTTTCAATGATACACTGCATATTACGCTATATTATAAGGTATTTTCAATGATACACTGCATATTACGTTATATCATAAGTTATTTTCAATGATACTCTGCATATTACGTTATATCATAAGTTATTTTCAATGATACTCTGCAATTTACGTTACGTTATAAGGTATTTTCAATGATAAACTAAATATTACGTTATATTATAAAGTCTTTTCAATGATAAACTACGATATATTAGAAGGTATTTTCAATGATACACTGCATATTACGTTATATTATAAGGTATTTTCAATGATACACTGCATATTACGTTATATTACAAGGTATTTTCAATGATACACTGCATATTACGTTATAATATAAGGTATTTTCAATGATACACTGCATATTACGTTATATTATAAGGTATTTTCAATGATAAACTACGATATATTAGAAGGTATTTTCAATGATACACTGCATATTACGTTATATTATAAGGTATTTTCAATGATACACTGCATATTACGATATATTATAAGGTATTTTCAATGATACACTGCATATTACGCTATATTATAAGGTATTTTCAATGATATACTGCATATTACGTTATATTATAAGGTATTTTCAATGATACACTACAAATTACGTTATATTATAAGCTATTTTCAATGATACATTGCATATCACGTTATATTATAAGGTATTTTCATTGATACACTGCAAATTACGTTATATTATAAGGTATTTTCAATGATACAATGCATATTACGTTATATTATAAGGTATTTTCAATGATACACTGCATATTACGTTATATTATAAGGTATTTTCAATGATACACTGCATATTACGTTATATTATAAGGTCTTTTCAATGACACAATGCATATTTCGTTATATTATAAGTTATTTTCAATGATACACTGCATATTACGTTATACTATAAGGTATTTTCAATGATAAACTACGATATATTAGAAGGTATTTTCAATGATACACTGCATATAACGTTATATTATATGGTATTTTCAATGATACACTGCATATTACGATATATTATAAGGTATTTTCAATGATACGCTGCATAGTACGTTATATTATAAGGTATTTTCAATGTTACACTGTATATTACGTTATGTTATAAGGCATTTTCAATGATAAACTACGATATATTAAAAGGTATTTTCAATAATACACTGCATATTACGTTATATTACAAGGTATTTTCAATGATACATTGCATATTACGATATATTATAAGGTATTTCCAATGATACACTGCATATTACGTTATATTATAAGGTATTTTCTATGATACACTGCATATTACGTTATATTATAAGGTATTTTCAACGATACACTGCATATTACGTTATATTATAAGGTATTTTCAAAGATACACTATAAATTCCGATATATTATAAGGCATTTTCAATGATACAATGCATATTACGTTATATTATAAGGTATTTTCAACGATACACTGCATATTACGTTATATTATAAGGTATTTTCAAAGATACACTATAAATTCCGATATATTATAAGGCATTTTCAATGATACAATGCATATTACGTTATATTATAAGGTATTTTCAATGATACACTACATATTACGTTATATTACAAGGTATTTTCAATGATACTCTGCATATTACGTTATATTATAAGGTATTTTCATTGATACACTGTAAATTACGTTATATTATAAGGTATTTTCAATGATACAATGCAAATTACGTTATATTATAAGGTATTTTCAATGATACACTGCATATTACGTTATATTATAAGGTATTTTCAATGATACACTGCATATTACGTTATATTATAAGGTCTTTTCAATGACACAATGCATATTTCGTTATATTATAAGTTATTTTCAATGATACACTGCATATTACGTTATACTATAAGGTATTTTTAATGATAAACTACGACATAATATAAGGTATGTTCAATGACACACTGCATATTTCGTTATATTATAAGGTATTTTCAATGATACACTACAAATTCCGTTATATTATAAGGTATTTTCAATGATACACTGCATATTACGTTATATTCTATTGTATTTTCAATGATACACTGCATATAAACGTTATATTATAAGGTATTTTCAATGATACACTGCATATTACGTTATATTATAAGGTATTTTCAATGATACACTACAAATTACGAAATATTGTAAGGTATTTTCAATGATACACTGCATATTACGATATATTATAAGGTATTTTCAATGATACACTGCATATTACGTTATATTATAAGGTATTTTCAATGATACTCTGCATATTCCGTTATATTATAAGGTATTTTCATTGAAACACTCCATATTACGTTACATTATAAGGCATTTTCAATGATAAACTACGATATATTAAAAGGTACTTTCAATGATACACTGCATATTACGTTATATTACAAGGTATTTTCAATGATACACTGCATATTACGCTATATTATAAGGTATTTTCAATGATACACTGCATATTACGTTATATCATAAGTTATTTTCAATGATACTCTGCAATATACGTTATGTTATAAGGTATTTTCAATGATACACTGCATATTACGTTATATCATAAGTTATTTTCAATGATACTCTGCAATTTACGTTATGTTATAAGGTATTTTCAATGATAAACTAAATATTACGTTATATTATAAAGTCTTTTCAATGATAAACTACGATATATTAGAAGGTATTTTCAATGATACACTGCATATTACGTTATATTATAAGGTATTTTCAATGATACACTGCATATTACGTTATATTACAAGGTATTTTCAATGATACACTGCATATTACGTTATAATATAAGGTATTTTCAATGATAAACTGCATACTACGTTATATTATAAGGTATTTTCAATGATAAACTACGATATATTAGAAGGTATTTTCAATGATACACTGCATATTACGTTATATTATAAGGTATTTTCAATGATACACTGCATATTACGATATATTATAAGGTATTTTCAATGATACACTGCATATTACGCTATATTATAAGGTATTTTCAATGATACACTGTATATTACGTTATATTATAAGGTATTTTCAATGATACTCTGCATATTCCGTTATATTATAAGGTATTTTCATTGAAACACTCCATATTACGTTACATTATAAGGCATTTTCAATGATAAACTACGATATATTAAAAGGTATTTTCAATAATACACTGCATATTACGTTATATTACAAGGTATTTTCAATGATACACTGCGTATTACGTTATATTATAAGGTATTTTCAATGATACACTACAAATTACGAAATATTATAAGGTATTTTCAATGATACATTGCATATTACGATATATTATAAGGTATTTCCAATGATACACTGCATATTACGTTATATTATAAGGTATTTTCTATGATACACTGCATATTACGTTATATTATAAGGTATTTTCAACGATACACTGCATATTACGTTATATTATAAGGTATTTTCAAAGATACACTATAAATTCCGATATATTATAAGGCATTTTCAATGATACAATGCATATTACGTTATATTATAAGGTATTTTCAACGATACACTGCATATTACGTTATATTCTATTGTATTTTCAATGATACACTGCATATAAACGTTATATTATAAGGTATTTTCAATGATACACTGCATATTACGTTATATTATAAGGTATTTTCAATGATACACTACAAATTACGAAATATTGTAAGGTATTTTCAATGATACACTGCATATTACGATATATTATAAGGTATTTTCAATGATACACTGCATATTACGTTATATTATAAGGTATTTTCAATGATACTCTGCATATTCCGTTATATTATAAGGTATTTTCATTGAAACACTCCATATTACGTTACATTATAAGGCATTTTCAATGATAAACTACGATATATTAAAAGGTACTTTCAATGATACACTGCATATTACGTTATATTACAAGGTATTTTCAATGATACACTGCATATTACGATATATTATAAGGTATTTTCAATGATACACTGCATATTACGCTATATTATAAGGTATTTTCAATGATACACTGTATATTACGTTATATTATAAGGTATTTTCAATGATACTCTGCATATTCCGTTATATTATAAGGTATTTTCATTGAAACACTCCATATTACGTTACATTATAAGGCATTTTCAATGATAAACTACGATATATTAAAAGGTATTTTCAATAATACACTGCATATTACGTTATATTACAAGGTATTTTCAATGATACACTGCATATTACGTTATAATATAAGGTATTTTCAATGATACACTACAAATTACGAAATATTATAAGGTATTTTCAATGATACATTGCATATTACGATATATTATAAGGTATTTTCAATGATACACTGCATATTACGTTATATTATAAGGTATTTTCTATGATACTCTGCATATTCCGTTATATTATAAGGTATTTTCATTGAAACACTCCATATTACGTTACATTATAAGGCATTTTCAATGATAAACTACGATATATTAAAAGGTATTTTCAATGATACACTGCATATTACGTTATATTACAAGGTATTTTCAATGATACACTGCATATTCTGTTATAATATAAGGTATTTTCAATGATACACTGCATATTACGTTATATTATAAGGTATTTTCAATGATACACTGCATATTACGATATATTATAAGGTATTTCCAATGATACACTGCATATTACGTTATATTATAAGGTATTTTCTATGATACACTGCATATTACGTTATATTATAAGGTATTTTCAATGATACACTACAAATTACGAAATATTGTAAGGTATTTTCAATGATACACTGCATATTACGATATATTATAAGGTATTTTCAATGATACACTGCATATTACGTTATATTATAAGGTATTTTCAATGATACACTGCATATTACGTTATATTATAAGGTATTTTCAATGATACACTGCATATTACGTTATATTATAAGGTATTTTCAATGATACACTACAAATTACGAAATATTGTAAGGTATTTTCAATGATACACTGCATATTACGATATATTATAAGGTATTTTCAATGATACACTGCATATTACGTTATATTATAAGGTATTTTCAATGATACTCTGCATATTCCGTTATATTATAAGGTATTTTCATTGAAACACTCCATATTACGTTACATTATAAGGCATTTTCAATGATAAACTACGATATATTAAAAGGTACTTTCAATGATACACTGCATATTACGTTATATTACAAGGTATTTTCAATGATACACTGCATATTACGCTATATTATAAGGTATTTTCAATGATACACTGCATATTACGTTATATCATAAGTTATTTTCAATGATACTCTGCAATATACGTTATGTTATAAGGTATTTTCAATGATACACTGCATATTACGTTATATCATAAGTTATTTTCAATGATACTCTGCAATATACGTTATGTTATAAGGTATTTTCAATGATAAACTAAATATTACGTTATATTATAAAGTCTTTTCAATGATAAACTACGATATATTAGAAGGTATTTTCAATGATACACTGCATATTACGTTATATTATAAGGTATTTTCAATGATACACTGCATATTACGTTATATTACAAGGTATTTTCAATGATACACTGCATATTACGTTATAATATAAGGTATTTTCAATGATAAACTGCATACTACGTTATATTATAAGGTATTTTCAATGATAAACTACGATATATTAGAAGGTATTTTCAATGATACACTGCATATTACGTTATATTATAAGGTATTTTCAATGATACACTGCATATTACGATATATTATAAGGTATTTTCAATGATACACTGCATATTACGCTATATTATAAGGTATTTTCAATGATACACTGTATATTACGTTATATTATAAGGTATTTTCAATGATACTCTGCATATTCCGTTATATTATAAGGTATTTTCATTGAAACACTCCATATTACGTTACATTATAAGGCATTTTCAATGATAAACTACGATATATTAAAAGGTATTTTCAATAATACACTGCATATTACGTTATATTACAAGGTATTTTCAATGATACACTGCGTATTACGTTATATTATAAGGTATTTTCAATGATACACTACAAATTACGAAATATTATAAGGTATTTTCAATGATACATTGCATATTACGATATATTATAAGGTATTTCCAATGATACACTGCATATTACGTTATATTATAAGGTATTTTCTATGATACACTGCATATTACGTTATATTATAAGGTATTTTCAACGATACACTGCATATTACGTTATATTATAAGGTATTTTCAAAGATACACTATAAATTCCGATATATTATAAGGCATTTTCAATGATACAATGCATATTACGTTATATTATAAGGTATTTTCAACGATACACTGCATATTACGTTATATTATAAGGTATTTTCAAAGATACACTATAAATTCCGATATATTATAAGGCATTTTCAATGATACAATGCATATTACGTTATATTATAAGGTATTTTCAATGATACAATGCATATTACGTTATATTATAAGGTATTTTCAATGATACACTGCATATTACGTTATATTATAAGGTATTTTCAATGATACACTGCATATTACGTTATATTATAAGGTCTTTTCAATGACACAATGCATATTTCGTTATATTATAAGTTATTTTCAATGATACACTGCATATTACGTTATACTATAAGGTATTTTTAATGATAAACTACGACATAATATAAGGTATGTTCAATGACACACTGCATATTTCGTTATATTATAAGGTATTTTCAATGATACACTACAAATTCCGTTATATTATAAGGTATTTTCAATGATACACTGCATATTACGTTATATTCTATTGTATTTTCAATGATACACTGCATATAAACGTTATATTATAAGGTATTTTCAATGATACACTGCATATTACGTTATATTATAAGGTATTTTCAATGATACACTACAAATTACGAAATATTGTAAGGTATTTTCAATGATACACTGCATATTACGATATATTATAAGGTATTTTCAATGATACACTGCATATTACGTTATATTATAAGGTATTTTCAATGATACTCTGCATATTCCGTTATATTATAAGGTATTTTCATTGAAACACTCCATATTACGTTACATTATAAGGCATTTTCAATGATAAACTACGATATATTAAAAGGTACTTTCAATGATACACTGCATATTACGTTATATTACAAGGTATTTTCAATGATACACTGCATATTACGCTATATTATAAGGTATTTTCAATGATACACTGCATATTACGTTATATCATAAGTTATTTTCAATGATACTCTGCAATATACGTTATGTTATAAGGTATTTTCAATGATAAACTAAATATTACGTTATATTATAAAGTCTTTTCAATGATAAACTACGATATATTAGAAGGTATTTTCAATGATACACTGCATATTACGTTATATTATAAGGTATTTTCAATGATACACTGCATATTACGTTATATTACAAGGTATTTTCAATGATACACTGCATATTACGTTATAATATAAGGTATTTTCAATGATAAACTGCATACTACGTTATATTATAAGGTATTTTCAATGATAAACTACGATATATTAGAAGGTATTTTCAATGATACACTGCATATTACGTTATATTATAAGGTATTTTCAATGATACACTGCATATTACGATATATTATAAGGTATTTTCAATGATACACTGCATATTACGCTATATTATAAGGTATTTTCAATGATACACTGTATATTACGTTATATTATAAGGTATTTTCAATGATACTCTGCATATTCCGTTATATTATAAGGTATTTTCATTGAAACACTCCATATTACGTTACATTATAAGGCATTTTCAATGATAAACTACGATATATTAAAAGGTATTTTCAATAATACACTGCATATTACGTTATATTACAAGGTATTTTCAATGATACACTGCATATTACGTTATAATATAAGGTATTTTCAATGATACACTACAAATTACGAAATATTATAAGGTATTTTCAATGATACATTGCATATTACGATATATTATAAGGTATTTTCAATGATACACTGCATATTACGTTATATTATAAGGTATTTTCTATGATACTCTGCATATTCCGTTATATTATAAGGTATTTTCATTGAAACACTCCATATTACGTTACATTATAAGGCATTTTCAATGATAAACTACGATATATTAAAAGGTATTTTCAATGATACACTGCATATTACGTTATATTACAAGGTATTTTCAATGATACACTGCATATTCTGTTATAATATAAGGTATTTTCAATGATACACTGCATATTACGTTATATTATAAGGTATTTTCAATGATACACTGCATATTACGATATATTATAAGGTATTTTCAATGATACGCTGCATAGTACGTTATATTATAAGGTATTTTCAATGTTACACTGTATATTACGTTATGTTATAAGGTATTTTCAATGATAAACTACTATATATTATATGGTATTTTCAATGATACACTGCATATTACGTTATATTATAAGGTATTTTCTATGATACTCTGCATATTACGTTATATTATAAGGTATTTTCATTGAAACACTCCATATTACGTTACATTATAAGGCATTTTCAATGATAAACTACGATATATTAAAAGGTATTTTCAATGATACACTGCATATTACGTTACATTATAAGGCATTTTCAATGATACACTGCATATTACGTTATATTATAAGGTATTTTCAACGATACACTGCATATTACGTTATATTATAAGGTATTTTCAAAGATACACTATAAATTCCGATATATTATAAGGCATTTTCAATGATACAATGCATATTACGTTATATTATAAGGTATTTTCAACGATATACTGCATATTACGTTATATTATAAGGTATTTTCATTGAAACACTACAAATTCCGTTATATTACAAGGTATTTTCAATGATACACTGCATATTACGTTATATTATAAGGTATTTTCAACGATACACTGCATATTACGTTATATTATAATGTATTTTCAAAGCTACACTATAAATTCCGATATATTATAAGGCATTTTCACTGATACAATGCATATTACGTTATATTATAAGGTATTTTCAACGATATACTGCATATTACGTTATATTATAAGGTATTTTCATTGAAACACTCCATATTACGTTACATTATAAGGCATTTACAATGATAAACTACGATATATTAAAAGGTATTTTCAATGATACACTGCATATTACGTTATATTATATGGTATTTTCAATGATACACTGCATATTACGTTATATCATAAGTTATTTTCAATGATACTCTGCAATTTACGTTATGTTATAAGGTATTTTCAATGATAAACTAAATATTACGTTATATTATAAAGTCTTTTCAATGATAAACTACGATATATTAGAAGGTATTTTCAATGATACACTGCATATTACGTTATATTATAAGGTATTTTCAATGATACACTGCATATTACGTTATATTACAAGGTATTTTCAATGATACACTGCATATTACGTTATAATATAAGGTATTTTCAATGATACACTGCACATTACGTTATATTATAAGGTATTTTCAATGATAAACTACGATATATTAGAAGGTATTTTCAATGATACACTGCATATTACGTTATATTACAAGGTATTTTCAATGATACACTGCATATTACGCTATATTATAAGGTATTTTCAATGATACACTGCATATTACGTTATATCATAAGTTATTTTCAATGATACTCTGCAATTTACGTTATGTTATAAGGTATTTTCAATGATAAACTAAATATTACGTTATATTATAAGGTCTTTTCAATGATAAACTACGATATATTAGAAGGTATTTTCAATGATACACTGCATATTACGTTATATTATAAGGTATTTTCAATGATACACTGCATATTACGTTATATTATAAGGTATTTTCATTGAAACACTCCATATTACGTTACATTATAAGGCATTTTCAATGATAAACTACGATATATTAAAAGGTATTTTCAATGATGCACTGATATTTCGTTATATTATAAGGTATTTTCAATGATACACTACAAATTCCGTTATATTACAAGGTATTTTCAATGATACACTGCATATTACGTTATATTATAAGGTATTTTCAACGATACACTGCATATTACGTTATATTATAAGGTATTTTCAAAGATACACTATAAATTCCGATATATTATAAGGCATTTTCAATGATACAATGCATATTACGTTATATTATAAGGTATTTTCAACGATATACTGCATATTACGTTATATTATAAGGTATTTTCATTGAAACACTCCATATTACGTTACATTATAAGGCGTTTTCAATGATAAACTACGATATATTATAAGGTATTTTCAATGATACACTGCATATTACGCTATATTATAAGGTATTTTCAATGATATACTGCATATTACGTTATATTATAAGGTATTTTCAACGATACACTGCATATTACGTTATATTATAAGGTATTTTCAATGATACACTGCATAGTACGCTATATTATAAGGTACTTCCAATGATACACTACAAATTACGAAATATTATAAGGTATTTTCAATGATACACTGCATATTACGTTATATTATAATGTATTTTCAATGATACACTGCATATTACGTTATATTATAAGGTATTTTCAATGTTACACTGTATATTACGTTATGTTATAAGGTATTTTCAATGATAAACTACGATATATTAGAAGGTATTTTCAGTGATACACTGCATATTTCGTTATACTATAAGGTATTTTCAATGATACACTACAAATTCCGTTATATTATAAGGTATTTTCAATGATACACTGCATATTACGTTATATTATAATGTATTTTCAATGATACACTGCATATTACGTTATATTATAAGGTATTTTCAATGTTACACTGTATATTACGTTATGTTATAAGGTATTTTCAATGATAAACTACTATATATTATAAGGTATTTTCAATGATACACTGCATATTACGTTATATTATAAGGTATTTTCAATGATACTCTGCATATTCCGTTATATTATAAGGTATTTTCATTGAAACACTCCATATTACGTTACATTATAAGGCGTTTTCAATGATAAACTACGATATATTATAAGGTATTTTCAATGATACACTGCATATTACGCTATATTATAAGGTATTTTCAATGATATACTGCATATTACGTTATATTATAAGGTATTTTCAATGATAAACTACGATATATTAGAAGGTATTTTCAGTGATACACTGCATATTTCGATATACTATAAGGTATTTTCAATGATACAATGCATATTACGTTATATTATAAGGTATTTTCAATGATACACTGCATATTACGTTATATTATAAGGTATTTTCAATGATACACTGCATATTACGTTATATTATAAGGTCTTTTCAATGATACAATGCATATTACGTTATATTATAAGGTATTTTCAATGATACACTGCATATTACGTTATATTATAAGGTATTTTCAATGATACACTGCATATAAACGTTATATTATAAGGTATTTTCAATGATACACTGCATATTACGTTATATTATAAGGTATTTTCAATGAAACACTACAAATTACGAAATATTATAAGGTATTTTCAATGATACACTGCATATTACGATATATTATAAGGTATTTTCAATGATACACTGCATATTACGTTATATTATAAGGTATTTTCAATGATACTCTGCATATTCCGTTATATTATAAGGTATTTTCATTGAAACACTCCATATTACGTTACATTATAAGGCATTTTCAATGATATACTACGATATATTAAAAGGTATTTTCAATGATACACTGCATATTACGTTATATTACAAGGTATTTTCAATGATACACTGCATATTACGCTATATTATAAGGTATTTTCAATGATACACTGCATATTACGTTATATCATAAGTTATTTTCAATGATACTCTGCAATTTACGTTATGTTATAAGGTATTTTCAATGATAAACTAAATATTACGTTATATTATAAAGTCTTTTCAATGATAAACTACGATATATTAGAAGGTATTTTCAATGATACACTGCATATTACGTTATATTATAAGGTATTTTCAATGATACACTGCATATTACGATATATTATAAGGTATTTTCAATGATACACTGCATATTACGCTATATTATAAGGTATTTTCAATGATATACTGCATATTACGTTATATTATAAGGTATTTTCAATGATAAACTACTATATATTATAAGGTATTTTCAATGATAAACTAAATATTACGTTATATTATAAAGTCTTTTCAATGATAAACTACGATATATTAGAAGGTATTTTCAATGATACACTGCATATTACGTTATATTATAAGGTATTTTCAATGATACACTGCATATTACGATATATTATAAGGTATTTTCAATGATACACTGCATATTACGCTATATTATAAGGTATTTTCAATGATATACTGCATATTACGTTATATTATAAGGTATTTTCAATGATACACTACAAATTACGTTATATTATAAGCTATTTTCAATGATACATTACATATCACGTTATATTATAAGGTATTTTCATTGATACACTGCAAATTACGTTATATTATAAGGTATTTTCAATGATACAATGCATATTACGTTATATTATAAGGTATTTTCAATGATACACTGCATATTGCGTTATATTAGAAGGTATTTTCAATGATACACTCCATATTACGTTACATTATAAGGCATTTTCAATGATAAACTACGATATATTAAAAGGTATTTTCAATGATACACTGCATATTACGTTATATTACAAGGTATTTTCAATGATACACTGCATATTACGTTATATTACAAGGTATTTTCAATGATACACTGCATATTACGTTATAATATAAGGTATTTTCAATGATACACTGCATATTACGTTATATTATAAGGTATTTTCAATGATAAACTACGATATATTAGAAGGTATTTTCAATGATACACTGCATATTACGTTATATTATAAGGTATTTTCAATGATACACTGCATATTACGATATATTATAAGGTATTTTCAATGATACACTGCATATTACGCTATATTATAAGGTATTTTCAATGATATACTGCATATTACGTTATATTATAAGGTATTTTCAATGATACACTACAAATTACGTTATATTATAAGCTATTTTCAATGATACATTACATATCACGTTATATTATAAGGTATTTTCATTGATACACTGCAAATTACGTTATATTATAAGGTATTTTCAATGATACAATGCATATTACGTTATATTATAAGGTATTTTCAATGATACACTGCATATTGCGTTATATTATAAGGTATTTTCAATGATACACTGCATATTACGTTATATTATAAGGTCTTTTCAATGACACAATGCATATTTCGTTATATTATAAGTTATTTTCAATGATACACTGCATATTACGTTATACTATAAGGTATTTTTAATGATAAACTACGACATAATATAAGGTATGTTCAATGACACACTGCATATTTCGTTATATTATAAGGTATTTTCAATGATACACTGCATATTACGTTATATTATAAGGTATTTTCAATGATATACTACAAATTACGAAATATTATGAGGTATTTTCAATGATACACTGCATATTACGATATATTATAAGGTATTTTCAATGATACACTGCATATTACGTTATATTATATGGTATTTTCAATGATACTCTGCATATTCCGTTATATTATAAGGTATTTTCATTGAAACACTCCATATTACGTTACATTATAAGGCATTTTCAATGATAAACTACGATATATTAAAAGGTATTTTCAATGATACACTGCATATTACGTTATATTACAAGGTATTTTCAATGATACACTGCATATTACGCTATATTATAAGGTATTTTCAATGATACACTGCATATTACGTTATATCATAAGTTATTTTCAATGATACTCTGCAATTTACGTTATGTTATAAGGTATTTTCAATGATAAACTAAATATTACGTTATATTATAAGGTCTTTTCAATGATAAACTACGATATATTAGAAGGTATTTTCAATGATACACTGCATATTACGTTATATTATAAGGTATTTTCAATGATACACTGCATATTACGTTATATTACAAGGTATTTTCAATGATACACTGCATATTACGTTATAATATAAGGTATTTTCAATGATACACTGCATATTACGTTATATTATAAGGTATTTTCAATGATAAACTACGATATATTAGAAGGTATTTTCAATGATACACTGCATATTACGTTATATTATAAGGTATTTTCAATGATACACTGCATATTACGTTATATTATAAGGTATTTTCAATGATAATCTGCATATTCCGTTATATTATAAGGTATTTTCATTGAAACACTCCATATTACGTTACATTATAAGGCGTTTTCAATGATAAACTACGATATATTATAAGGTATTTTCAATGATACACTGCATATTTCGTTATATTATAAGGTATTTTCAATGTTACACTGCATATTACGTTATATTATAAGGTCTTTTCAATGACACAATGCATATTTCGTTATATTATAAGTTATTTTCAATGATACACTGCATATTACGTTATATTATAAGGTATTTTCAATGATACAATGCATATTACGTTATATTATAAGGTATTTTCAATGATACACTGCATATTACGTTATATTATAAGGTATTTTCAATGATACACTACAAATTCCGTTATATTATAAGGTATTTTCAATGATACACTGCATATTACGTTATATTCTATTGTATTTTCAATGATACAATGCATATAAACGTTATATTATAAGGTATTTTCAATGATACACTGCATATTACGTTATATTATAAGGTATTTTCAATGATACACTGCATATTACGTTATATTATAAGGTATTTTCAATGATACACTGCATATTACGTTATATTATAAGGTCTTTTCAATGATACAATGCATATTACGTTATATTATAAGGTATTTTCAATGATACACTGCATATAACGTTATATTATAAGGTATTTTCAATGATACACTGCATATAAACGTTATATTATATGGTATTTTCAATGATACACTGCATATTACGTTATATTATAAGGTATTTTCAATGATACACTACAAATTACGAAATATTATAAGGTATTTTCAATGATACACTGCATATTACGATATATTATAAGGTATTTTCAATGATACACTGCATATTACGTTATATTATAAGGTATTTTCAATGATACTCTGCATATTCCGTTATATTATAAGGTATTTTCATTGAAACACTCCATATTACGTTACATTATAAGGTATTTTCAATGATAAACTACGATATATTAGAAGGTATTTTCAATGATACACTGCATATTACGTTATATTATAAGGTATTTTCAATGATACACTGCATATTACGCTATATTATAAGGTATTTTCAATGATATACTGCATATTACGTTATATTATAAGGTATTTTCAATGATACACTACAAATTACGTTATATTATAAGCTATTTTCAATGATACATTGCATATCACGTTATATTATAAGGTATTTTCATTGATACACTGCAAATTACGTTATATTATAAGGTATTTTCAATGATACAATGCATATTACGTTATATTATAAGGTATTTTCAATGATACACTGCATATTACGTTATATTACAAGGTATTTTCAATGATACACTGCATATTACGCTATATTATAAGGTATTTTCAATGATACACTGCATATTACGTTATATCATAAGTTATTTTCAATGATACTCTGCAATTTACGTTATGTTATAAGGTATTTTCAATGATAAACTAAATATTACGTTATATTATAAGGTCTTTTCAATGATAAACTACGATATATTACAAGGTATTTTCAATGATACACTGCATATTACGTTATATTATAAGGTCTTTTCAATGACACAATGCATATTTCGTTATATTATAAGTTATTTTCAATGATACACTGCATATTACGTTATATTATAAGGTATTTTCAATGATACAATGCATATTACTTTATATTATAAGGTATTTTCAATGATACACTGCATATTACGTTATATTATAAGGTATTTTCAATGATACACTACAAATTCCGTTATATTATAAGGTATTTTCAATGATACACTGCATATTACGTTATATTCTATTGTATTTTCAATGATACACTGCATATAAACGTTATATTATAAGGTATTTTCAATGATACACTGCATATTACGTTATATTATAAGGTATTTTCAATGATACACTGCATATAAACGTTATATTATAAGGTATTTTCAATGATACACTGCATATTACGTTATATTACAAGGTATTTTCAATGATACACTGCATATTACGCTATATTATAAGGTATTTTCAATGATACACTGCATATTACGTTATATCATAAGTTATTTTCAATGGTACTCTGCAATTTACGTTATGTTATAAGGTATTTTCAATGATAAACTAAATATTACGTTATATTATAAGGTCTTTTCAATGATAAACTACGATATATTACAAGGTATTTTCAATGATACACTGCATATTACGTTATAATATAAGGTATTTTCAATGATACACTGCATATTACGTTATATTATAAGGTATTTTCAATGATAAACTACGATATATTAGAAGGTATTTTCAATGATACACTGCATATTACGTTATATTATAAGGTATTTTCAATGATACACTGCATATTACGTTATATTATAAGGTATTTTCAATGATAATCTGCATATTCCGTTATATTATAAGGTATTTTCATTGAAACACTCCATATTACGTTACATTATAAGGCGTTTTCAATGATAAACTACGATATATTATAAGGTATTTTCAATTATACACTGCATATTTCGTTATATTATAAGGTATTTTCAATGTTACACTGTATATTACGTTATGTTATAAGGTATTTTCAATGATAAACTACTATATATTATAAGGTATTTTCAATGATACACTGCATATTACGTTATATTATAAGGTATTTTCAATGATACTCTGCATATTCCGTTATATTATAAGGTATTTTCATTGAAAAACTCCATATTACGTTACATTATAAGGCGTTTTCAATGATAAACTACGATATATTATAAGGTATTTTCAATGATACACTGCATATTACGCTATATTATAAGGTATTTTCAATGATATACTGCATATTACGTTATATTATAAGGTATTTTCAATGATAAACTACGATATATTAGAAGGTATTTTCAGTGATACACTGCATATTTCGTTATACTATAAGGTATTTTCAATGATACAATGCATATTAGGTTATATTATAAGGTATTTTCAATGATACACTGCATATTACGTTATATTATAAGGTATTTTCAATGATACACTGCATATTACGTTATATTATAAGGTCTTTTCAATGATACAATGCATATTACGTTATATTATAAGGTATTTTCAATGATACACTGCATATTACGTTATATTATAAGGTATTTTCAATGATACACTGCATATAAACGTTATATTATATGGTATTTTCAATGATACACTGCATATTACGTTATATTATAAGGTATTTTCAATGATACACTACAAATTACGAAATATTATAAGGTATTTTCAATGATACACTGCATATTACGATATATTATAAGGTATTTTCAATGATACACTGCATATTACGTTATATTATAAGGTATTTTCAATGATACTCTGCATATTCCGTTATATTATAAGGTATTTTCATTGAAACACTCCATATTACGTTACATTATAAGGCATTTTCAATGATAAACTACGATATATTAAAAGGTATTTTCAATGATACACTGCATATTACGTTATATTACAAGGTATTTTCAATGATACACTGCATATTACGCTATATTATAAGGTATTTTCAATGATACACTGCATATTACGTTATATCATAAGTTATTTTCAATGATACTCTGCAATTTACGTTATGTTATAAGGTATTTTCAATGATACACTGCATATTACGTTATATTATAAGGTCTTTTCAATGACACAATGCATATTTCGTTATATTATAAGCTATTTTCAATGATACACTGCATATTACGTTATATTATAAGGTATTTTCAATGATAAACTACGATCTATTAGAAGGTATTTTCAATGATAATCTGCATATTCCGTTATATTATAAGGTATTTTCATTGAAACACTCCATATTACGTTACATTATAAGGCGTTTTCAATGATAAACTACGATATATTATAAGGTATTTTCAATTATACACTGCATATTTCGTTATATTATAAGGTATTTTCAATGTTACACTGTATATTACGTTATGTTATAAGGTATTTTCAATGATAAACTACTATATATTATAAGGTATTTTCAATGATACACTGCATATTACGTTATATTATAAGGTATTTTCAATGATACTCTGCATATTCCGTTATATTATAAGGTATTTTCATTGAAAAACTCCATATTACGTTACATTATAAGGCGTTTTCAATGATAAACTACGATATATTATAAGGTATTTTCAATGATACACTGCATATTACGCTATATTATAAGGTATTTTCAATGATATACTGCATATTACGTTATATTATAAGGTATTTTCAATGATAAACTACGATATATTAGAAGGTATTTTCAGTGATACACTGCATATTTCGTTATACTATAAGGTATTTTCAATGATACAATGCATATTAGGTTATATTATAAGGTATTTTCAATGATACACTGCATATTACGTTATATTATAAGGTATTTTCAATGATACACTGCATATTACGTTATATTATAAGGTCTTTTCAATGATACAATGCATATTACGTTATATTATAAGGTATTTTCAATGATACACTGCATATTACGTTATATTATAAGGTATTTTCAATGATACACTGCATATAAACGTTATATTATATGGTATTTTCAATGATACACTGCATATTACGTTATATTATAAGGTATTTTCAATGATACACTACAAATTACGAAATATTATAAGGTATTTTCAATGATACACTGCATATTACGATATATTATAAGGTATTTTCAATGATACACTGCATATTACGTTATATTATAAGGTATTTTCAATGATACTCTGCATATTCCGTTATATTATAAGGTATTTTCATTGAAACACTCCATATTACGTTACATTATAAGGCATTTTCAATGATAAACTACGATATATTAAAAGGTATTTTCAATGATACACTGCATATTACGTTATATTACAAGGTATTTTCAATGATACACTGCATATTACGCTATATTATAAGGTATTTTCAATGATACACTGCATATTACGTTATATCATAAGTTATTTTCAATGATACTCTGCAATTTACGTTATGTTATAAGGTATTTTCAATGATAAACTAAATATTACGTTATATTAGAAGGTCTTTTCAATGATAAACTACGATATATTAGAAGGTATTTTCAATGATACACTGCATATTACGTTATATTATAAGGTATTTTCAATGATACACTGCATATTACGTTATATTATAAGGTCTTTTCAATGACACAATGCATATTTCGTTATATTATAAGCTATTTTCAATGATACACTGCATATTACGTTATATTATAAGGTATTTTCAATGATAAACTACGATCTATTAGAAGGTATTTTCAATGATACACTGCATATTACGTTATATTATAAGGTATTTTCAATGATACACTGCATATTACGTTATATTATAAGGTATTTTCAATGATAATCTGCATATTCCGTTATATTATAAGGTATTTTCATTGAAACACTCCATATTACGTTACATTATAAGGCGTTTTCAATGATAAACTACGATATATTATAAGGTATTTTCAATGATACACTGCATATTTCGTTATATTATAAGGTATTTTCAATGTGGCATATAAGGTATTTTCAATGTTACACTGTATATTACGTTATGTTATAAGGTATTTTCAATGATAAACTACTATATATTATAAGGTATTTTCAATGATACACTGCATATTACGTTATATTATAAGGTATTTTCAATGATACTCTGCATATTACGTTATATTATAAGGTATTTTCATTGAAAAACTCCATATTACGTTACATTATAAGGCGTTTTCAATGATAAACTACGATATATTATAAGGTATTTTCAATGATACACTGCATATTACGCTATATTATAAGGTATTTTCAATGATATACTGCATATTACGTTATATTATAAGGTATTTTCAATGATAAACTACGATATATTAGAAGGTATTTTCAGTGATACACTGCATATTTCGTTATACTATAAGGTATTTTCAATGATACAATGCATATTACGTTATATTATAAGGTATTTTCAATGATACACTGCATATTACGTTATATTATAAGGTATTTTCAATGATACACTGCATATAAACGTTATATTATAAGGTATTTTCAATGATACACTGCATATTACGTTATATTATAAGGTATTTTCAATGATACACTACAAATTACGAAATATTATAAGGTATTTTCAATGATACACTGCATATTACGCTATATTATAAGGTATTTTCAATGATATACTGCATATTACGTTATATTATAAGGTATTTTCAATGATAAACTACGATATATTAGAAGGTATTTTCAGTGATACACTGCATATTTCGTTATACTATAAGGTATTTTCAATGATACAATGCATATTAGGTTATATTATAAGGTATTTTCAATGATACACTGCATATTACGTTATATTATAAGGTATTTTCAATGATACACTGCATATTACGTTATATTATAAGGTCTTTTCAATGATACAATGCATATTACGTTATATTATAAGGTATTTTCAATGATACACTGCATATTACGTTATATTATAAGGTATTTTCAATGATCATTGAAAATACCTTATAATATAACGTTATATTATATGGTATTTTCAATGATACACTGCATATTACGTTATATTATAAGGTATTTTCAATGATACACTACAAATTACGAAATATTATAAGGTATTTTCAATGATACACTGCATATTACGATATATTATAAGGTATTTTCAATGATACACTGCATATTACGTTATATTATAAGGTATTTTCAATGATACTCTGCATATTCCGTTATATTATAAGGTATTTTCATTGAAACACTCCATATTACGTTACATTATAAGGCATTTTCAATGATAAACTACGATATATTAAAAGGTATTTTCAATGATACACTGCATATTACGTTATATTACAAGGTATTTTCAATGATACACTGCATATTACGCTATATTATAAGGTATTTTCAATGATACACTGCATATTACGTTATATCATAAGTTATTTTCAATGATACTCTGCAATTTACGTTATGTTATAAGGTATTTTCAATGATAAACTAAATATTACGTTATATTAGAAGGTCTTTTCAATGATAAACTACGATATATTAGAAGGTATTTTCAATGATACACTGCATATTACGTTATATTATAAGGTATTTTCAATGATACACTGCATATTACGTTATATTATAAGGTCTTTTCAATGACACAATGCATATTTCGTTATATTATAAGCTATTTTCAATGATACACTGCATATTACGTTATATTATAAGGTATTTTCAATGATAAACTACGATATATTAGAAGGTATTTTCAATGATACACTGCATATTACGTTATATTATAAGGTATTTTCAATGATACACTGCATATTACGTTATATTATAAGATATTTTCAATGATAATCTGCATATTCCGTTATATTATAAGGTATTTTCATTGAAACACTCCATATTACGTTACATTATAAGGCGTTTTCAATGATAAACTACGATATATTATAAGGTATTTTCAATGATACACTGCATATTTCGTTATATTATAAGGTATTTTCAATGTTACACTGTATATTACGTTATGTTATAAGGTATTTTCAATGATAAACTACTATATATTATAAGGTATTTTCAATGATACACTGCATATTACGTTATATTATAAGGTATTTTCAATGATACTCTGCATATTCCGTTATATTATAAGGTATTTTCATTGAAAAACTCCATATTACGTTACATTATAAGGCGTTTTCAATGATAAACTACGATATATTATAAGGTATTTTCAATGATACACTGCATATTACGCTATATTATAAGGTATTTTCAATGATATACTGCATATTACGTTATATTATAAGGTATTTTCAATGATAAACTACGATATATTAGAAGGTATTTTCAGTGATACACTGCATATTTCGTTATACTATAAGGTATTTTCAATGATACAATGCATATTACGTTATATTATAAGGTATTTTCAATGATACACTGCATATTACGTTATATTATAAGGTATTTTCAATGATACACTGCATATTACGTTATATTATAAGGTCTTTTCAATGATACAATGCATATTACGTTATATTATAAGGTATTTTCAATGATACACTGCATATTACGTTATATTATAAGGTATTTTCAATGATACACTGCATATAAACGTTATATTATAAGGTATTTTCAATGATACACTGCATATTACGATATATTATAAGGTATTTTCAATGATACACTACAAATTACGAAATATTATAAGGTATTTTCAATGATACACTGCATATTACGATATATTATAAGGTATTTTCAATGATACACTGCATATTACGTTATATTATAAGGTATTTTCAATGATACTCTGCATATTCCGTTATATTATAAGGTATTTTCATTGAAACACTCCATATTACGTTACATTATAAGGCATTTTCAATGATAAACTACGATATATTAAAAGGTATTTTCAATGATACACTGCATATTACGTTATATTACAAGGTATTTTCAATGATACACTGCATATTACGCTATATTATAAGGTATTTTCAATGATACACTGCATATTACGTTATATCATAAGTTATTTTCAATGATAAACTAAATATTACGTTATATTATAAAGTCTTTTCAATGATAAACTACGATATATTAGAAGGTATTTTCAATGATACACTGCATATTACGTTATATTATAAGGTATTTTCAATGATACACTGCATATTACGTTATATTACAAGGTATTTTCAATGATACACTGCATATTACGTTATAATATAAGGTATTTTCAATGATACACTGCATATTACGTTATATTATAAGGTATTTTCAATGATACACTACAAATTACGTTATATTATAAGCTATTTTCAATGATACATTGCATATCACGTTATATTATAAGGTATTTTCATTGATACACTGCAAATTACGTTATATTATAAGGTATTTTCAATGATACAATGCATATTACGTTATATTATAAGGTATTTTCAATGATACACTGCATATTACGTTATATTATAAGGTATTTTCAATGATACACTGCATATTACGTTATATTATAAGGTCTTTTCAATGACACAATGCATATTTCGTTATATTAAAAGTTATTTTCAATGATACACTGCATATTACGTTATACTATAAGGTATTTTTAATGATAAACTACGACATAATATAAGGTATGTTCAATGACACACTGCATATTTCGTTATATTATAAGGTATTTTCAATGATACACTACAAATTCCGATATATTATAAGGTATTTTCAATGATACACTGCATATTACGTTATATTCTATTGTATTTTCAATGATACACTGCATATAAACGTTATATTATAAGGTATTTTCAATGATACACTGCATATTACGTTATATTATAAGGTATTTTCAATGATACACTGCATATAAACGTTATATTATAAGGTATTTTCAATGATACACTGCATATTACGTTATATTATATGGTATTTTCAATGATACACTACAAATTACGTTATATTATAAGCTATTTTCAATGATACATTGCATATCACGTTATATTATAAGGTATTTTCATTGATACACTGCAAATTACGTTATATTATAAGGTATTTTCAATGATACAATGCATATTACGTTATATTATAAGGTATTTTCAATGATACACTGCATATTACGTTATATTATAAGGTATTTTCAATGATACACTGCATATTACGTTATATTATAAGGTCTTTTCAATGACAGAATGCATATTTCGTTATATTATAAGTTATTTTCAATGATACACTGCATATTACGTTATACTATAAGGTATTTTTAATGATAAACTACGACATAATATAAGGTATGTTCAATGACACACTGCATATTTCGTTATATTATAAGGTATTTTCAATGATACACTACAAATTCCGATATATTATAAGGTATTTTCAATGATACACTGCATATTACGTTATATTCTATTGTATTTTCAATGATACACTGCATATAAACGTTATATTATAAGGTATTTTCAATGATACACTGCATATTACGTTATATTATAAGGTATTTTCAATGATACACTGCATATAAACGTTATATTATAAGGTATTTTCAATGATACACTGCATATTACGTTATATTATGAGGTATTTTCAATGATATACTACAAATTACGATATATTATGAGGTATTTTCAATGATACACTGCATATTACGATATATTATAAGGTATTTTCAATGATACACTGCATATTACGTTATATTATAAGGTATTTTCAATGATACTCTGCATATTCCGTTATATTATAAGGTATTTTCATTGAAACACTCCATATTACGTTACATTATAAGGCATTTTCAATGATAAACTACGATATATTAAAAGGTATTTTCAATGATACACTGCATATTACGTTATATTACAAGGTATTTTCAATGATACACTGCATATTACGCTATATTATAAGGTATTTTCAATGATACACTGCATATTACGTTATATTATAAGGTATTTTCAATGATACACTGCATATTACGTTATATTACAAGGTATTTTCAATGATACACTGCATATTACGTTATATTATAAGGTATTTTCAATGATACACTGCATATAAACGTTATATTATAAGGTATTTTCAATGATACACTGCATATTACGTTATATTATGAGGTATTTTCAATGATATACTACAAATTACGATATATTATGAGGTATTTTCAATGATACACTGCATATTACGATATATTATAAGGTATTTTCAATGATACACTGCATATTACGTTATATTATAAGGTATTTTCAATGATACTCTGCATATTCCGTTATATTATAAGGTATTTTCATTGAAACACTCCATATTACGTTACATTATAAGGCATTTTCAATGATAAACTACGATATATTAAAAGGTATTTTCAATGATACACTGCATATTACGTTATATTACAAGGTATTTTCAATGATACACTGCATATTACGCTATATTATAAGGTATTTTCAATGATACACTGCATATTACGTTATATCATAAGTTATTTTCAATGATACTCTGCAATTTACGTTATGTTATAAGGTATTTTCAATGATAAACTAAATATTACGTTATATTATAAGGTCTTTTCAATGATAAACTACGATATATTAGAAGGTATTTTCAATGATACACTGCATATTACGTTATATTATAAGGTATTTTCAATGATACACTGCATATTACGTTATACTACAAGGTATTTTCAATGATACACTGCATATTACGTTATAATATAAGGTATTTTCAATGATACACTGCATATTACGTTATATTATAAGGTATTTTCAATGATACACTGCATATTACGTTATATTATAAGGTCTTTTCAATGACACAATGCATATTTCGTTATATTAAAAGTTATTTTCAATGATACACTGCATATTACGTTATACTATAAGGTATTTTTAATGATAAACTACGACATAATATAAGGTATGTTCAATGACACACTGCATATTTCGTTATATTATAAGGTATTTTCAATGATACACTACAAATTCCGATATATTATAAGGTATTTTCAATGATACACTGCATATTACGTTATATTCTATTGTATTTTCAATGATACACTGCATATAAACGTTATATTATAAGGTATTTTCAATGATACACTGCATATTACGTTATATTATAAGGTATTTTCAATGATACACTGCATATTACGTTATACTATAAGGTATTTTTAATGATAAACTACGACATAATATAAGGTATGTTCAATGACACACTGCATATTTCGTTATATTATAAGGTATTTTCAATGATACACTACAAATTCCGATATATTATAAGGTATTTTCAATGATACACTGCATATTACG
Source organism: Lasioglossum lativentre (assembly GCA_916610255.1). Lineage (NCBI taxonomy): Eukaryota > Metazoa > Arthropoda > Insecta > Hymenoptera > Halictidae > Lasioglossum > Lasioglossum lativentre. The sequence continues at coordinate 181,734 of CAKAJI010000804.1, read as the reverse complement.
TTATATTCTATTGTATTTTCAATGATACACTGCATATAAACGTTATATTATAAGGTATTTTCAATGATACACTGCATATTACGTTATATTATAAGGTATTTTCAATGATACACTGCATATAAACGTTATATTATAAGGTATTTTCAATGATACACTGCATATTACGTTATATTATGAGGTATTTTCAATGATATACTACAAATTACGATATATTATGAGGTATTTTCAATGATACACTGCATATTACGATATATTATAAGGTATTTTCAATGATACACTGCATATTACGTTATATTATAAGGTATTTTCAATGATACTCTGCATATTCCGTTATATTATAAGGTATTTTCATTGAAACACTCCATATTACGTTACATTATAAGGCATTTTCAATGATAAACTACGATATATTAAAAGGTATTTTCAATGATACACTGCATATTACGTTATATTACAAGGTATTTTCAATGATACACTGCATATTACGCTATATTATAAGGTATTTTCAATGATACACTGCATATTACGTTATATCATAAGTTATTTTCAATGATACTCTGCAATTTACGTTATGTTATAAGGTATTTTCAATGATAAACTAAATATTACGTTATATTATAAGGTCTTTTCAATGATAAACTACGATATATTAGAAGGTATTTTCAATGATACACTGCATATTACGTTATATTATAAGGTATTTTCAATGATACACTGCATATTACGTTATATTATAAGGTATTTTCAATGATACTCTGCATATTCCGTTATATTATAAGGTATTTTCATTGAAACACTCCATATTACGTTACATTATAAGGCATTTTCAATGATAAACTACGATATATTAAAAGGTATTTGCAATGATACACTGCATATTACGTTATATTACAAGGTATTTTCAATGATACACTGCATATTACGCTATATTATAAGGTATTTTCATTGATACACTGCATATTACGTTATATCATAAGTTATTTTCAATGATACTCTGCAATTTACGTTATGTTATAAGGTATTTTCAATGATAAACTAAATATTACGTTATATTATAAGGTCTTTTCAATGATAAACTACGATATATTAGAAGGTATTTTCAATGATACACTGCATATTACGTTATATTATAAGGTATTTTCAATGATACACTGCATATTACGTTATATTACAAGGTATTTTCAATGATACACTGCATATTACGTTATAATATAAGGTATTTTCAATGATACACTGCATATTACGTTATATTATAAGGTATTTTCAATGATAAACTACGATATATTAGAAGGTATTTTCAATGATACACTGCATATTACGTTATATCATAAGTTATTTTCAATGATACTCTGCAATTTACGTTATGTTATAAGGTATTTTCAATGATAAACTAAATATTACGTTATATTATAAGGTCTTTTCAATGATAAACTACGATATATTAGAAGGTATTTTCAATGATACACTGCATATTACGTTATATTATAAGGTATTTTCAATGATACACTGCATATTACGTTATATTACAAGGTATTTTCAATGATACACTGCATATTTCGTTATACTATAAGGTATTTTCAATGATAAACTACGACATAATATAAGGTATGTTCAATGACACACTGCATATTTCGTTATATTACAAGGTATTTTCAATGATACACTACAAATTCCGTTATATTATAAGGTATTTTCAATGATACACTGCATATTACGTTATATTATAATGTATTTTCAATGATACACTGCATATTACGTTATATTATAAGGTATTTTCAATGATACACTGCATATTACGTTATAATATAAGGTATTTTCAATGATACACTGCATATTACGTTATATTATAAGGTATTTTCAATGATACACTACAAATTACGAAATATTATAAGGTATTTTCAATGATACACTGCATATTACGTTATATTATAAGGTATTTTCAATGATACACTGCATATTACGATATATTATAAGGTATTTTCAATGATACGCTGCATAGTACGTTATATTATAAGGTATTTTCAATGTTACACTGTATATTACGTTATGTTATAAGGTATTTTCAATGATAAACTACTATATATTATAAGGTATTTTCAATGATACACTGCATATTACGTTATATTATAAGGTATTTTCAATGATACACTACAAATTACGAAATATTATAAGGTATTTTCAATGATACACTGCCTATTACGATATATTATAAGGTATTTTCAATGATACACTGCATATTACGTTATATTATAAGGTATTTTCAATGATACTCTGCATATTCCGTTATATTATAAGGTATTTTCATTGAAACACTCCATATTACGTTACATTATAAGGCATTTTCAATGATAAACTACGATATATTAAAAGGTATTTTCAATGATACACTGCATATTACGTTATATTACAAGGTATTTTCAATGATACACTGCATATTACGCTATATTATAAGGTATTTTCAATGATACACTGCATATTACGTTATATCATAAGTTATTTTCAATGATACTCTGCAATTTACGTTATGTTATAAGGTATTTTCAATGATAAACTAAATATTACGTTATATTATAAGGTCTTTTCAATGATAAACTACGATATATTAGAAGGTATTTTCAATGATACACTGCATATTACGTTATATTATAAGGTATTTTCAATGATACACTGCATATTACGTTATATTATAAGGTATTTTCAATGATACACTGCATATTACGTTATAATATAAGGTATTTTCAATGATACACTGCATATTACGTTATATTATAAGGTATTTTCAATGATACACTACAAATTACGAAATATTATAAGGTATTTTCAATGATACACTGCATATTACGTTATATTATAAGGTATTTTCAATGATACACTGCATATTACGATATATTATAAGGTATTTTCAATGATACGCTGCATAGTACGTTATATTATAAGGTATTTTCATTGAAACACTCCATATTACGTTACATTATAAGGCATTTTCAATGATAAACTACGATATATTAAAAGGTATTTTCAATGATACACTGCATATTACGTTATAATATAAGGTATTTTCAATGATACACTACAAATTACGAAATATTATAAGGTATTTTCAATGATACACTGCATATTACGTTATATTATAAGGTATTTTCAATGATACACTGCATATTACGTTATATTATAAGGTATTTTCAATGATACACTACAAATTACGAAATATTATAAGGTATTTTCAATGATACACTGCATATTACGATATATTATAAGGTATTTTCAATGATACACTGCATATTACGTTATATTATAAAGTATTTTCAATGATACTCTGCATATTCCGTTATATTATAAGGTATTTTCATTGAAACACTCCATATTACGTTACATTATAAGGCGTTTTCAATGATAAACTACGATATATTATAAGGTATTTTCAATGATGCACTGCATATTACGCTATATTATAAGGTATTTTCAATGATATACTGCATATTACGTTATATTATAAGGTATTTTCAATGATACACTGCATATTACGTTATATAATAAGGTATTTTCAATGATACACTGCATATTACGTTATATTATAAGGTATTTTCAATGATACACTGCATAATACGCTATATTATAAGGTATTTTCAATGATACACTACAAATTACGAAATATTATAAGGTATTTTCAATGATACACTGCATATTACGATATATTATAAGGCATTTTCAATGATACACTGCTTATTACGTTATATTATAAGGTATTTTCAATGATAAACTACGATATATTAGAAGGTATTTTCAGTGATACACTGCATATTTCGTTATACTATAAGGTATTTTCAATGATAAACTACGACATAATATAAGGTATGTTCAATGACACACTGCATATTTCGTTATATTATAAGGTATTTTCAATGATACACTACAAATTCCGTTATATTATAAGGTATTTTCTATGATATACTGCATATTACATTATTTTATAATGTATTTTCAATGATACACTGCATATTACGTTATATTATAAGGTATTTTCAATGATACACTGCATATTACGTTATAATATAAGGTATTTTCAATGATACACTGCATATTACGTTATATTATAAGGTATTTTCAATGATACACTACATATTACGAAATATTATAAGGTATTTTCAATGATACACTGCATATTACGATATATTATAAGGTATTTTCAATGATACACTGCATATTACGATATATTATAAGGTATTTTCAATGATACGCTGCATAGTACGTTATATTATAAGGTATTTTCAATGTTACACTGTATATTACGTTATGTTATAAGGTATTTTCAATGATAAACTACTATATATTATAAGGTATTTTCAATGATACACTGCATATTACGTTATATTATAAGGTATTTTCAATGATACTCTGCATATTCCGTTATATTATAAGGTATTTTCATTGAAACACTCCATATTACGTTACATTATAAGGCGTTTTCAATGATAAACTACGATATATTATAAGGTATTTTCAATGATACACTGCATATTACGCTATATTATAAGGTATTTTCAATGATATACTGCATATTACGTTATATTATAAGGTATTTTCAATGATAAACTACGATATATTAGAAGGTATTTTCAGTGATACACAACATATTTCGTTATACTATAAGGTATTTTCAATGATACAATGCATATTACGTTATATTATAAGGTATTTTCAATGATACACTGCATATTACGTTATATTATAAGGTATTTTCAATGATACACTGCATATTACGAAATATTATAAGGTATTTTCAATGATACACTGCATATTACGATATATTATAAGGCATTTTCAATGATACACTGCATATTACGTTATATTATAAGGTATTTTCAATGATAAACTACGATATATTAGAAGGTATTTTCAGTGATACACTGCATATTTCGTTATACTATAAGGTATTTTCAATGATACAATGCATATTACGTTATATTATAAGGTATTTTCAATGATACACTGCATATTACGTTATATTATAAGGTATTTTCAATGATACACTGCATATTACATTATATTATAAGGTCTTTTAAATGATACAATGCATATTACGTTATATTATAAGGTATTTTCAATGATACACTGCATATTACGTTATATTATAAGGTATTTTCAACGATACACTGCATATAAACGTTATATTATAAGGTATTTTCAATGATACACTGCATATTACGTTATATTATAAGGTATTTTCAATGATACACTACAAATTACGAAATATTATAAGGTATTTTCAATGATACACTGCCTATTACGATATATTATAAGGTATTTTCAATGATACACTGCATATTACGTTATATTATAAGGTATTTTCAATGATAAACTAAATATTACGTTATATTATAAAGTCTTTTCAATGATAAACTACGATATATTAGAAGGTATTTTCAATGATACACTGTATTTTACCTTATATTATAAGGTATTTTCAATGATACACTGCATTTTACGTTATATTACAAGGTATTTTCAATGATACACTGCATATTACGTTATAATATAAGGTATTTTCAATGATACACTGCATATTACGTTATATTATAAAGTCTTTTCAATGATAAACTACGATATATTAGAAGGTATTTTCAATGATACATTGCATATTACGTTATATTATAAGGTATTTTCAATGATACACTGCATATTACGTTATATTATAAGGTATTTTCAATGATACACTGCATATTACGTTATATTATAAGGTATTTTCAATGATACACTGCATATTACGTTATATTATAAGGTCTTTTCAATGATACAATGCATATTACGTTATATTATAAGGTATTTTCAATGATACACTGCATATTACGTTATATTATAAGGTATTTTCAATGATACACTGCATATTACGTTATATCATAAGTTATTTTCAATGATACTCTGCAATTTACGTTATGTTATAAGGTATTTTCAATGATAAACTAAATATTACGTTATATTATAAAGTCTTTTCAATGATAAACTACGATATATTAGAAGGTATTTTCAATGATACACTGCATATTACGTTATATTATAAGGTATTTTCAATGATACACTGCATATTACGTTATATTATAAGGTATTTTCAATGATACTCTGCATATTCCGTTATATTATAAGGTATTTTCATTGAAACACTCCATATTACGTTACATTATAAGGCATTTTCAATGATAAACTACGATATATTAAAAGGTATTTTCAGTGATACACAACATATTTCGTTATACTATAAGGTATTTTCAATGATACAATGCATATTACGTTATATTATAAGGTATTTTCAATGATACACTGCATATTACGTTATATTATAAGGTATTTTCAATGATACACTGCATATTACGTTATATTATAAGGTCTTTTAAATGATACAATGCATATTACGTTATATTATAAGGTATTTTCAATGATACACTGCATAATACGCTATATTATAAGGTATTTTCATTGATACACTACAAATTACGAAATATTATAAGGTATTTTCAATGATACACTGCATATTACGATATATTATAAGGCATTTTCAATGATACACTGCTTATTACGTTATATTATAAGGTATTTTCAATGATAAACTACGATATATTAGAAGGTATTTTCAGTGATACACTGCATATTTCGTTATACTATAAGGTATTTTCAATGATACAATGCATATTACGTTATATTATAAGGTATTTTCAATGATACACTGCATATTACGTTATATTATAAGGTATTTTCAATGATACACTGCATATTACATTATATTATAAGGTCTTTTAAATGATACAATGCATATTACGTTATATTATAAGGTATTTTCAATGATACACTGCATATTACGTTATATTATAAGGTATTTTCAACGATACACTGCATATAAACGTTATATTATAAGGTATTTTCAATGATACACTGCATATTACGTTATATTATAAGGTATTTTCAATGATACACTACAAATTACGAAATATTATAAGGTATTTTCAATGATACACTGCCTATTACGATATATTATAAGGTATTTTCAATGATACACTGCATATTACGTTATATTATAAGGTATTTTCAATGATAAACTAAATATTACGTTATATTATAAAGTCTTTTCAATGATAAACTACGATATATTAGAAGGTATTTTCAATGATACACTGTATTTTACCTTATATTATAAGGTATTTTCAATGATACACTGCATATTACGTTATATTATAAGGTCTTTTCAATGATACAATGCATATTACGTTATATTATAAGGTATTTTCAATGATACACTGCATATTACGTTATATTATAAGGTATTTTCAATGATACACTGCATATTACGTTATATCATAAGTTATTTTCAATGATACTCTGCAATTTACGTTATGTTATAAGGTATTTTCAATGATAAACTAAATATTACGTTATATTATAAAGTCTTTTCAATGATAAACTACGATATATTAGAAGGTATTTTCAATGATACACTGCATATTACGTTATATTATAAGGTATTTTCAATGATACACTGCATATTACGTTATATTATAAGGTATTTTCAATGATACTCTGCATATTCCGTTATATTATAAGGTATTTTCATTGAAACACTCCATATTACGTTACATTATAAGGCATTTTCAATGATAAACTACGATATATTAAAAGGTATTTTCAATGATACACTGCATATTACGTTATATTACAAGGTATTTTCAATGATACACTGCATATTACGCTATATTATAAGGTATTTTCAATGATACACTGCATATTACGTTATATCATAAGTTATTTTCAATGATACTCTGCAATTTACGTTATGTTATAAGGTATTTTCAATGATAAACTAAATATTACGTTATATTATAAAGTCTTTTCAATGATAAACTACGATATATTAGAAGGTATTTTCAATGATACACTGCATATTACGTTATATTATAAAGTATTTTCAATGATACTCTGCATATTCCGTTATATTATAAGTTATTTTCATTGAAACACTCCATATTACGTTACATTATAAGGCGTTTTCAATGATAAACTACGATATATTATAAGGTATTTTCAATGATGCACTGCATATTACGCTATATTATAAGGTATTTTCAATGATATACTGCATATTACGTTATATTATAAGGTATTTTCAATGATACACTGCATATTACGTTATATTATAAGGTATTTTCAATGATACACTGCATATTACGTTATATTATAAGGTATTTTCAATGATACACTGCATAATACGCTATATTATAAGGTATTTTCAATGATACACTACAAATTACGAAATATTATAAGGTATTTTCAATGATACACTGCATATTACGATATATTATAAGGCATTTTCAATGATACACTGCTTATTACGTTATATTATAAGGTATTTTCAATGATAAACTACGATATATTAGAAGGTATTTTCAGTGATACACTGCATATTTCGTTATACTATAAGGTATTTTCAATGATAAACTACGACATAATATAAGGTATGTTCAATGACACACTGCATATTTCGTTATATTATAAGGTATTTTCAATGATACACTACAAATTCCGTTATATTATAAGGTATTTTCAATGATACACTGCATATTACGTTATATTATAATGTATTTTCAATGATACACTGCATATTACGTTATATTATAAGGTATTTTCAATGATACACTGCATATTACGTTATATTATAAGGTATTTTCAATGATACACTGCATATTACGTTATATTATAAGGTATTTTCAATGATACTCTGCATATTCCGTTATATTATAAGGTATTTTCATTGAAACACTCCATATTACGTTACATTATAAGGCGTTTTCAATGATAAACTACGATATATTATAAGGTATTTTCAATGATACACTGCATATTACGTTATATTATAAGGTATTTTCAATGATACACTACAAATTACGAAATATTATAAGGTATTTTCAATGATACACTGCATATTACGATATATTATAAGGTATTTTCAATGATACACTGCATATTACGATATATTATAAGGTATTTTCAATGATACGCTGCATAGTACGTTATATTATAAGGTATTTTCAATGTTACACTGTATATTACGTTATGTTATAAGGTATTTTCAATGATAAACTACTATATATTATAAGGTATTTTCAATGATACACTGCATATTACGTTATATTATAATGTATTTTCAATGATACACTGCATATTACGTTATATTATAAGGTATTTTCAATGATACAATGCATATTACGTTATATTATAAGGTATTTTCAATGATACACTGCATATTACGTTATATTATAAGGTATTTTCAATGATACACTGCATATTACGTTATATTATAAAGTCTTTTAAATGATACAATGCATATTACGTTATATTATAAGGTATTTTCAATGATACACTGCATAATACGCTATATTATAAGGTATTTTCATTGATACACTACAAATTACGAAATATTATAAGGTATTTTCAATGATACACTGCATATTACGATATATTATAAGGTATTTTCAATGATACACTGCTTATTACGTTATATTATAAGGTATTTTCAATGATAAACTACGATATATTAGAAGGTATTTTCAGTGATACACTGCATATTTCGTTATACTATAAGGTATTTTCAATGATACACTGCATATTACGTTATATTATAAGGTATTTTCAATGATACACTGCATATTACGTTATATTATAAGGTATTTTCAATGATACACTGCATATTACATTATATTATAAGGTCTTTTAAATGATACAATGCATATTACGTTATATTATAAGGTATTTTCAATGATACACTGCATATTACGTTATATTATAAGGTATTTTCAACGATACACTGCATATAAACGTTATATTATAAGGTATTTTCAATGATACACTGCATATTACGTTATATTATAAGGTATTTTCAATGATACACTACAAATTACGAAATATTATAAGGTATTTTCAATGATACACTGCCTATTACGATATATTATAAGGTATTTTCAATGATACACTGCATATTACGTTATATTATAAGTTATTTTCAATGATACTCTGCATATTCCGTTATATTATAAGGTATTTTCATTGAAACACTCCATATTACGTTACATTATAAGGCATTTTCAATGATAAACTACGATATATTAAAAGGTATTTTCAATGATACACTGCATATTACGTTATATTACAAGGTATTTTCAATGATACACTGCATATTACGCTATATTATAAGGTATTTTCAATGATACACTGCATATTACGTTATATCATAAGTTATTTTCAATGATACTCTGCAATTTACGTTATGTTATAAGGTATTTTCAATGATACACTGCATATTACGTTATATTATAAGGTATTTTCAATGATACACTACAAATTACGAAATATTATAAGGTATTTTCAATGATACACTGCATATTACGATATATTATAAGGTATTTTCAATGATACACTGCATATTACGATATATTATAAGGTATTTTCAATGATACGCTGCATAGTACGTTATATTATAAGGTATTTTCAATGTTACACTGTATATTACGTTATGTTATAAGGTATTTTCAATGATAAACTACTATATATTATAAGGTATTTTCAATGATACACTGCATATTACGTTATATTATAAGGTATTTTCAATGATACACTACAAATTACGAAATATTATAAGGTATTTTCAATGATACACTGCCTATTACGATATATTATAAGGTATTTTCAATGATACACTGCATATTACGTTATATTATAAGGTATTTTCAATGATACTCTGCATATTCCGTTATATTATAAGGTATTTTCATTGAAACACTCCATATTACGTTACATTATAAGGCATTTTCAATGATAAACTACGATATATTAAAAGGTATTTTCAATGATACACTGCATATTACGTTATATTACAAGGTATTTTCAATGATACACTGCATATTACGCTATATTATAAGGTATTTTCAATGATACACTGCATATTACGTTATATCATAAGTTATTTTCAATGATACTCTGCAATTTACGTTATGTTATAAGGTATTTTCAATGATAAACTAAATATTACGTTATATTATAAGGTCTTTTCAATGATAAACTACGATATATTAGAAGGTATTTTCATTGATACACTGCATATTACGTTATATTATAAGGTATTTTCAATGATACACTGCATATTACGTTATATTATAAGGTATTTTCAATGATACACTGCATATTACGTTATAATATAAGGTATTTTCAATGATACACTGCATATTACGTTATATTATAAGGTATTTTCAATGATACACTACAAATTACGAAATATTATAAGGTATTTTCAATGATACACTGCATATTACGATATATTATAAGGTATTTTCAATGATACACTGCATATTACGATATATTATAAGGTATTTTCAATGATACGCTGCATAGTACGTTATATTATAAGGTATTTTCATTGAAACACTCCATATTACGTTACATTATAAGGCATTTTCAATGATAAACTACGATATATTAAAAGGTATTTTCAATGATACACTGCATATTACGTTATAATATAAGGTATTTTCAATGATACACTACAAATTACGAAATATTATAAGGTATTTTCAATGATACACTGCATATTACGTTATATTATAAGGTATTTTCAATGATACACTGCATATTACGTTATATTATAAGGTATTTTCAATGATACACTACAAATTACGAAATATTATAAGGTATTTTCAATGATACACTGCATATTACGATATATTATAAGGTATTTTCAATGATACACTGCATATTACGTTATATTATAAAGTATTTTCAATGATACTCTGCATATTCCGTTATATTATAAGGTATTTTCATTGAAACACTCCATATTACGTTACATTATAAGGCGTTTTCAATGATAAACTACGATATATTATAAGGTATTTTCAATGATGCACTGCATATTACGCTATATTATAAGGTATTTTCAATGATATACTGCATATTACGTTATATTATAAGGTATTTTCAATGATACACTGCATATTACGTTATATAATAAGGTATTTTCAATGATACACTGCATATTACGTTATATTATAAGGTATTTTCAATGATACACTGCATAATACGTTATATTATAAGGTATTTTCAATGATACACTACAAATTACGAAATATTATAAGGTATTTTCAATGATACACTGCATATTACGATATATTATAAGGCATTTTCAATGATACACTGCTTATTACGTTATATTATAAGGTATTTTCAATGATAAACTACGATATATTAGAAGGTATTTTCAGTGATACACTGCATATTTCGTTATACTATAAGGTATTTTCAATGATAAACTACGACATAATATAAGGTATGTTCAATGACACACTGCATATTTCGTTATATTATAAGGTATTTTCAATGATACACTACAAATTCCGTTATATTATAAGGTATTTTCAATGATACACTGCATATTACATTATATTATAATGTATTTTCAATGATACACTGCATATTACGTTATATTATAAGGTATTTTCAATGATACACTGCATATTACGTTATAATATAAGGTATTTTCAATGATACACTGCATATTACGTTATATTATAAGGTATTTTCAATGATACACTACAAATTACGAAATATTATAAGGTATTTTCAATGATACTCTGCATATTACGATATATTATAAGGTATTTTCAATGATACACTGCATATTACGATATATTATAAGGTATTTTCAATGATACGCTGCATAGTACGTTATATTATAAGGTATTTTCAATGTTACACTGTATATTACGTTATGTTATAAGGTATTTTCAATGATAAACTACTATATATTATAAGGTATTTTCAATGATACACTGCATATTACGTTATATTATAAGGTATTTTCAATGATACTCTGCATATTCCGTTATATTATAAGGTATTTTCATTGAAACACTCCATATTACGTTACATTATAAGGCGTTTTCAATGATAAACTACGATATATTATAAGGTATTTTCAATGATACACTGCATATTACGCTATATTATAAGGTATTTTCAATGATATACTGCATATTACGTTATATTATAAGGTATTTTCAATGATAAACTACGATATATTAGAAGGTATTTTCAGTGATACACAACATATTTCGTTATACTATAAGGTATTTTCAATGATACACTGCATATTACGTTATATTATAAGGTATTTTCAATGATACACTGCATATTACGTTATATTATAAGGTATTTTCAATGATACACTGCATATTACGAAATATTATAAGGTATTTTCAATGATACACTGCATATTACGATATATTATAAGGCATTTTCAATGATACACTGCATATTACGTTATATTATAAGGTATTTTCAATGATAAACTACGATATATTAGAAGGTATTTTCAGTGATACACTGCATATTTCGTTATACTATAAGGTATTTTCAATGATACACTGCATATTACGTTATATTATAAGGTATTTTCAATGATACACTGCATATTACGTTATATTATAAGGTATTTTCAATGATACACTGCATATTACATTATATTATAAGGTATTTTAAATGATACAATGCATATTACGTTATATTATAAGGTATTTTCAATGATACACTGCATATTACGTTATATTATAAGGTATTTTCAACGATACACTGCATATAAACGTTATATTATAAGGTATTTTCAATGATACACTGCATATTACGTTATATTATAAGGTATTTTCAATGATACACTACAAATTACGAAATATTATAAGGTATTTTCAATGATACACTGCCTATTACGATATATTATAAGGTATTTTCAATGATACACTGCATATTACGTTATATTATAAGGTATTTTCAATGATAAACTAAATATTACGTTATATTATAAAGTCTTTTCAATGATAAACTACGATATATTAGAAGGTATTTTCAATGATACACTGTATTTTACCTTATATTATAAGGTATTTTCAATGATACACTGCATTTTACGTTATATTACAAGGTATTTTCAATGATACACTGCATATTACGTTATAATATAAGGTATTTTCAATGATACACTGCATATTACGTTATATTATAAAGTCTTTTCAATGATAAACTACGATATATTAGAAGGTATTTTCAATGATACATTGCATATTACGTTATATTATAAGGTATTTTCAATGATACACTGCATATTACGTTATATTATAAGGTATTTTCAATGATACACTGCATATTACGTTATATTATAAGGTATTTTCAATGATACACTGCATATTACGTTATATTATAAGGTCTTTTCAATGATACAATGCATATTACGTTATATTATAAGGTATTTTCAATGATACACTGCATATTACGTTATATTATAAGGTATTTTCAATGATACACTGCATATTACGTTATATCATAAGTTATTTTCAATGATACTCTGCAATTTACGTTATGTTATAAGGTATTTTCAATGATAAACTAAATATTACGTTATATTATAAGGTCTTTTCAATGATAAACTACGATATATTAGAAGGTATTTTCAATGATACACTGCATATTACGTTATATTATAAGGTATTTTCAATGATACACTGCATATTACGTTATATTATAAGGTATTTTCAATGATACACTGCATATTACGTTATAATATAAGGTATTTTCAATGATACACTGCATATTACGTTATATTATAAGGTATTTTCAATGATACACTACAAATTACGAAATATTATAAGGTATTTTCAATGATACACTGCATATTACGATATATTATAAGGTATTTTCAATGATACACTGCATATTACGATATATTATAAGGTATTTTCAATGATACGCTGCATAGTACGTTATATTATAAGGTATTTTCATTGAAACACTCCATATTACGTTACATTATAAGGCATTTTCAATGATAAACTACGATATATTAAAAGGTATTTTCAATGATACACTGCATATTACGTTATAATATAAGGTATTTTCAATGATACACTACAAATTACGAAATATTATAAGGTATTTTCAATGATACACTGCATATTACGTTATATTACAAGGTATTTTCAATGATACACTGCATATTACGTTATATTATAAGGTATTTTCAATGATACACTACAAATTACGAAATATTATAAGGTATTTTCAATGATACACTGCATATTACGATATATTATAAGGTATTTTCAATGATACACTGCATATTACGTTATATTATAAAGTATTTTCAATGATACTCTGCATATTCCGTTATATTATAAGGTATTTTCATTGAAACACTCCATATTACGTTACATTATAAGGCGTTTTCAATGATAAACTACGATATATTATAAGGTATTTTCAATGATGCACTGCATATTACGCTATATTATAAGGTATTTTCAATGATATACTGCATATTACGTTATATTATAAGGTATTTTCAATGATACACTGCATATTACGTTATATAATAAGGTATTTTCAATGATACACTGCATATTACATTATATTATAAGGTCTTTTAAATGATACAATGCATATTACGTTATATTATAAGGTATTTTCAATGATACACTGCATATTACGTTATATTATAAGGTATTTTCAACGATACACTGCATATAAACGTTATATTATAAGGTATTTTCAATGATACACTGCATATTACGTTATATTATAAGGTATTTTCAATGATACACTACAAATTACGAAATATTATAAGGTATTTTCAATGATACACTGCATATTACGATATATTATAAGGTATTTTCAATGATACACTGCATATTACGTTATATTATAAGGTATTTTCAATGATAAACTAAATATTACGTTATATTATAAAGTCTTTTCAATGATAAACTACGATATATTAGAAGGTATTTTCAATGATACACTGTATTTTACCTTATATTATAAGGTATTTTCAATGATACACTGCATATTACGTTATATTATAAGGTCTTTTCAATGATACACTGCATATTACGTTATATTATAAGGTATTTTCAATGATACACTGCATATTACGTTATATTATAAGGTATTTTCAATGATACACTGCATATTACGTTATATCATAAGTTATTTTCAATGATACTCTGCAATTTACGTTATGTTATAAGGTATTTTCAATGATAAACTAAATATTACGTTATATTATAAAGTCTTTTCAATGATAAACTACGATATATTAGAAGGTATTTTCAATGATACACTGCATATTACGTTATATTATAAGGTATTTTCAATGATACACTGCATATTACGTTATATTATAAGGTATTTTCAATGATACTCTGCATATTCCGTTATATTATAAGGTATTTTCATTGAAACACTCCATATTACGTTACATTATAAGGCATTTTCAATGATAAACTACGATATATTAAAAGGTATTTTCAATGATACACTGCATATTACGTTATATTATAAGGTATTTTCAATGATACACTGCATATTACGCTATATTATAAGGTATTTTCAATGATACACTGCATATTACGTTATATCATAAGTTATTTTCAATGATACTCTGCAATTTACGTTATGTTATAAGGTATTTTCAATGATAAACTAAATATTACGTTATATTATAAAGTCTTTTCAATGATAAACTACGATATATTAGAAGGTATTTTCAATGATACACTGCATATTACGTTATATTATAAAGTATTTTCAATGATACTCTGCATATTCCGTTATATTATAAGTTATTTTCATTGAAACACTCCATATTACGTTACATTATAAGGCATTTTCAATGATAAACTACGATATATTATAAGGTATTTTCAATGATGCACTGCATATTACGCTATATTATAAGGTATTTTCAATGATATACTGCATATTACGTTATATTATAAGGTATTTTCAATGATACACTGCATATTACGTTATATTATAAGGTATTTTCAATGATACACTGCATATTACGTTATATTATAAGGTATTTTCAATGATACACTGCATAATACGCTATATTATAAGGTATTTTCAATGATACACTACAAATTACGAAATATTATAAGGTATTTTCAATGATACACTGCATATTACGATATATTATAAGGCATTTTCAATGATACACTGCTTATTACGTTATATTATAAGGTATTTTCAATGATAAACTACGATATATTAGAAGGTATTTTCAGTGATACACTGCATATTTCGTTATACTATAAGGTATTTTCAATGATAAACTACGACATAATATAAGGTATGTTCAATGACACACTGCATATTTCGTTATATTATAAGGTATTTTCAATGATACACTACAAATTCCGTTATATTATAAGGTATTTTCAATGATACACTGCATATTACGTTATATTATAATGTATTTTCAATGATACACTGCATATTACGTTATATTATAAGGTATTTTCAATGATACACTGCATATTACGTTATATTATAAGGTATTTTCAATGATACACTGCATATTACGTTATATTATAAGGTATTTTCAATGATACTCTGCATATTCCGTTATATTATAAGGTATTTTCATTGAAACACTCCATATTACGTTACATTATAAGGCGTTTTCAATGATAAACTACGATATATTATAAGGTATTTTCAATGATACACTGCATATTACGTTATATTATAAGGTATTTTCAATGATACACTACAAATTACGAAATATTATAAGGTATTTTCAATGATACACTGCATATTACGATATATTATAAGGTATTTTCAATGATACACTGCATATTACGATATATTATAGGGTATTTTCAATGATACGCTGCATAGTACGTTATATTATAAGGTATTTTCAATGTTACACTGTATATTACGTTATGTTATAAGGTATTTTCAATGATAAACTACTATATATTATAAGGTATTTTCAATGATACACTGCATATTACGTTATATTATAATGTATTTTCAATGATACACTGCATATTACGTTATATTATAAGGTATTTTCAATGATACAATGCATATTACGTTATATTATAAGGTATTTTCAATGATACACTGCATATTACGTTATATTATAAGGTATTTTCAATGATACACTGCATATTACGTTATATTATAAAGTCTTTTAAATGATACAATGCATATTACGTTATATTATAAGGTATTTTCAATGATACACTGCATAATACGCTATATTATAAGGTATTTTCATTGATACACTACAAATTACGAAATATTATAAGGTATTTTCAATGATACACTGCATATTACGATATATTATAAGGCATTTTCAATGATACACTGCTTATTACGTTATATTATAAGGTATTTTCAATGATAAACTACGATATATTAGAAGGTATTTTCAGTGATACACTGCATATTTCGTTATACTATAAGGTATTTTCAATGATACACTGCATATTACGTTATATTATAAGGTATTTTCAATGATACACTGCATATTACGTTATATTATAAGGTATTTTCAATGATACACTGCATATTACATTATATTATAAGGTCTTTTAAATGATACAATGCATATTACGTTATATTATAAGGTATTTTCAATGATACACTGCATATTACGTTATATTATAAGGTATTTTCAACGATACACTGCATATAAACGTTATATTATAAGGTATTTTCAATGATACACTGCATATTACGTTATATTATAAGGTATTTTCAATGATACACTACAAATTACGAAATATTATAAGGTATTTTCAATGATACACTGCCTATTACGATATATTATAAGGTATTTTCAATGATACACTGCATATTACGTTATATTATAAGTTATTTTCAATGATACTCTGCATATTCCGTTATATTATAAGGTATTTTCATTGAAACACTCCATATTACGTTACATTATAAGGCATTTTCAATGATAAACTACGATATATTAAAAGGTATTTTCAATGATACACTGCATATTACGTTATATTACAAGGTATTTTCAATGATACACTGCATATTACGCTATATTATAAGGTATTTTCAATGATACACTGCATATTACGTTATATCATAAGTTATTTTCAATGATACTCTGCAATTTACGTTATGTTATAAGGTATTTTCAATGATAAACTAAATATTACGTTATATTATAAAGTCTTTTCAATGATAAACTACGATATATTAGAAGGTATTTTCAATGATACACTGCATATTACGTTATATTATAAGGTATTTTCAATGATACACTGCATATTACGTTATATTACAAGGTATTTTCAATGATACACTGCATATTACGTTATAATATAAGGTATTTTCAATGATACACTGCATATTACGTTATATTATAAGGTATTTTCAATGATAAACTACGATATATTAGAAGGTATTTTCAATGATACACTGCATATTACGTTATATAATAATGTATTTTCAATGATACACTACAAATTACGTTATATTATAAGCTATTTTCAATGATACAGTGCATATCACGTTATATTATAAGGTATTTTCATTGATACACTGCAAATTACGTTATATTATAAGGTATTTTCAATGATACACTGCATATAAACGTTATATTATAAGGTATTTTCAATGATACACTGCATATTACGTTATATTATAAGGTATTTTCAATGATACACTACAAATTACGAAATATTATAAGCTATTTTCAATGATACAGTGCATATCACGTTATATTATAAGGTATTTTCATTGATACACTGCAAATTACGTTATATTATAAGGTATTTTCAATGATACACTGCATATAAACGTTATATTATAAGGTATTTTCAATGATACACTGCATATTACGTTATATTATAAGGTATTTTCAATGATACACTACAAATTACGAAATATTATAAGGTATTTTCAATGATACACTGCATATTACGATATATTATAAGGTATTTTCAATGATACACTGCATATTACGTTATATTATAAGGTATTTTCAATGATACTCTGCATATTCCGTTATATTATAAGGTATTTTCATTGAAACACTCCATATTACGTTACATTATAAGGCATTTTCAATGATAAACTACGATATATTAAAAGGTATTTTCAATGATACACTGCATATTACGATATATTAGAAGGTATTTTCAATGATACACTGCATATTACGCTATATTATAAGGTATTTTCAATGATACACTGCATATTACGATATATTATAAGGCATTTTCAATGATAAACTACGATATGTTAAAAGGTATTTTCAATGATACACTGCATATTACGTTATATTACAAGGTATTTTCAATGATACACTGCATATTACGCTATATAATAAGGTATTTTCAATGATACACTACAAATTACGTTATATTATAAGCTATTTTCAATGATACAGTGCATATCACGTTATATTATAAGGTATTTTCATTGATACACTGCAAATTACGTTATATTATAAGGTATTTTCAATGATACACTGCATATAAACGTTATATTATAAGGTATTTTCAATGATACACTGCATATTACGTTATATTATAAGGTATTTTCAATGGTACACTACAAATTACGAAATATTATAAGGTATTTTCAATGATACACTGCATATTACGATATATTATAAGGTATTTTCAATGATACACTGCATATTACGTTATATTATAAGGTATTTTCAATGATACTCTGCATATTCCGTTATATTATAAGGTATTTTCATTGAAACACTCCATATTACGTTACATTATAAGGCATTTTCAATGATAAACTACGATATATTAAAAGGTATTTTCAATGATACACTGCATATTACGATATATTAGAAGGTATTTTCAATGATACAGTGCATATTACGCTATATTATAAGGTATTTTCAATGATATACTGCATATTTCGTTGTACTATAAGGTATTTTCAATGATAAACTACGATATATTAGAAGGTATTTTCAGTGATAAACTGCATATTTCGTTATATTATAAGGTATTTTCAATGATACACTACAAATTCCGTTATATTATAAGGTATTTTCAATGATACACTGCATATTACGTTATATTATAAGGTATTTTCATTGATACACTGCAAATTACGTTATATTATAATGTATTTTCAATGATACAATGCATATTACGTTATATTATAAGGTATTTTCAATGATACACTGCATATTACGTTATATTATAAGGTATTTTCAATGATACACTGCATATTACGTTATATCATAAGTTATTTGCAATGATACTCTGCAATTTACGTTATGTTATAAGGTATTTTCAATGATACACTGCATATTACGATATAATAGAAGGTATTTTCAATGATACACTGCATATTACGCTATATTATAAGGTATTTTCAATGATATACTGCATATTTCGTTGTACTATAAGGTATTTTCAATGATAAACTACGATATATTAGAAGGTATTTTCAGTGATAAACTGCATATTTCGTTATATTATAAGGTATTTTCAATGATACACTACAAATTCCGTTATATTATAAGGTATTTTCAATGATACACTGCATATTACGTTATATTATAAGGTATTTTCATTGATACACTGCAAATTACGTTATATTATAAGGTATTTTCAATGATACACTACAAATTCCGTTATATTATAAGGTATTTTCAATGATACACTGCATATTACGTTATATTATAAGGTATTTTCATTGATACACTGCAAATTACGTTATATTATAAGGTATTTTCAATGATACAATGCATATTACGTTATATTATAAGGTATTTTCAATGATACACTGCATATTACGTTATATTATAAGGTATTTTCAATGATACACTGCATATTACGTTATATCATAAGTTATTTGCAATGATACTCTGCAATTTACGTTATGTTATAAAGTATTTTCAATGATACACTGCATATTACGATATATTAAAAGGTATTTTCAATGATACACTGCATATTACGTTATATTACAAGGTATTTTCAATGATACACTGCATATTACGCTATATTATAAGGTATTTTCAATGATACACTGCATATTACGTTATATCATAAGTTATTTTCAATGATACTCTGCAATTTACGTTATGTTATAAGGTATTTTCAATGATAAACTAAATATTACGTTATATTATAAAGTCTTTTCAATGATAAACTACGATATATTAGAAGGTATTTTCAATGATACACTGCATATTACTAGGTATATTATAAGGTATTTTCAATGATACACTGCATATTACGTTATATTATAAGGTATTTTCAATGATACACTGCATATTACGTTATATTATAAGGTCTTTTCAATGACACAATGCATATTTCGTTATATTATAAGTTATTTTCAATGATACACTGCATATTACGTTATACTATAAGGTATTTTTAATGATAAACTACGACATAATATAAGGTATGTTCAATGACACACTGCATATTTCGTTATATTATAAGGTATTTTCAATGATACACTACAAATTCCGTTATATTATAAGGTATTTTCAATGATACACTGCATATTACGTTATATTCTATTGTATTTTCAATGATACACTGCATATAAACGTTATATTATAAGGTATTTTCAATGATACACTGCATATTACGTTATATTATAAGGTATTTTCATTGATACACTGCATATAAACGTTATATTATAAGGTATTTTCAATGATACACTGCATATTACGTTATATTATAAGGTATTTTCAATGATATACTACAAATTACGAAATATTATGAGGTATTTTCAATGATACACTGCATATTACGATATATTATAAGGTATTTTCAATGATACACTGCATATTTCGTTATACTATAAGGTATTTTCAATGATAAACTACGACATAATATAAGGTATGTTCAATGACACACTGCATATTACGTTATATTATAAGGTATTTTCAATGATACACTGCATATTACGATATATTATAAGGTATTTTCAATGATACACTGCATATTACGCTATATTATAAGTTATTTTCAATGATATACTGCATATTACGTTATATTATAAGGTATTTTCAATGATACACTGCATATTACGTTATATTATAAGGTATTTTCAATGATACACTGCATATTACATTATATCATAAGTTATTTTCAATGATACTCTGCAATTTACGTTATGTTACAAGGTATTTTCAATGATACACTGCATATTACGCTATATTATAAGGTATTTTCAATGATACACTGCATATTACGTTATATCATAAGTTATTTTCAATGATACTCTGCAATTTACGTTATGTTATAAGGTATTTTCAATGATAAACTAAATATTACGTTATATTATAAGGTCTTTTCAATGATAAACTACGATATATTAGAAGGTATTTTCAATGATACACTACAAATTACGTTATATTATAAGCTATTTTCAATGATACATTGCATATCACGTTATATTATAAGGTATTTTCAATGATACACTGCATATTACGATATATTATAAGGCATTTTCAATGATACACTGCTTATTACGTTATATTATAAGGTATTTTCAATGATAAACTACGATATATTAGAAGGTATTTTCAGTGATACACTGCATATTTCGTTATACTATAAGGTATTTTCAATGATAAACTACGACATAATATAAGGTATGTTCAATGACACACTGCATATTTCGTTATATTATAAGGTATTTTCAATGATACACTACAAATTCCGTTATATTATAAGCTATTTTCAATGATACATTGTATATCACGTTATATTATAAGGTATTTTCATTGATACACTGCAAATTACGTTATAGTATAAGGTATTTTCAATGATACAATGCATATTACGTTATATTATAAGGTATTTACAATGATGCACTGCATATTACGTTATAGAATGCATATTACGTTATATTATAAGGTATTTTCAATGATACACTGCATATTACGTTATATCATAAGTTATTTTCAATGATACTCTGCAATTTACGTTATGTTACAAGGTATTTTCAATGATACACTGCATATTACGCTATATTATAAGGTATTTTCAATGATACAATGCATATTACGTTATATTATAAGGTATTTTCAATGATACACTGCATATTACGTTATATTATAAGGTATTTTCAATGATACACTGCATATTACGTTATATCATAAGTTATTTGCAATGATACTCTGCAATTTACGTTATGTTATAAGGTATTTTCAATGATACACTGCATATTACGATATATTATAAGGTATTTTCAATGATACACTGCATATTACGTTATATTATAAGGTATTTTCAATGATACTCTGCATATTCCGTTATATTATAAGGTATTTTCATTGAAACACTCCATATTACGTTACATTATAAGGCATTTTCAATGATAAACTACGATATATTAAAAGGTATTTTCAATGATACACTGCATATTACGATATAATAGAAGGTATTTTCAATGATACACTGCATATTACGCTATATTATAAGGTATTTTCAATGATATACTGCATATTTCGTTGTACTATAAGGTATTTTCAATGATAAACTACGATATATTAGAAGGTATTTTCAGTGATAAACTACGATATATTAGAAGGTATTTTCAGTGATACACTGCATATTTCGTTATACTATAAGGTATTTTCAATGATAAACTACGACATAATATAAGGTATGTTCAATGACACACTGCATATTTCGTTATATTATAAGGTATTTTCAATGATACACTACAAATTCCGTTATATTATAAGCTATTTTCAATGATACATTGTATATCACGTTATATTATAAGGTATTTTCATTGATACACTGCAAATTACGTTATAGTATAAGGTATTTTCAATGATACAATGCATATTACGTTATATTATAAGGTATTTTCAATGATACACTGCATATTACGTTATATTATAAGGTATTTTCAATGATACACTGCATATTACGTTATATCATAAGTTATTTTCAATGATACTCTGCAATTTACGTTATGTTACAAGGTATTTTCAATGATACACTGCATATTACGCTATATTATAAGGTATTTTCAATGATACAATGCATATTACGTTATATTATAAGGTATTTTCAATGATACACTGCATATTACGTTATATTATAAGGTATTTTCAATGATACACTGCATATTACGTTATATCATAAGTTATTTGCAATGATACTCTGCAATTTACGTTATGTTATAAGGTATTTTCAATGATACACTGCATATTACGATATATTATAAGGTATTTTCAATGATACACTGCATATTACGTTATATTATAAGGTATTTTCAATGATACTCTGCATATTCCGTTATATTATAAGGTATTTTCATTGAAACACTCCATATTACGTTACATTATAAGGCATTTTCAATGATAAACTACGATATATTAAAAGGTATTTTCAATGATACACTGCATATTACGATATAATAGAAGGTATTTTCAATGATACACTGCATATTACGCTATATTATAAGGTATTTTCAATGATATACTGCATATTTCGTTGTACTATAAGGTATTTTCAATGATAAACTACGATATATTAGAAGGTATTTTCAGTGATAAACTGCATATTTCGTTATATTATAAGGTATTTTCAATGATACACTACAAATTCCGTTATATTATAAGGTATTTTCAATGATACACTGCATATTACGTTATATTATAAGGTATTTTCATTGATACACTGCAAATTACGTTATATTATAAGGTATTTTCAATGATACACTACAAATTCCGTTATATTATAAGGTATTTTCAATGATACACTGCATATTACGTTATATTATAAGGTATTTTCATTGATACACTGCAAATTACGTTATATTATAAGGTATTTTCAATGATACAATGCATATTACGTTATATTATAAGGTATTTTCAATGATACACTGCATATTACGTTATATTATAAGGTATTTTCAATGATACACTGCATATTACGTTATATCATAAGTTATTTGCAATGATACTCTGCAATTTACGTTATGTTATAAAGTATTTTCAATGATACACTGCATATTACGATATATTATAAGGTATTTTCAATGATACACTGCATATTACGTTATATTATAAGGTATTTTCAATGATACTCTGCATATTCCGTTATATTATAAGGTATTTTCATTGAAACACTCCATATTACGTTACATTATAAGGCATTTTCAATGATAAACTACGATATATTAAAAGGTATTTTCAATGATACACTGCATATTACGTTATATTACAAGGTATTTTCAGTGATACACTGCATATTACGCTATATTATAAGGTATTTTCAATGATACACTGCATATTACGTTATATCATAAGTAATTTTCAATGATACTCTGCAATTTACGTTATGTTATAAGGTATTTTCAATGATAAACTAAATATTACGTTATATTATAAAGTCTTTTCAATGATAAACTACGATATATTAGAAGGTATTTTCAATGATACACTGCATATTACTAGGTATATTATAAGGTATTTTCAATGATACACTGCATATTACGTTATATTATAAGGTATTTTCAATGATACACTGCATATTACGTTATATTATAAGGTCTTTTCAATGACACAATGCATATTTCGTTATATTATAAGTTATTTTCAATGATACACTGCATATTACGTTATACTATAAGGTATTTTTAATGATAAACTACGACATAATATAAGGTATGTTCAATGACACACTGCATATTTCGTTATATTATAAGGTATTTTCAATGATACACTACAAATTCCGTTATATTATAAGGTATTTTCAATGATACACTGCATATTACGTTATATTCTATTGTATTTTCAATGATACACTGCATATAAACGTTATATTATAAGGTATTTTCAATGATACACTGCATATTACGTTATATTATAAGGTATTTTCATTGATACACTGCATATAAACGTTATATTATAAGGTATTTTCAATGATACACTGCATATTACGTTATATTATAAGGTATTTTCAATGATATACTACAAATTACGAAATATTATGAGGTATTTTCAATGATACACTGCATATTACGATATATTATAAGGTATTTTCAATGATACACTGCATATTACGTTATATTATAAGGTATTTTCAATGATACTCTGCATATTCCGTTATATTATAAGGTATTTTCATTGAAACACTCCATATTACGTTACATTATAAGGCATTTTCAATGATAAACTACGATATATTAAAAGGTATTTTCAATGATACACTGCATATTACGTTATATTATAAGGTATTTTCAATGATACACTGCATATTACGCTATATTATAAGGTATTTTCAATGATACACTGCATATTACGTTATATCATAAGTTATTTTCAATGATACTCTGCAATTTACGTTATGTTATAAGGTATTTTCAATGATAAACTAAATATTACGTTATATTATAAGGTCTTTTCAATGATAAACTACGATATATTAGAAGGTATTTTCAATGATACACTGCATATTACGTTATATTATAAGGTATTTTCAATGATACACTGCATATTACGTTATATTACAAGGTATTTTCAATGATACACTGCATATTACGTTATATTATAAGGTATTTTCAATGATACACTGCATATTACGTTATAATATAAGGTATTTTCAATGATACACTGCATATTACGTTATATTATAAGGTATTTTCAATGATACACTGCATATTACATTATATTATAAGGTATTTTCAATGATAATCTGCATATTCCGTTATATTATAAGGTATTTTCATTGAAACACTCCATATTACGTTACATTATAAGGCGTTTTCAATGATAAACTACGATATATTATAAGGTATTTTCAATGATACACTGCATATTTCGTTATACTATAAGGTATTTTCAATGATAAACTACGACATAATATAAGGTATGTTCAATGACACACTGCATATTACGTTATATTATAAGGTATTTTCAATGATACACTGCATATTACGATATATTATAAGGTATTTTCAATGATACACTGCATATTACGCTATATTATAAGGTATTTTCAATGATATACTGCATATTACGTTATATTATAAGGTATTTTCAATGATACACTGCATATTACGTTATATTATAAGGTATTTTCAATGATACACTGCATAGTACGCTATATTATAAGGTATTTTCAATGATACACTACAAATTACGAAATATTATAAGGTATTTTCAATGATACACTGCATATTACGATATATTATAAGGCATTTTCAATGATACACTGCTTATTACGTTATATTATAAGGTATTTTCAATGATAAACTACGATATATTAGAAGGTATTTTCAGTGATACACTGCATATTTCGTTATACTATAAGGTATTTTCAATGATAAACTACGACATAATATAAGGTATGTTCAATGACACACTGCATATTTCGTTATATTATAAGGTATTTTCAATGATACACTACAAATTCCGTTATATTATAAGCTATTTTCAATGATACATTGCATATCACGTTATATTATAAGGTATTTTCATTGATACACTGCAAATTACGTTATATTATAAGGTATTTTCAATGATACAATGCATATTACGTTATATTATAAGGTATTTTCAATGATACTCTGCAATTTACGTTATGTTACAAGGTATTTTCAATGATACACTGCATATTACGCTATATTATAAGGTATTTTCAATGATACACTGCATATTACGTTATATCATAAGTTATTTTCAATGATACTCTGCAATTTACGTTATGTTATAAGGTATTTTCAATGATAAACTAAATATTACGTTATATTATAAGGTCTTTTCAATGATAAACTACGATATATTAGAAGGTATTTTCAATGATACACTACAAATTACGTTATATTATAAGCTATTTTCAATGATACATTGCATATCACGTTATATTATAAGGTATTTTCAATGATACACTGCATATTACGATATATTATAAGGCATTTTCAATGATACACTGCTTATTACGTTATATTATAAGGTATTTTCAATGATAAACTACGATATATTAGAAGGTATTTTCAGTGATACACTGCATATTTCGTTATACTATAAGATATTTTCAATGATAAACTACGACATAATATAAGGTATGTTCAATGACACACTGCATATTTCGTTATATTATAAGGTATTTTCAATGATACACTACAAATTCCGTTATATTATAAGCTATTTTCAATGATACATTGCATATCACGTTATATTATAAGGTATTTTCATTGATACACTGCAAATTACGTTATATTATAAGGTATTTTCAATGATACAATGCATATTACGTTACATTATAAGGTATTTTCAATGATACACTGAATATTACGTTATATTATAAGGTATTTTCAATGATACACTGCATATTACGTTATATCATAAGTTATTTTCAATGATACTCTGCAATTTACGTTATGTTACAAGGTATTTTCAATGATACACTGCATATTACGCTATATTATAAGGTATTTTCAATGATACACTGCATATTACGTTATATCATAAGTTATTTTCAATGATACTCTGCAATTTACGTTATGTTATAAGGTATTTTCAATGATAAACTAAATATTACGTTATATTATAAGGTCTTTTCAATGATAAACTACGATATATTAGAAGGTATTTTCAATGATACACTACAAATTACGTTATATTATAAGCTATTTTCAATGATACATTGCATATCACGTTATATTATAAGGTATTTTCATTGATACACTGCAAATTACGTTATATTATAAGGTATTTTCAACGATACAATGCATATTACGTTATATTATAAGGTATTTTCAATGGTACACTGCATATTACGTTATATTATAAGGTATTTTCAATGATACACTGCATATTACGTTATATCATAAGTTATTTTCAATGATACTCTGCAATTTACGTTATGTTATAAGGTATTTTCAATGATACACTGCATATTACGATATATTATAAGGTATTTTCAATGATACACTGCATATTACGTTATATTATAAGGTATTTTCAATGATACTCTGCATATTCCGTTATATTATAACGTATTTTCATTGAAACACTCCATATTACGTTACATTATAAGGCATTTTCAATGATAAACTACGATATATTAAAAGGTATTTTCAATGATACACTGCATATTACGTTATATTACAAGGTATTTTCAATGTTACACTGCATATTACGCTATATTATAAGGTATTTTCAATGATACACTGCATATTACGTTATATCATAAGTTATTTTCAATGATACTCTGCAATTTACGTTATGTTATAAGGTATTTTCAATGATAAACTAAATATTACGTTATATTATAAAGTCTTTTCAATGATTAACTACGATATATTAGAAGGTATTTTCAATGATACACTGCATATTACGTTATATTATAAGGTATTTTCAATGATACACTGCATATTACGTTATATTACAAGGTATTTTCAATGATACACTGCATATTACGTTATAATATAAGGTATTTTCAATGATACACTGCATATTACGTTATATTATAAGGTATTTTCAATGATAAACTACGATATATTAGAAGGTATTTTCAATGATACACTGCATATTACGTTATATTATAAGGTATTTTCAATGATATTCTGCATATTACGATATATTATAAGGTCTTTTCAATGACACAATGCATATTTCGTTATATTATAAGTTATTTTCAATGATACACTGCATATTACGTTATACTATAAGGTATTTTTAATGATAAACTACGACATAATATAAGGTATGTTCAATGACACACTGCATATTTCGTTATATTATAAGGTATTTTCAATGATACACTACAAATTCCGTTATATTATAAGGTATTTTCAATGATACACTGCATATTACGTTATATTCTATTGTATTTTCAATGATACACTGCATATAAACGTTATATCATAAGTTATTTT
Source organism: Lasioglossum lativentre (assembly GCA_916610255.1). NCBI lineage: Eukaryota > Metazoa > Arthropoda > Insecta > Hymenoptera > Halictidae > Lasioglossum > Lasioglossum lativentre. Next base: position 150,990 of record CAKAJI010000804.1, on the reverse strand, counting down.
CAATGATACTCTGCAATTTACGTTATGTTATAAGGTATTTTCAATGATAAACTAAATATTACGTTATATTATAAGGTCTTTTCAATGATAAACTACGATATATTAGAAGGTATTTTCAGTGATACACTGCATATTACGTTATATTATAAGGTATTTTCAATGATACACTACAAATTACGTTATATTATAAGCTATTTTCAATGATACACTGCATATTACGTTATATTATAAGGTATTTTCAATGATACACTGCATATTACGTTATATTATAAGGTATTTTCAATGATACACTGCATATTACGTTATAATATAAGGTATTTTCAATGATACACTGCATATTACGTTATATTATAAGGTATTTTCAATGATACACTGCATAGTACGTTATATTATAAGGTATTTTCAATGATAATCTGCATATTCCGTTATATTATAAGGTATTTTCATTGAAACACTCCATATTACGTTACATTATAAGGCGTTTTCAATGATAAACTACGATATATTATAAGGTATTTTCAATGATACACTGCATATTACGTTATATTATAAGGTATTTTCAATGATACACTGCATATTACGTTATATTATAAGGTATTTTCAATGATAATCTGCATATTCCGTTATATTATAAGGTATTTTCATTGAAACACTCCATATTACGTTACATTATAAGGCGTTTTCAATGATAAACTACGATATATTATAAGGTATTTTCAATGATACACTGCATATTACGTTATATTATAAGCTATTTTCAATGATACACTGCATATTACGTTATATTATAAGGTATTTTCAATGATACACTGCATATTACGTTATATTATAAGGTATTTTCAATGATACACTGCATATTACGTTATAATATAAGGTATTTTCAATGATACACTGCATATTACGTTATATTATAAGGTATTTTCAATGATACACTGCATAGTACGTTATATTATAAGGTATTTTCAATGATAATCTGCATATTCCGTTATATTATAAGGTATTTTCATTGAAACACTCCATATTACGTTACATTATAAGGCGTTTTCAATGATAAACTACGATATATTATAAGGTATTTTCAATGATACACTGCATATTACGTTATATTATAAGGTATTTTCAATGATACACTGCATATTACGTTATATTATAAGGTATTTTCAATGATAATCTGCATATTCCGTTATATTATAAGGTATTTTCATTGAAACACTCCATATTACGTTACATTATAAGGCGTTTTCAATGATAAACTACGATATATTATAAGGTATTTTCAATGATACACTGCATATTACGTTATATTATAAGGTATTTTCAATGACACACTGCATATTACGTTATATTATAAGGTATTTTCAATGATACACTGCATATTACGATATATTATAAGGTATTTTCAATGATACACTGCATATTACGCTATATTATAAGGTATTTTCAATGATATACTACAAATTACGAAATATTATGAGGTATTTTCAATGATACACTGCATATTACGCTATATTATAAGGTATTTTCAATGATATACTGCATATTACGTTATATTATAAGGTATTTTCAATGATAAACTACGATATATTAGAAGGTATTTTCAATGATACACTGCATATTACGTTATATTAGAAGGTATTTTCAATGATACACTGCATATTACGTTATATTATAAGGTATTTTCAATGATACACTGCATATTACGCTATATTATAAGGTATTTTCAATGATACACTGCATATTACGTTATATCATAAGTTATTTTCAATGATACTCTGCAATTTACGTTATGTTATAAGGTATTTTCAATGATAAACTAAATATTACGTTATATTATAAGGTCTTTTCAATGATAAACTACGATATATTATAAGGTCTTTTCAATGATAAACTACGATATATTAGAAGGTATTTTCAATGATACACTACAAATTACGTTATATTAAAAGGTATTTTCAATAATACACTGCATATCACGTTATATTACAAGGTATTTTCAATGATACACTGCATATTACGATATATTATAAGGCATTTTCAATGATACACTGCTTATTACGTTATATTATAAGGTATTTTCAATGATAAACTACGATATATTAGAAGGTATTTTCAGTGATACACTGCATATTTCGTTATACTATAAGGTATTTTCAATGATAAACTACGACATAATATAAGGTATGTTCAATGACACACTGCATATTTCGTTATATTATAAGATATTTTCATTGATACACTGCAAATTACGTTATATTATAAGGTATTTTCAATGATACAATGCATATTACGTTATATTATAAGGTATTTTCAATGATACACTGCATATTACGTTATATTATAAGTTATTTTCAATGATACTCTGCAATTTACGTTATGTTATAAGGTATTTTCAATGATAAACTAAATATTACGTTATATTATAAGGTCTTTTCAATGATAAACTACGATATATTAGAAGGTATTTTCAATGATACACTACAAATTACGTTATATTATAAGCTATTTTCAATGATACATTGCATATCACGTTATATTATAAGGTATTTTCATTGATACACTGCAAATTACGTTATATTATAAGGTATTTTCAATGATACACTGCATATTACGTTATATTATAAGGTATTTTCAATGATACACTGCATATTACGTTATATTATAAGGTATTTTCAATGATACACTGCATATTACGTTATATCATAAGTTATTTTCAATGATACTCTGCAATTTACGTTATGTTATAAGGTATTTTCAATGATACACTGCATATTACGATATATTATAAGGTATTTTCAATGATACACTGCATATTACGTTATATTATAAGGTATTTTCAATGATACTCTGCATATTCCGTTATATTATAACGTATTTTCATTGAAACACTCCATATTACGTTACATTATAAGGCATTTTCAATGATAAACTACGATATATTAAAAGGTATTTTCAATGATACACTGCATATTACGTTATATTACAAGGTATTTTCAATGTTACACTGCATATTACGCTATATTATAAGGTATTTTCAATGATACACTGCATATTACGTTATATTCTATTGTATTTTCAATGATACACTGCATATAAACGTTATATCATAAGTTATTTTCAATGATACTCTGCAATTTACGTTATGTTATAAGGTATTTTCAATGATAAACTAAATATTACGTTATATTATAAGGTCTTTTCAATGATAAACTACGATATATTAGAAGGTATTTTCAATGATACACTACAAATTACGTTATATTATAAGCTATTTTCAATGATACATTGCATATCACGTTATATTATAAGGTATTTTCATTGATACACTGCAAATTACGTTATATTATAAGGTATTTTCAACGATACAATGCATATTACGTTATATTATAAGGTATTTTCAATGATACACTGCATATTACGTTATATTATAAGGTATTTTCAATGATACACTGCATATTACGTTATATCATAAGTTATTTTCAATGATACTCTGCAATTTACGTTATGTTATAAGGTATTTTCAATGATACACTGCATATTACGATATATTATAAGGTATTTTCAATGATACACTGCATATTACGTTATATTATAAGGTATTTTCAATGATACTCTGCATATTCCGTTATATTATAACGTATTTTCATTGAAACACTCCATATTACGTTACATTATAAGGCATTTTCAATGATAAACTACGATATATTAAAAGGTATTTTCAATGATACACTGCATATTACGTTATATTACAAGGTATTTTCAATGTTACACTGCATATTACGCTATATTATAAGGTATTTTCATTGATACACTGCAAATTACGTTATATTATAAGGTATTTTCAACGATACAATGCATATTACGTTATATTATAAGGTATTTTCAATGATACACTGCATATTACGTTATATTATAAGGTATTTTCAATGATACACTGCATATTACGTTATATCATAAGTTATTTTCAATGATACTCTGCAATTTACGTTATGTTATAAGGTATTTTCAATGATAAACTAAATATTACGTTATATTATAAAGTCTTTTCAATGATTAACTACGATATATTAGAAGGTATTTTCAATGATACACTGCATATTACGTTATATTATAAGGTATTTTCAATGATACACTGCATATTACGTTATATTACAAGGTATTTTCAATGATACACTGCATATTACGTTATAATATAAGGTATTTTCAATGATACACTGCATATTACGTTATATTATAAGGTATTTTCAATGATAAACTACGATATATTAGAAGGTATTTTCAATGATACACTGCATATTACGTTATATTATAAGGTATTTTCAATGATATTCTGCATATTACGATATATTATAAGGTCTTTTCAATGACACAATGCATATTTCGTTATATTATAAGTTATTTTCAATGATACACTGCATATTACGTTATACTATAAGGTATTTTTAATGATAAACTACGACATAATATAAGGTATGTTCAATGACACACTGCATATTTCGTTATATTATAAGGTATTTTCAATGATACACTACAAATTCCGTTATATTATAAGGTATTTTCAATGATACACTGCATATTACGTTATATTCTATTGTATTTTCAATGATACACTGCATATAAACGTTATATCATAAGTTATTTTCAATGATACTCTGCAATTTACGTTATGTTATAAGGTATTTTCAATGATAAACTAAATATTACGTTATATTATAAGGTCTTTTCAATGATAAACTACGATATATTAGAAGGTATTTTCAATGATACACTGCATATTACGTTATATTATAAGGTATTTTCAATGATACACTGCATATTACGTTATAATATAAGGTATTTTCAATGATACACAGCATATTACGTTATATTATAAGGTATTTTCAATGATACACTGCATAGTACGTTATATTATAAGGTATTTTCACTGATAATCTGCATATTCCGTTATATTATAAGGTATTTTCATTGAAACACTCCATATTACGTTACATTATAAGGCGTTTTCAATGATAAACTACGATATATTATAAGGTATTTTCAATGATACACTGCATATTACGTTATATTATAAGGTATTTTCAATGACACACTGCATATTACGTTATATTATAAGGTATTTTCAATGATACACTGCATATTACGATATATTATAAGGTATTTTCAATGATACACTGCATATTACGCTATATTATAAGGTATTTTCAATGATATACTACAAATTACGAAATATTATGAGGTATTTTCAATGATACACTGCATATTACGCTATATTATAAGGTATTTTCAATGATATACTGCATATCACGTTATATTATAAGGTATTTTCAATGATAAACTACGATATATTAGAAGGTATTTTCAGTGATACACTGCATATTTCGTTATACTATAAGGTATTTTCAATGATACACTACAAATTACGTTATATTATAAGCTATTTTCAATGATACACTGCATATTACGTTATATTATAAGGTATTTTCAATGATACACTGCATATTACGTTATATTATAAGGTCTTTTCAATGACACAATGCATATTTCGTTATATTATAAGTTATTTTCAATGATACACTGCATATTACGTTATACTATAAGGTATTTTTAATGATAAACTACGACATAATATAAGGTATGTTCAATGACACACTGCATATTTCGTTATATTATAAGGTATTTTTAATGATACCCTACAAATTCCGTTATATTATAAGGTATTTTCAATGATACACTGCATATTACGTTATATTCTATTGTATTTTCAATGATACACTGCATATAAACGTTATATTATAAGGTATTTTCAATGATACACTGCATATTACGTTATATTATAAGGTATTTTCAATGATACACTGCATATAAACGTTATATTATAAGGTATTTTCAATGATACACTGCATATTACGTTATATTACAAGGTATTTTCAATGATACACTGCATATTACGCTATATTATAAGGTATTTTCAATGATACACTGCATATTACGTTATATCATAAGTTATTTTCAATGATACTCTGCAATTTACGTTATGTTATAAGGTATTTTCAATGATAAACTAAATATTACGTTACATTATAAGGCCTTTTCAATGATAAACTACGATATATTAGAAGGTATTTTCAATGATACACTGCATATTACGTTATATTATAAGGTATTTTCAATGATACACTGCATATTACGTTATATTATAAGGTATTTTCAATGATACACTGCATATTACGTTATATTACAAGGTATTTTCAATGATACACTGCATATTACGTTATATTATAAGGTATTTTCAATGATACACTGCATATTACGTTATAATATAAGGTATTTTCAATGATACACTGCATATTACGTTATATTATAAGGTATTTTCAATGATACACTGCATAGTACGTTATATTATAAGGTATTTTCAATGATAATCTGCATATTCCGTTATATTATAAGGTACTTTCATTGAAACACTCCATATTACGTTACATTATAAGGCGTTTTCAATGATAAACTACGATATATTATAAGGTATTTTCAATGATACACTGCATATTACGTTATATTATAAGGTATTTTCAATGACACACTGCATATTACGTTATATTATAAGGTATTTTCAATGATACACTGCATATTACGATATATTATAAGGTATTTTCAATGATACACTGCATATTACGCTATATTATAAGGTATTTTCAATGATATACTACAAATTACGAAATATTATGAGGTATTTTCAATGATACACTGCATATTACGCTATATTATAAGGTATTTTCAATGATATACTGCATATTACGTTATATTATAAGGTATTTTCAATGATAAACTACGATATATTAGAAGGTATTTTCAATGATACACTGCATATTACGTTATATTAGAAGGTTTTTTCAATGATACACTGCATATTACGTTATATTATAAGGTATTTTCAATGATACACTGCATATTACGCTATATTATAAGGTATTTTCAATGATACACTGCATATTACGTTATATCATAAGTTATTTTCAATGATACTCTGCAATTTACGTTATGTTATAAGGTATTTTCAATGATAAACTAAATATTACGTTATATTATAAGGTCTTTTCAATGATAAACTACGATATATTAGAAGGTATTTTCAATGATACACTACAAATTACGTTATATTAAAAGGTATTTTCAATAATACACTGCATATCACGTTATATTACAAGGTATTTTCAATGATACACTGCATATTACGATATATTATAAGGCATTTTCAATGATACACTGCTTATTACGTTATATTATAAGGTATTTTCAATGATAAACTACGATATATTAGAAGGTATTTTCAGTGATACACTGCATATTTCGTTATACTATAAGGTATTTTCAATGATAAACTACGACATAATATAAGGTATGTTCAATGACACACTGCATATTTCGTTATATTATAAGGTATTTTCATTGATACACTGCAAATTACGTTATATTATAAGGTATTTTCAATGATACAATGCATATTACGTTATATTATAAGGTATTTTCAATGATACACTGCATATTACGTTATATTATAAGTTATTTTCAATGATACTCTGCAATTTACGTTATGTTATAAGGTATTTTCAATGATAAACTAAATATTACGTTATATTATAAGGTCTTTTCAATGATAAACTACGATATATTAGAAGGTATTTTCAATGATACACTACAAATTACGTTATATTATAAGCTATTTTCAATGATACATTGCATATCACGTTATATTATAAGGTATTTTCATTGATACACTGCAAATTACGTTATATTATAAGGTATTTTCAACGATACAATGCATATTACGTTATATTATAAGGTATTTTCAATGATACACTGCATATTACGTTATATTATAAGGTATTTTCAATGATACACTGCATATTACGTTATATCATAAGTTATTTTCAATGATACTCTGCAATTTACGTTATGTTATAAGGTATTTTCAATGATACACTGCATATTACGATATATTATAAGGTATTTTCAATGATACACTGCATATTACGTTATATTATAAGGTATTTTCAATGATACTCTGCATATTCCGTTATATTATAACGTATTTTCATTGAAACACTCCATATTACGTTACATTATAAGGCATTTTCAATGATAAACTACGATATATTAAAAGGTATTTTCAATGATACACTGCATATTACGTTATATTACAAGGTATTTTCAATGTTACACTGCATATTACGCTATATTATAAGGTATTTTCAATGATACACTGCATATTACGTTATATTCTATTGTATTTTCAATGATACACTGCATATAAACGTTATATCATAAGTTATTTTCAATGATACTCTGCAATTTACGTTATGTTATAAGGTATTTTCAATGATAAACTAAATATTACGTTATATTATAAGGTCTTTTCAATGATAAACTACGATATATTGGAAGGTATTTTCAATGATACACTACAAATTACGTTATATTATAAGCTATTTTCAATGATACATTGCATATCACGTTATATTATAAGGTATTTTCATTGATACACTGCAAATTACGTTATATTATAAGGTATTTTCAACGATACAATGCATATTACGTTATATTATAAGGTATTTTCAATGATACACTGCATATTACGTTATATTATAAGGTATTTTCAATGATACACTGCATATTACGTTATATCATAAGTTATTTTCAATGATACTCTGCAATTTACGTTATGTTATAAGGTATTTTCAATGATACACTGCATATTACGATATATTATAAGGTATTTTCAATGATACACTGCATATTACGTTATATTATAAGGTATTTTCAATGATACTCTGCATATTCCGTTATATTATAACGTATTTTCATTGAAACACTCCATATTACGTTACATTATAAGGCATTTTCAATGATAAACTACGATATATTAAAAGGTATTTTCAATGATACACTGCATATTACGTTATATTACAAGGTATTTTCAATGATACACTGCATATTACGCTATATTATAAGGTATTTTCAATGATACACTGCATATTACGTTATATTCTATTGTATTTTCAATGATACACTGCATATAAACGTTATATCATAAGTTATTTTCAATGATACTCTGCAATTTACGTTATGTTATAAGGTATTTTCAATGATAAACTAAATATTACGTTATATTATAAGGTCTTTTCAATGATAAACTACGATATATTATAAGGTATTTTCAATGATACACTGCATATTACGTTATATTATAAGGTATTTTCAATGATACACTGCATATTACGTTATAATATAAGGTATTTTCAATGATACACAGCATATTACGTTATATTATAAGGTATTTTCAATGATACACTGCATAGTACGTTATATTATAAGGTATTTTCAATGATAATCTGCATATTACGATATATTATAAGGCATTTTCAATGATACACTGCTTATTACGTTATATTATAAGGTATTTTCAATGATAAACTACGATATATTAGAAGGTATTTTCAGTGATACACTGCATATTTCGTTATACTATAAGGTATTTTCAATGATAAACTACGACATAATATAAGGTATGTTCAATGACACACTGCATATTTCGTTATATTATAAGGTATTTTCAATGATACACTACAAATTCCGTTATATTATAAGCTATTTTCAATGATACATTGCATATCACGTTATATTATAAGGTATTTTCATTGATACACTGCAAATTACGTTATATTATAAGGTATTTTCAATGATACAATGCATATTACGTTATATTATAAGGTATTTTCAATGATACACTGCATATTACGTTATATTATAAGGTATTTTCAATGATAAACTAAATATTACGTTATATTATAAGGTCTTTTCAATGATAAACTACGATATATTAGAAGGTATTTTCAATGATACACTACAAATTACGTTATATTATAAGCTATTTTCAATGATACATTGCATATCACGTTATATTATAAGGTATTTTCAATGATACACTGCATATTACGATATATTATAAGGCATTTTCAATGATACACTGCTTATTACGTTATATTATAAGGTATTTTCAATGATAAACTACGATATATTAGAAGGTATTTTCAGTGATACACTGCATATTTCGTTATACTATAAGGTATTTTCAATGATAAACTACGACATAATATAAGGTATGTTCAATGACACACTGCATATTTCGTTATATTATAAGGTATTTTCAATGATACACTACAAATTCCGTTATATTATAAGCTATTTTCAATGATACATTGCATATCACGTTATATTATAAGGTATTTCCATTGATACACTGCAAATTACGTTATATTATAAGGTATTTTCAATGATACACTGCATATTACGTTATATTATAAGGTATTTTCAATGATACACTGCATATTACGTTATATTATAAGGTATTTTCAATGATACACTGCATAGTACGCTATATTATAAGGTATTTTCAATGATACACTACAAATTACGAAATATTATAAGGTATTTTCAATGATACACTGCATATTACGATATATTATAAGGCATTTTCAATGATACACTGCTTATTACGTTATATTATAAGGTATTTTCAATGATAAACTACGATATATTAGAAGGTATTTTCAGTGATACACTGCATATTTCGTTATACTATAAGGTATTTTCAATGATAAACTACGACATAATATAAGGTATGTTCAATGACACACTGCATATTTCGTTATATTATAAGGTATTTTCAATGATACACTACAAATTCCGTTATATTATAAGCTATTTTCAATGATACATTGCATATCACGTTATATTATAAGGTATTTTCATTGATACACTGCAAATTACGTTATATTATAAGGTATTTTCAATGATACAATGCATATTACGTTATATTATAAGGTATTTTCAATGATACACTGCATATTACGTTATATCATAAGTTATTTTCAATGATACTCTGCAATTTACGTTATGTTACAAGGTATTTTCAATGATACACTGCATATTACGCTATATTATAAGGTATTTTCAATGATACACTGCATATTACGTTATATCATAAGTTATTTTCAATGATACTCTGCAATTTACGTTATGTTATAAGGTATTTTCAATGATAAACTAAATATTACGTTATATTATAAGGTCTTTTCAATGATAAACTACGATATATTAGAAGGTATTTTCAATGATACACTACAAATTACGTTATATTATAAGCTATTTTCAATGATACATTGCATATCACGTTATATTATAAGGTATTTTCAATGATACACTGGATATTACGATATATTATAAGGCATTTTCAATGATACACTGCTTATTACGTTATATTATAAGGTATTTTCAATGATAAACTACGATATATTAGAAGGTATTTTCAGTGATACACTGCATATTTCGTTATACTATAAGGTATTTTCAATGATAAACTACGACATAATATAAGGTATGTTCAATGACACACTGCATATTTCGTTATATTATAAGGTATTTTCAATGATACACTACAAATTCCGTTATATTATAAGCTATTTTCAATGATACATTGCATATCACGTTATATTATAAGGTATTTTCATTGATACACTGCAAATTACGTTATATTATAAGGTATTTTCAATGATACAATGCATATTACGTTATATTATAAGGTATTTTCAATGATACACTGCATATTACGTTATATTATAAGGTATTTTCAATGATACACTGCATATTACGTTATATCATAAGTTATTTTCAATGATACTCTGCAATTTACGTTATGTTACAAGGTATTTTCAATGATACACTGCATATTACGCTATATTATAAGGTATTTTCAATGATACACTGCATATTACGTTATATCATAAGTTATTTTCAATGATACTCTGCAATTTACGTTATGTTATAAGGTATTTTCAATGATAAACTAAATATTAAGTTATATTATAAGGTCTTTTCAATGATAAACTACGATATATTAGAAGGTATTTTCAATGATACACTACAAATTACGTTATATTATAAGCTATTTTCAATGATACATTGCATATCACGTTATATTATAAGGTATTTTCATTGATACACTGCAAATTACGTTATATTATAAGGTATTTTCAACGATACAATGCATATTACGTTATATTATAAGGTATTTTCAATGATACACTGGATATTACGTTATATTATAAGGTATTTTCAATGATACACTGCATATTACGTTATATTATAAGGTATTTTCAATGATACTCTGCATATTCCGTTATATTATAACGTATTTTCATTGAAACACTCCATATTACGTTACATTATAAGGCATTTTCAATGATAAACTACGATATATTAAAAGGTATTTTCAATGATACACTGCATATTACGTTATATTACAAGGTATTTTCAATGTTACACTGCATATTACGCTATATTATAATGTATTTTCAATGATACACTGCATATTACGTTATATCATAAGTTATTTTCAATGATACTCTGCAATTTACGTTATGTTATAAGGTATTTTCAATGATAAACTAAATATTACGTTATATTATAAAGTCTTTTCAATGATTAACTACGATATATTAGAAGGTATTTTCAATGATACGCTGCATATTACGTTATATTATAAGGTATTTTCAATGATACACTGCATATTACGTTATATTACAAGGTATTTTCAATGATACACTGCATATTACGTTATAATATAAGGTATTTTCAATGATACACTGCATATTACGTTATATTATAAGGTATTTTCAATGATAAACTACGATATATTAGAAGGTATTTTCAATGATACACTGCATATTACGTTATATTATAAGGTATTTTCAATGATACACTGCATATTACGATATATTATAAGGTCTTTTCAATGACACAATGCATATTTCGTTATATTATAAGTTATTTTCAATGATACACTGCATATTACGTTATACTATAAGGTATTTTTAATGATAAACTACGACATAATATAAGGTATGTTCAATGACACACTGCATATTTCGTTATATTATAAGGTATTTTCAATGATACACTACAAATTCCGTTATATTATAAGGTATTTTCAATGATACACTGCATATTACGTTATATTCTATTGTATTTTCAATGATACACTGCATATAAACGTTATATCATAAGTTATTTTCAATGATACTCTGCAATTTACGTTATGTTATAAGGTATTTTCAATGATAAACTAAATATTACGTTATATTATAAGGTCTTTTCAATGATAAACTACGATATATTAGAAGGTATTTTCAATGATACACTGCATATTACGTTATATTATAAGGTATTTTCAATGATACACTGCATATTACGTTATATTATAAGGTATTTTCAATGATACACTGCATATTACGTTATATTATAAGGCGTTTTCAATGATAAACTACGATATATTATAAGGTATTTTCAATGATACACTGCATATTACGTTATATTATAAGGTATTTTCAATGATACACTGCATATTACGTTATATTATAAGGTATTTTCAATGATAATCTGCATATTCCGTTATATTATAAGGTATTTTCATTGAAACACTCCATATTACGTTACATTATAAGGCGTTTTCAATGATAAACTACGATATATTATAAGGTATTTTCAATGATACACTGCATATTACGTTATATTATAAGGTATTTTCAATGATACACTGCATATTACGTTATATTATAAGGTATTTTCAATGATACACTGCATATTACGATATATTATAAGGTATTTTCAATGATAAACTACGATATATTAGAAGGTATTTTCAGTGATACACTGCATATTTCGTTATACTATAAGGTATTTTCAATGATAAACTACGACATAATATAAGGTATGTTCAATGACACACTGCATATTTCGTTATATTATAAGGTATTTTCAATGATACACTACAAATTCCGTTATATTATAAGCTATTTTCAATGATACATTGCATATCACGTTATATTATAAGGTATTTTCATTGATACACTGCAAATTACGTTATATTATAAGGTATTTTCAATGATACAATGCATATTACGTTATATTATAAGGTATTTTCAATGATACACTGCATATTACGTTATATTATAAGGTATTTTCAATGATACACTGCATATTACGTTATATCATAAGTTATTTTCAATGATACTCTGCAATTTACGTTATGTTACAAGGTATTTTCAATGATACACTGCATATTACGCTATATTATAAGGTATTTTCAATGATACACTGCATATTACGTTATATCATAAGTTATTTTCAATGATACTCTGCAATTTACGTTATGTTATAAGGTATTTTCAATGATAAACTAAATATTAAGTTATATTATAAGGTCTTTTCAATGATAAACTACGATATATTAGAAGGTATTTTCAATGATACACTACAAATTACGTTATATTATAAGCTATTTTCAATGATACATTGCATATCACGTTATATTATAAGGTATTTTCATTGATACACTGCAAATTAAGTTATATTATAAGGTATTTTCAACGATACAATGCATATTACGTTATATTATAAGGTATTTTCAATGATACACTGCATATTACGTTATATTATAAGGTATTTTCAATGATACTCTGCAATTTACGTTATGTTATAAGGTATTTTCAATGATACACTGCATATTACGATATATTATAAGGTATTTTCAATGATACACTGCATATTACGTTATATTATAAGGTATTTTCAATGATACTCTGCATATTCCGTTATATTATAACGTATTTTCATTGAAACACTCCATATTACGTTACATTATAAGGCATTTTCAATGATAAACTACGATATATTAAAAGGTATTTTCAATGATACACTGCATATTACGTTATATTACAAGGTATTTTCAATGTTACACTGCATATTACGCTATATTATAATGTATTTTCAATGATACACTGCATATTACGTTATATCATAAGTTATTTTCAATGATACTCTGCAATTTACGTTATGTTATAAGGTATTTTCAATGATAAACTAAATATTACGTTATATTATAAAGTCTTTTCAATGATTAACTACGATATATTAGAAGGTATTTTCAATGATACGCTGCATATTACGTTATATTATAAGGTATTTTCAATGATACACTGCATATTACGTTATATTACAAGGTATTTTCAATGATACACTGCATATTACGTTATAATATCAGGTATTTTCAATGATACACTGCATATTACGTTATATTATAAGGTATTTTCAATGATAAACTACGATATATTAGAAGGTATTTTCAATGATACACTGCATATTACGTTATATTATAAGGTATTTTCAATGATACACTGCATATTACGTTATATTACAAGGTCTTTTCAATGACACAATGCATATTTCGTTATATTATAAGGTATTTTCAATGATACACTGCATAGTACGTTATATTATAAGGTATTTTCAATGATACACTGCATATTACGTTATATTACAAGGTATTTTCAATGATACACTGCATATTACGTTATATTATAAGGTATTTTCAATGATACACTGCATAGTACGTTATATTATAAGGTATTTTCAATGATAATCTGCATATTACGTTATATTATAAGGTATTTTCATTGAAACACTCCATATTACGTTACATTATAAGGCGTTTTCAATGATAAACTACGATATATTATAAGGTATTTTCAATGATACACTGCATATTACGTTATATTATAAGGTATTTTCAATGATACACTGCATATTACGTTATATTATAAGGTATTTTCAATGATAATCTGCATATTCCGTTATATTATAAGGTATTTTCATTGAAACACTCCATATTACGTTACATTATAAGGCGTTTTCAATGATAAACTACGATATATTATAAGGTATTTTCAATGATACACTGCATATTACGTTATATTATAAGGTATTTTCAATGACACACTGCATATTACGCTATATTATAAGGTATTTTCAATGATACACTGCATATTACGTTATATCATAAGTTATTTTCAATGATACTCTGCAATTTACGTTATGTTATAAGGTATTTTCAATGATAAACTAAATATTAAGTTATATTATAAGGTCTTTTCAATGATAAACTACGATATATTAGAAGGTATTTTCAATGATACACTACAAATTACGTTATATTATAAGCTATTTTCAATGATACATTGCATATCACGTTATATTATAAGGTATTTTCATTGATACACTGCAAATTAAGTTATATTATAAGGTATTTTCAACGATACAATGCATATTACGTTATATTATAAGGTATTTTCAATGATACACTGCATATTACGTTATATTATAAGGTATTTTCAATGATACTCTGCAATTTACGTTATGTTATAAGGTATTTTCAATGATACACTGCATATTACGTTATATTATAAGGTATTTTCAATGATACACTGCATATTACGTTATATTATAAGGTATTTTCAATGATACTCTGCATATTCCGTTATATTATAACGTATTTTCATTGAAACACTCCATATTACGTTACATTATAAGGCATTTTCAATGATAAACTACGATATATTAAAAGGTATTTTCAATGATACACTGCATATTACGTTATATTACAAGGTATTTTCAATGTTACACTGCATATTACGCTATATTATAATGTATTTTCAATGATACACTGCATATTACGTTATATCATAAGTTATTTTCAATGATACTCTGCAATTTACGTTATGTTATAAGGTATTTTCAATGATAAACTAAATATTACGTTATATTATAAAGTCTTTTCAATGATTAACTACGATATATTAGAAGGTATTTTCAATGATACGCTGCATATTACGTTATATTATAAGGTATTTTCAATGATACACTGCATATTACGTTATATTACAAGGTATTTTCAATGATACACTGCATATTACGTTATAATATCAGGTATTTTCAATGATACACTGCATATTACGTTATATTATAAGGTATTTTCAATGATAAACTACGATATATTAGAAGGTATTTTCAATGATACACTGCATATTACGTTATATTATAAGGTATTTTCAATGATACACTGCATATTACGTTATATTACAAGGTCTTTTCAATGACACAATGCATATTTCGTTATATTATAAGGTATTTTCAATGATACACTGCATAGTACGTTATATTATAAGGTATTTTCAATGATACACTGCATATTACGTTATATTACAAGGTATTTTCAATGATACACTGCATATTACGTTATATTATAAGGTATTTTCAATGATACACTGCATAGTACGTTATATTATAAGGTATTTTCAATGATAATCTGCATATTACGTTATATTATAAGGTATTTTCATTGAAACACTCCATATTACGTTATATTATAAGGCGTTTTCAATGATAAACTACGATATATTATAAGGTATTTTCAATGATACACTGCATATTACGTTATATTATAAGGTATTTTCAATGATACACTGCATATTACGTTATATTATAAGGTATTTTCAATGATAATCTGCATATTCCGTTATATTATAAGGTATTTTCATTGAAACACTCCATATTACGTTACATTATAAGGCGTTTTCAATGATAAACTACGATATATTATAAGGTATTTTCAATGATACACTGCATATTACGTTATATTATAAGGTATTTTCAATGACACACTGCATATTACGTTATATTATAAGGTATTTTCAATGATACACTGCATATTACGATATATTATAAGGTATTTTCAATGATAAACTACGATATATTAGAAGGTATTTTCAGTGATACACTGCATATTTCGTTATACTATAAGGTATTTTCAATGATACACTGCATATTACGTTATATCATAAGTTATTTTCAATGATACTCTGCAATTTACGTTATGTTATAAGGTATTTTCAATGATAAACTAAATATTACGTTATATTATAAGGTCTTTTCAATGATAAACTACGATATATTAGAAGGTATTTTCAATGATACACTGCATATTACGTTATATTATAAGGTATTTTCAATGATACACTGCATATTACGTTATATTATAAGGTATTTTCAATGATACACTGCATATTACGATATATTACAAGGTATTTTCAATGATACACTGCATATTACGTTATATTATAAGGTATTTTCAATGATACACTGCATAGTACGTTATATTATAAGGTATTTTCAATGATAATCTGCATATTACGTTATATTATAAGGTATTTTCATTGAAACACTCCATATTACGTTACATTATAAGGCGTTTTCAATGATAAACTACGATATATTATAAGGTATTTTCAATGATACACTGCATATTACGTTATATTATAAGGTATTTTCAATGATACACTGCATATTACGTTATATTATAAGGTATTTTCAATGATAATCTGCATATTCCGTTATATTATAAGGTATTTTCATTGAAACACTCCATATTACGTTACATTATAAGGCGTTTTCAATGATAAACTACGATATATTATAAGGTATTTTCAATGATACACTGCATATTACGTTATATTATAAGGTATTTTCAATGACGCACTGCATATTACGTTATATTATAAGGTATTTTCAATGATACACTGCATATTACGATATATTATAAGGTATTTTCAATGATACACTGCATATTACGCTATATTATAAGGTATTTTCAATGATATACTACAAATTACGAAATATTATGAGGTATTTTCAATGATACACTGCATATTACGCTATATTATAAGGTATTTTCAATGATATACTGCATATTACGTTATATTATAAGGTATTTTCAATGATAAACTACGATATATTAGAAGGTATTTTCAATGATACACTGCATATTACGTTATATTAGAAGGTATTTTCAATGATACACTGCATATTACGTTATATTATAAGGTATTTTCAATGATACACTGCATATTACGTTATAATATAAGGTATTTTCAATGATACACTGCATATTACGTTATATTATAAGGTATTTTCAATGATACACTGCATATTACGTTATATTATAAGGTATTTTCAATGATACACTGCATATCACGTTATATTATAAGGTATTTTCATTGATACACTGCATATTACGTTATATTATAAGGTATTTTCAATGATACACTGCATATTACGTTATAATATAAGGTATTTTCAATGATACACTGCATATTACGTTATAATATAAGGTATTTTCAATGATACACTGCATATTACGTTATATTATAAGGTATTTTCAATGATACACTGCATATTACGTTATATTATAAGGTATTTTCAATGATACACTGCATATCACGTTATATTATAAGGTATTTTCATTGATACACTGCATATTACGTTATATTATAAGGTATTTTCAATGACACACTGCATATTACGTTATATTATAAGGTATTTTCAATGATACACTGCATATTACGATATATTATAAGGTATTTTCAATGGTACACTGCATATTACGCTATATTATAAGGTATTTTCAATGATATACTACAAATTACGAAATATTATGAGGTATTTTCAATGATACACTGCATATTACGCTATATTATAAGGTATTTTCAATGATATACTGCATATTACGTTATATTATAAGGTATTTTCAATGATAAACTACGATATATTAGAAGGTATTTTCAGTGATACACTGCATATTTCGTTATACTATAAGGTATTTTCAATGATACACTACAAATTACGTTATATTATAAGCTATTTTCAATGATACATTGCATATCACGTTATATTATAAGGTATTTTCATTGATACACTGCAAATTACGTTATATTATAAGGTATTTTCAATGATACAATGCATATTACGTTATATTATAAGGTATTTTCAATGATACACTGCATATTACGTTATACTATAAGGTATTTTTAATGATAAACTACTACATAATATAAGGTATGTTCAATGACACACTGCATATTTCGTTATATTATAAGGTATTTTCAATGATACACTACAAATTCCGTTATATTATAAGGTATTTTCAATGATACACTGCATATTACGTTATATTCTATTGTATTTTCAATGATACACTGCATATAAACGTTATATTATAAGGTATTTTCAATGATACACTGCATATTACGTTATATTATAAGGTATTTTCAATGATACATTGCATATCACGTTATATTATAAGGTATTTTCAATGATACTCTGCATATTCCGTTATATTATAACGTATTTTCATTGAAACACTCCATATTACGTTACATTATAAGGCATTTTCAATGATAAACTACGATATATTAAAAGGTATTTTCAATGATACACTGCATATTACGTTATATTACAAGGTATTTTCAATGATACACTGCATATTACGCTATATTATAAGGTATTTTCAATGATACACTGCATATTACGTTATATCATAAGTTATTTTCAATGATACTCTGCAATTTACGTTATGTTATAAGGTATTTTCAATGATAAACTAAATATTACGTTATATTATAAAGTCTTTTCAATGATTAACTACGATATATTAGAAGGTATTTTCAATGATACACTGCATATTACGTTATATTATAAGGTATTTTCAATGATACACTGCATATTACGTTATATTACAAGGTATTTTCAATGATACACTGCATATTACGTTATAATATAAGGTATTTTCAATGATACACTGCATATTACGTTATATTATAAGGTATTTTCAATGATAAACTACGATATATTAGAAGGTATTTTCAATGATACACTGCATATTACGTTATATTATAAAGTATTTTCAATGATACACTGCATATTACGATATATTATAAGGTCTTTTCAATGACACAATGCATATTTTGTTATATTATAAGTTATTTTCAATGATACACTGCATATTACGTTATACTATAAGGTATTTTTAATGATAAACTACGACATAATATAAGGTATGTTCAATGACACACTGCATATTTCGTTATATTATAAGGTATTTTCAATGATACACTACAAATTCCGTTATATTATAAGGTATTTTCAATGATACACTGCATATTACGTTATATTCTATTGTATTTTCAATGATACACTGCATATAAACGTTATATTATAAGGTATTTTCAATGATACACTGCATATTACGTTATATTATAAGGTATTTTCAATGATACATTGCATATCACGTTATATTATAAGGTATTTTCATTGATACACTGCAAATTACGTTATATTATAAGGTATTTTCAATGATACAATGCATATTACGTTATATTATAAGGTATTTTCAATGATACACTGCATATTACGTTATATTATAAGGTATTTTCAATGATACACTGCATATTACGTTATATCATAAGTTATTTTCAATGATACTCTGCAATTTACGTTATGTTATAAGGTATTTTCAATGATACACTGCATATTACGATATATTATAAGGTATTTTCAATGATACACTGCATATTACGTTATATTATAAGGTATTTTCAATGATACTCTGCATATTCCGTTATATTATAACGTATTTTCATTGAAACACTCCATATTACGTTACATTATAAGGCATTTTCAATGATAAACTACGATATATTAAAAGGTATTTTCAATGATACACTGCATATTACGTTATATTACAAGGTATTTTCAATGATACACTGCATATTACGCTATATTATAAGGTATTTTCAATGATACACTGCATATTACGTTATATCATAAGTTATTTTCAATGATACTCTGCAATTTACGTTATGTTATAAGGTATTTTCAATGATAAACTAAATATTACGTTATATTATAAAGTCTTTTCAATGATTAACTACGATATATTAGAAGGTATTTTCAATGATACACTGCATATTACGTTATATTATAAGGTATTTTCAATGATACACTGCATATTACGATATATTATAAGGTCTTTTCAATGACACAATGCATATTTCGTTATATTATAAGTTATTTTCAATGATACACTGCATATTACGTTATACTATAAGGTATTTTTAATGATAAACTACGACATAATATAAGGTATGTTCAATGACACACTGCATATTTCGTTATATTATAAGGTATTTTCAATGATAAACTAAATATTACGTTATATTATAAAGTCTTTTCAATGATTAACTACGATATATTAGAAGGTATTTTCAATGATACACTGCATATTACGTTATATTATAAGGTATTTTCAATGATACACTGCATATTACGTTATATTACAAGGTATTTTCAATGATACACTGCATATTACGTTATAATATAAGGTATTTTCAATGATACACTGCATATTACGTTATATTATAAGGTATTTTCAATGATAAACTACGATATATTAGAAGGTATTTTCAATGATACACTGCATATTACGTTATATTATAAAGTATTTTCAATGATACACTGCATATTACGATATATTATAAGGTCTTTTCAATGACACAATGCATATTTTGTTATATTATAAGTTATTTTCAATGATACACTGCATATTACGTTATACTATAAGGTATTTTTAATGATAAACTACGACATAATATAAGGTATGTTCAATGACACACTGCATATTTCGTTATATTATAAGGTATTTTCAATGATACACTGCATATTACGTTATAATATAAGGCATTTTCAATGATACACTGCATATTACGTTATATTATAAGGTATTTTCAATGATAAACTACGATATATTAGAAGGTATTTTCAATGATACACTGCATATTACGTTATATTATAAAGTATTTTCAATGATACACTGCATATTACGATATATTATAAGGTCTTTTCAATGACACAATGCATATTTTGTTATATTATAAGTTATTTTCAATGATACACTGCATATTACGTTATACTATAAGGTATTTTTAATGATAAACTACGACATAATATAAGGTATGTTCAATGAGACACTGCATATTACGCTATATTATAAGGTGTTTTCAATGATACACTACAAATTCTAATAAGGTTTTTTCAATGACACACTGCTTATTTCGTTATATTATAAGTTATTTTCAATGATACATTGCATATCACGTTATATTATAAGGTATTTTCAATGATACTCTGCATATTCCGTTATATTATAACGTATTTTCATTGAAACACTCCATATTACGTTACATTATAAGGCATTTTCAATGATAAACTACGATATATTAAAAGGTATTTTCAATGATACACTGCATATTACGTTATATTACAAGGTATTTTCAATGATACACTGCATATTACGCTATATTATAAGGTATTTTCAATGATACACTGCATATTACGTTATATCATAAGTTATTTTCAATGATACTCTGCAATTTACGTTATGTTATAAGGTATTTTCAATGATAAACTAAATATTACGTTATATTATAAAGTCTTTTCAATGATTAACTACGATATATTAGAAGGTATTTTCAATGATACACTGCATATTACGTTATATTATAAGGTATTTTCAATGATACACTGCATATTACGTTATATTCTATTGTATTTTCAATGATACACTGCATATAAACGTTATATTATAAGGTATTTTCAATGATACACTGCATATTACGTTATATTATAAGGTATTTTCAATGATACATTGCATATCACATTATATTATAAGGTATTTTCATTGATACACTGCAAATTACGTTATATTATAAGGTATTTTCAATGATACAATGCATATTACGTTATATTATAAGGTATTTTCAATGATACACTGCATATTACGTTATATTAGAAGGTATTTTCAATGATACACTGCATATTACGTTATATTATAAGGTATTTTCAATGATACACTGCATATTACGTTATATTATAAGGTATTTTCAATGATACACTGCATATTACGTTATATTACAAGGTATTTTCAATGATACACTGCATATTACGTTATATTATAAGGTATTTTCAATGATACACTGCATATTACGTTATAATATAAGGTATTTTCAATGATACACTGCATATTACGTTATAATATAAGGTATTTTCAATGATACACTGCATATTACGTTATATTATAAGGTATTTTCAATGATACACTGCATATTACGTTATATTATAAGGTATTTTCAATGATAATCTGCATATTCCGTTATATTATAAGGTATTTTCATTGAAACACTCCATATTACGTTACATTATAAGGCGTTTTCAATGATAAACTACGATATATTATAAGGTATTTTCAATGATACACTGCATATTACGTTATATTATAAGGTATTTTCAATGACACACTGCATATTACGTTATATTATAAGGTATTTTCAATGATACACTGCATATTACGATATATTATAAGGTATTTTCAATGATACACTGCATATTACGCTATATTATAAGGTATTTTCAATGATATACTACAAATTACGAAATATTATGAGGTATTTTCAATGATACACAGCATATTACGCTATATTATAAGGTATTTTCAATGATATACTGCATATTACGTTATATTATAAGGTATTTTCAATGATAAACTACGATATATTAGAAGGTATTTTCAGTGATACACTGCATATTTCGTTATACTATAAGGTATTTTCAATGATACACTACAAATTACGTTATATTATAAGCTATTTTCAATGATACATTGCATATCACGTTATATTATAAGGTATTTTCAATGATACACTGCAAATTACGTTATATTATAAGGTATTTTCAATGATACAATGCATATTACGTTATATTATAAGGTATTTTCAATGATACACTGCATATTACGTTATACTATAAGGTATTTTTAATGATAAACTACGACATAATATAAGGTATGTTCAATGACACACTGCATATTTCGTTATATTATAAGGTATTTTCAATGATACACTACAAATTCCGTTATATTATAAGGTATTTTCAATGATACACTGCATATTACGTTATATTCTATTGTATTTTCAATGATACACTGCATATAAACGTTATATTATAAGGTATTTTCAATGATACACTGCATATTACGTTATATTATAAGGTATTTTCAATGATACATTGCATATCACGTTATATTATAAGGTATTTTCAATGATACTCTGCATATTCCGTTATATTATAACGTATTTTCATTGAAACACTCCATATTACGTTACATTATAAGGCATTTTCAATGATAAACTACGATATATTAAAAGGTATTTTCAATGATACACTGCATATTACGTTATATTACAAGGTATTTTCAATGATACACTGCATATTACGCTATATTATAAGGTATTTTCAATGATACACTGCATATTACGTTATATCATAAGTTATTTTCAATGATACTCTGCAATTTACGTTATGTTATAAGGTATTTTCAATGATAAACTAAATATTACGTTATATTATAAAGTCTTTTCAATGATTAACTACGATATATTAGAAGGTATTTTCAATGATACACTGCATATTACGTTATATTATAAGGTATTTTCAATGATACACTGCATATTACGTTATATTACAAGGTATTTTCAATGATACACTGCATATTACGTTATAATATAAGGTATTTTCAATGATACACTGCATATTACGTTATATTATAAGGTATTTTCAATGATAAACTACGATATATTATAAGGTATTTTCAATGATACACTGCATATTACGTTATATTATAAGGTATTTTCAATGAAACACTCCATATTACGTTACATTATAAGGCATTTTCAATGATAAACTACGATATATTAAAAGGTATTTTCAATGATACACTGCATATTACGTTATAATATAAGGTATTTTCAATGATACACTGCATATTACGTTATATTATAAGGTATTTTCAATGATAAACTACGATATATTAGAAGGTATTTTCAATGATACACTGCATATTACGATATATTATAAGGTCTTTTCAATGACACAATGCATATTTTGTTATATTATAAGTTATTTTCAATGATACACTGCATATTACGTTATACTATAAGGTATTTTTAATGATAAACTACGACATAATATAAGGTATGTTCAATGACACACTGCATATTTCGTTATATTATAAGGTATTTTCAATGATACACTACAAATTCCGTTATATTATAAGGTATTTTCAATGATACACTGCATATTACGTTATATTCTATTGTATTTTCAATGATACACTGCATATAAACGTTATATTATAAGGTATTTTCAATGATACACTGCATATTACGTTATATTATAAGGTATTTTCAATGATACATTGCATATCACATTATATTATAAGGTATTTTCATTGATACACTGCAAATTACGTTATATTATAAGGTATTTTCAATGATACAATGCATATTACGTTATATTATAAGGTATTTTCAATGATACACTGCATATTACGTTATATTATAAGGTATTTTCAATGATACTCTGCATATTCCGTTATATTATAACGTATTTTCATTGAAACACTCCATATTACGTTACATTATAAGGCATTTTCAATGATAAACTACGATATATTAAAAGGTATTTTCAATGATACACTGCATATTACGTTATATTACAAGGTATTTTCAATGATACACTGCATATTACGCTATATTATAAGGTATTTTCAATGATACACTGCATATTACGTTATATCATAAGTTATTTTCAATGATACTCTGCAATTTACGTTATGTTATAAGGTATTTTCAATGATAAACTAAATATTACGTTATATTATAAAGTCTTTTCAATGATTAACTACGATATATTAGAAGGTATTTTCAATGATACACTGCATATTACGTTATATTATAAAGTATTTTCAATGAAACACTCCATATTACGTTACATTATAAGGCATTTTCAATGATAAACTACGATATATTAAAAGGTATTTTCAATGATACACTGCATATTACGTTATATTATAAGGTATTTTCAATGATACACTGCATATTACGTTATATTACAAGGTATTTTCAATGATACACTGCATATTACGTTATAATATAAGGTATTTTCAATGATACACTGCATATTACGATATATTATAAGGTCTTTTCAATGACACAATGCATATTTCGTTATATTATAAGTTATTTTCAATGATACACTGCATATTACGTTATACTATAAGGTATTTTTAATGATAAACTACGACATAATATAAGGTATGTTCAATGACACACTGCATATTTCGTTATATTATAAGGTATTTTCAATGATAAACTAAATATTACGTTATATTATAAAGTCTTTTCAATGATTAACTACGATATATTGGAAGGTATTTTCAATGATACACTGCATATTACGTTATATTATAAGGTATTTTCAATGATACACTGCATATTACGTTATATTACAAGGTATTTTCAATGATACACTGCATATTACGTTATAATATAAGGTATTTTCAATGATACACTGCATATTACGTTATATTATGAGGTATTTTCAATGATAAACTACGATATATTAGAAGGTATTTTCAATGATACACTGCATATTACGTTATATTATAAAGTATTTTCAATGATACACTGCATATTACGATATATTATAAGGTCTTTTCAATGACACAATGCATATTTTGTTATATTATAAGTTATTTTCAATGATACACTGCATATTACGTTATACTATAAGGTATTTTTAATGATAAACTACGACATAATATAAGGTATGTTCAATGACACACTGCATATTTCGTTATATTATAAGGTATTTTCAATGATACACTACAAATTCCGTTATATTATAAGGTATTTTCAATGATACACTGCATATTACGTTATATTCTATTGTATTTTCAATGATACACTGCATATAAACGTTATATTATAAGGTATTTTCAATGATACACTGCATATTACGTTATATTATAAGGTATTTTCAATGATAAACTACGATATATTAGAAGGTATTTTCAATGATACACTGCATATTACGATATATTATAAGGTCTTTTCAATGACACAATGCATATTTTGTTATATTATAAGTTATTTTCAATGATACACTGCATATTACGTTATACTATAAGGTATTTTTAATGATAAACTACGACATAATATAAGGTATGTTCAATGACACACTGCATATTTCGTTATATTATAAGGTATTTTCAATGATACACTACAAATTCCGTTATATTATAAGGTATTTTCAATGATACACTGCATATTACGTTATATTCTATTGTATTTTCAATGATACACTGCATATAAACGTTATATTATAAGGTATTTTCAATGATACACTGCATATTACGTTATATTATAAGGTATTTTCAATGATACATTGCATATCACATTATATTATAAGGTATTTTCATTGATACACTGCAAATTACGTTATATTATAAGGTATTTTCAATGATACAATGCATATTACGTTATATTATAAGGTATTTTCAATGATACACTGCATATTACGTTATATTATAAGGTATTTTCAATGATACTCTGCATATTCCGTTATATTATAACGTATTTTCATTGAAACACTCCATATTACGTTACATTATAAGGCATTTTCAATGATAAACTACGATATATTAAAAGGTATTTTCAATGATACACTGCATATTACGTTATATTACAAGGTATTTTCAATGATACACTGCATATTACGCTATATTATAAGGTATTTTCAATGATACACTGCATATTACGTTATATCATAAGTTATTTTCAATGATACTCTGCAATTTACGTTATGTTATAAGGTATTTTCAATGATAAACTAAATATTACGTTATATTATAAAGTCTTTTCAATGATTAACTACGATATATTATAAGGTATTTTCAATGATACACTGCATATTACGTTATATTATAAGGTATTTTCAATGAAACACTCCATATTACGTTACATTATAAGGCATTTTCAATGATAAACTACGATATATTAAAAGGTATTTTCAATGATACACTGCATATTACGTTATATTATAAGGTATTTTCAATGATACACTGCATATTACGTTATATTACAAGGTATTTTCAATGATACACTGCATATTACGTTATAATATAAGGTATTTTCAATGATACACTGCATATTACGATATATTATAAGGTCTTTTCAATGACACAATGCATATTTCGTTATATTATAAGTTATTTTCAATGATACACTGCATATTACGTTATACTATAAGGTATTTTTAATGATAAACTACGACATAATATAAGGTATGTTCAATGACACACTGCATATTTCGTTATATTATAAGGTATTTTCAATGATAAACTAAATATTACGTTATATTATAAAGTCTTTTCAATGATTAACTACGATATATTAGAAGGTATTTTCAATGATACACTGCATATTACGTTATATTATAAGGTATTTTCAATGATACACTGCATATTAGGATATGTTATAAGGTATTTTCAATGATACACTGCATATAACGTTATATTATAAGGTATTTTCAATGATACACTGCATATTACGTTATATTATGAGGTATTTTCAATGATAAACTACGATATATTAGAAGGTATTTTCAATGATACACTGCATATTACGTTATATTATAAAGTATTTTCAATGATACACTGCATATTACGATATATTATAAGGTCTTTTCAATGACACAATGCATATTTTGTTATATTATAAGGTATTTTCAATGATACACTGCATATTACGTTATACTATAAGGTATTTTTAATGATAAACTACGACATAATATAAGGTATGTTCAATGACACACTGCATATTTCGTTATATTATAAGGTATTTTCAATGATACACTACAAATTCCGTTATATTATAAGGTATTTTCAATGATACACTGCATATTACGTTATATTCTATTGTATTTTCAATGATACACTGCATATAAACGTTATATTATAAGGTATTTTCAATGATACACTGCATATTACGTTATATTATAAGGTATTTTCAATGATACATTGCATATCACGTTATATTATAAGGTATTTTCATTGATACACTGCAAATTACGTTATATTATAAGGTATTTTCAATGATACAATGCATATTACGTTATATTATAAGGTATTTTCAATGATACACTGCATATTACGTTATATTATAAGGTATTTTCAATGATACACTGCATATTACGTTATATCATAAGTTATTTTCAATGATACTCTGCAATTTACGTTATGTTATAAGGTATTTTCAATGATACACTGCATATTACGATATATTATAAGGTATTTTCAATGATACACTGCATATTACGTTATATTATAAGGTATTTTCAATGATACTCTGCATATTCCGTTATATTATAACGTATTTTCATTGAAACACTCCATATTACGTTACATTATAAGGCATTTTCAATGATAAACTACGATATATTAAAAGGTATTTTCAATGATACACTGCATATTACGTTATATTACAAGGTATTTTCAATGATACACTGCATATTACGCTATATTATAAGGTATTTTCAATGATACACTGCATATTACGTTATATCATAAGTTATTTTCAATGATACTCTGCAATTTACGTTATGTTATAAGGTATTTTCAATGATAAACTAAATATTACGTTATATTATAAAGTCTTTTTAATGATTAACTACGATATATTAGAAGGTATTTTCAATGATACACTGCATATTACGTTATATTATAAGGTATTTTCAATGATACACTGCATATTACGATATATTATAAGGTCTTTTCAATGACACAATGCATATTTCGTTATATTATAAGTTATTTTCAATGATACACTGCATATTACGTTATACTATAAGGTATTTTTAATGATAAACTACGACATAATATAAGGTATGTTCAATGACACACTGCATATTTCGTTATATTATAAGGTATTTTCAATGATACACTGCATATTACGTTATAATATAAGGCATTTTCAATGATACACTGCATATTACGTTATATTATAAGGTATTTTCAATGATAAACTACGATATATTAGAAGGTATTTTCAATGATACACTGCATATTACGTTATATTATAAAGTATTTTCAATGATACACTACAAATTCCGTTATATTATAAGGTATTTTCAATGATACACTGCATATTACGTTATATTCTATTGTATTTTCAATGATACACTGCATATAAACGTTATATTATAAGGTATTTTCAATGATACACTGCATATTACGTTATACTATAAGGTATTTTTAATGATAAACTACGACATAATATAAGGTATGTTCAATGACACACTGCATATTTCGTTATATTATAAGGTATTTTCAATGATACACTACAAATTCCGTTATATTATAAGGTATTTTCAATGATACACTGCATATTACGTTATATTCTATTGTATTTTCAATGATACACTGCATATAAACGTTATATTATAAGGTATTTTCAATGATACACTGCATATTACGTTATATTATAAGGTATTTTCAATGATACATTGCATATCACGTTATATTATAAGGTATTTTCATTGATACACTGCAAATTACGTTATATTATAAGGTATTTTCAATGATACAATGCATATTACGTTATATTATAAGGTATTTTCAATGATACACTGCATATTACGTTATATTATAATGTATTTTCAATGATACACTGCATATTACGTTATATTCTATTGTATTTTCAATGATACACTGCATATAAACGTTATATTATAAGGTATTTTCAATGATACACTGCATATTACGATATATTATAAGGTATTTTCAATGATACACTGCATATTACGTTATATTATAAGGTATTTTCAATGATACTCTGCATATTCCGTTATATTATAACGTATTTTCATTGAAACACTCCATATTACGTTACATTATAAGGCATTTTCAATGATAAACTACGATATATTAAAAGGTATTTTCAATGATACACTGCATATTACGTTATATTACAAGGTATTTTCAATGATACACTGCATATTACGCTATATTATAAGGTATTTTCAATGATACTCTGCATATTCCGTTATATTATAAGGTATTTTCATTGAAACACTCCATATTACGTTACATTATAAGGCATTTTCAATGATAAACTACGATATATTAAAAGGTATTTTCAATGATACACTGCATATTACGTTATATTACAAGGTATTTTCTATGATACTCTGCATATTCCGTTATATTATAATGTATTTTCATTGAAACACTCCATATTACGTTACATTATAAGGCATTTTCAATGATAAACTACGATATATTAAAAGGTATTTTCAATGATACACTGCATATTACGTTATATTACAAGGTATTTTCAATGATACACTGCATATTACGTTATATTATAAGGTATTTTCAATGATAAACAACGACATATTATAAGGTATTTTCAATGATAAACAACGACATATTATATGGTATTTTCAATGATACACTGCATATTTCGTTATATTATAAGGTATTTTCAATGATACACTACAAATTCCGTTATATTATAAGGTATTTTCAAAGATACACTATAAATTCCGATATATTATAAGGCATTTTCAATGATACTCTGCATATTCCGTTATATTATAAGGTATTTTCATTGAAACACTCCATATTACGTTACATTATAAGGCATTTTCAATGATAAACTACGATATATTAAAAGGTATTTTCAATGATACACTGCATATTACGTTATATTACAAGGTATTTTCAATGATACACTGCATATTATGTTATAATATAAGGTATTTTCAATGATACACTGCATATTACGTTATATTATAAGGTATTTTCAATGATACACTGCATATTACGCTATATTATAAGGTATTTTCAATGATACACTGCATATTACGTTATATTATAAGGTATTTTCATTGAAACACTCCATATTACGTTACATTATAAGGCATTTTCAATGATAAACTACGATATATTAAAAGGTATTTTCAATAATACACTGCATATTACGTTATATTACAAGGTATTTTCAATGATACACTGCATATTACGTTATAATATAAGGTATTTTCAACGATACACAGCATATTACGTTATACTATAAGGTATTTTCAATGATACACTGCATAGTACGCTATATTATAAGGTATTTTCAATGATACACTACAAATTACGAAATATTATAAGGTATTTTCAATGATACACTGCATATTACGATATATTATAAGGCATTTTCAATGATACACTGCTTATTACGTTATATTATAAGGTATTTTCAATGATAAACTACGATATATTAGAAAGTATTTTCAGTGATACACTGCATATTTCGTTATACTATAAGGTATTTTCATTGATAAACTACGACATAATATAAGGTATGTTCAATGATACACTGCATATTTCGTTATATTATAAGGTATTTTCAATGATACACTACAAATTCCGTTATATTATAAGGTATTTTCAATGATACACTGCATATTACGTTATATTATAAGGTATTTTCAATGATACACTGCATATTACGTTATATTATAAGGTATTTTCAATGATACACTACAAATTACGAAATATTATAAGGTATTTTCAATGATACACTGCATATTACGATATATTATAAGGCATTTTCAATGATACACTGCTTATTACGTTATATTATAAGGTATTTTCAATGATAAACTACTGTATATTATAAGGTATATTCAATGATACACTGCATATTACGTTATATTATAAGGTATTTTCAATGATACTATGCATATTATGTTATGTTATAAGGTATTTTCATTGAAACACTCCATATTACGTTACATTATAAGGCATTTTCAATGATAAACTACGATATATTAAAAGGTATTTTCAATAATACACTGCATATTACGTTATATTACAAGGTATTTTCAATGATACACTGCATATTACGTTATAATATAAGGTATTTTCAATGATACACTACAAATTACGAAATATTATAAGGTATTTTCAATGATACTCGGCATATTCCGTTATATTATAAGGTATTTTCATTGAAACACTCCATATTACGTTACATTATAAGGCGTTTTCAATGATAAACTACGATATATTATAAGGTATTTTCAATGATACGCTGCATATTACGCTATTTTATAAGGTATTTTCAATGATATACTGCATATTACGTTATATTATAAGGTATTTTCAATGATACACTGCATATTACGTTATATTACAAGGTATTTTCAATGATACACTGCATATTACGTTACATTATAAGGCATTTTCTATGATAAACAACGACATATTATAAGGTATTTTCAATGATAAACAACGACATATTATATGGTATTTTCAATGATACACTGCATATTTCGTTATATTATAAGGTATTTTCAATGATACACTACAAATTCCGTTATATTATAAGGTATTTTCAAAGATACACTATAAATTCCGATATATTATAAGGCATTTTCAATGATACAATGCATATTACGTTATATTATAAGGTATTTTCAACGATACACTGCATATTACGTTATATTACAAGGTATTTTCAATGATAAACAACGACATATTATAAGGTATTTTCAATGATACACTGCATATTTCGTTATATTATAAGGTATTTTCAATGATACACTACAAATTCCGTTATATTATAAGGTATTTTCAAAGATACACTATAAATTCCGATATATTATAAGGCATTTTCAATGACACAATGCATATTACGTTATATTATAAGGTATTTTCAACGATACACTGCATATTACGTTATATTATAAGGTATTGTCAAAGATACACTACAAATTACGTTATATTATAAGCTATTTTCAATGATACATTGCATATCACGTTATATTATAAGGTATTTTCAATGATACACTACAAATTACGAAATATTATAAGGTATTTTCAATGATACACTGCATATTACGATATATTATAAGGTATTTTCATTGATACACTGCATATTACGTTATATTATAAGGTATTTTCAATGATACTCTGCATATTCCGTTATATTATAAGGTATTTTCATTGAAACACTCCATATTACGTTACATTATAAGGCATTTTCAATGATAAACTACGATATATTAAAAGGTATTTTCAATGATACACTGCATATTACGTTATATTACAAGGTATTTTCAATGATACACTGCATATTATGTTATAATATAAGGTATTTTCAATGATACACTGCATATTACGTTATATTATAAGGTATTTTCAATGATACACTGCATATTACGCTATATTATAAGGTATTTTCAATGATACACTGCATATTACGTTATATTATAAGGTATTTTCTATGATACTCTGCATATTCCGTTATATTATAAGGTATTTTCAATGAAACACTCCATATTACGTTACATTATAAGGCATTTTCAATGATAAACTACGATATATTAAAAGGTATTTTCAATAATACACTGCATATTACGTTATATTACAAGGTATTTTCAATGATACACTGCATATTACGTTATAATATAAGGTATTTTCAACGATACACAGCATATTACGTTATACTATAAGGTATTTTCAATGATACACTGCATAGTACGCTATATTATAAGGTATTTTCAATGATACACTACAAATTACGAAATATTATAAGGTATTTTCAATGATACACTGCATATTACGATATATTATAAGGCATTTTCAATGATACACTGCTTATTACGTTATATTATAAGGTATTTTCAATGATAAACTACGATATATTAGAAAGTATTTTCAGTGATACACTGCATATTTCGTTATACTATAAGGTATTTTCATTGATAAACTACGACATAATATAAGGTATGTTCAATGATACACTGCATATTTCGTTATATTATAAGGTATGTTCAATGACACACTATAAATTCCGTTATATTATAAGGTATTTTCAATGATACACTGCATATTACGTTATATTATAAGGTATTTTCAATGATACACTGCATATTACGTTATATTATAAGGTATTTTCAATGATACACTACAAATTACGAAATATTATAAGGTATTTTCAATGATACACTGCATATTACGATATATTATAAGGCATTTTCAATGATACACTGCATATTACGTTATATTATAAGGTATTTTCAATGATAAACTACTATATATTATAAGGTATTTTCAATGATACACTGCATATTACGTTATATTATAAGGTATTTTCAATGATACTCTGCATATTCCGTTATATTATAAGGTATTTTCATTGAAACACTCCATATTACGTTACATTATAAGGCATTTTCAATGATAAACTACGATATATTAAAAGGTATTTTCAATAATACACTGCATATTACGTTATATTACAAGGTATTTTCAATGATACACTGCATATTACGTTATAATATAAGGTATTTTCAATGATACACTACAAATTACGAAATATTATAAGGTATTTTCAATGATACTCTGCATATTCCGTTATATTATAAGGTATTTTCATTGAAACACTCCATATTACGTTACATTATAAGGCGTTTTCAATGATAAACTACGATATATTATAAGGTATTTTCAATGATACACTGCATATTACGCTATATTATAAGGTATTTTCAATGATATACTGCATATTACGTTATATTATAAGGTATTTTCAATGATACACTGCATATTACGTTATATTACAAGGTATTTTCAATGATACACTGCATATTACGTTATAATATAAGGTATTTTCAATGATACACTGCATATTACGTTATATTATAAGGTATTTTCAATGATAAACTACGATATATTAGAAGGTATTTTCAATGATACACTGCATATTACGTTATATTATAAGGTATTTTCAATGATACACTGCATATTACGTTATATTACAAGGTATTTTCAATGATACACTGCATATTACGTTATAATATAAGGTATTTTCAATGATAAACTACGATATATTAGAAGGTATTTTCAATGATACACTGCATATTACGTTATATTATAAGGTATTTTCAATGATACACTACAAATTACGAAATATTACAAGGTATTTTCAATGATACACTGCATATTACGTTATAATATAAGGTATTTTCAATGATAAACTGCATATTACGTTATATTATAAGGTATTTTCAATGATAAACTACGATATATTAGAAGGTATTTTCAGTGATACACTGCATATTTCGTTATACTATAAGGTATTTTCAATGATAAACTACGACATAATATATGGTATGTTCAATGACACACTGCATATTTCGTTATATTATAAGGTATTTTCAATGATACACTACAAATTACGAAATATTATTAGGTATTTTCAATGATACACTGCATATTACGATATATTATAAGGTATTTTCAATGATACACTGCATATTACGATATATTATAAGGTATTTTCAATGATACGCTGCATAGTACGTTATATTATAAGGTATTTTCAATGTTACACTGTATATTACGTTATGTTATAAGGTATTTTCAATGATAAACTACTATATATTATAAGGTATTTTCAATGATACACTGCATATTACGTTATATTATAAGGTATTTTCAATGATACTCTGCATATTCCGTTATATTATAAGGTATTTTCATTGAAACACTCCATATTACGTTACATTATAAGGCGTTTTCAATGATAAACTACGATATATTATAAGGTATTTTCAATGATACACTGCATATTACGTTATATTACAAGGTATTTTCAATGATACACTGCATATTACGTTATAATATAAGGTATTTTCAATGATAAACTACGATATATTAGAAGGTATTTTCAATGATACACTGCATATTACGTTATATTATAAGGTATTTTCAATGATACACTACAAATTACGAAATATTACAAGGTATTTTCAATGATACACTGCATATTACGTTATAATATAAGGTATTTTCAATGATAAACTGCATACTACGTTATATTATAAGGTATTTTCAATGATAAACTACGATATATTAGAAGGTATTTTCAGTGATACACTGCATATTTCGTTATACTATAAGGTATTTTCAATGATAAACTACGACATAATATATGGTATGTTCAATGACACACTGCATATTTCGTTATATTATAAGGTATTTTCAATGATACACTACAAATTACGAAATATTATTAGGTATTTTCAATGATACACTGCATATTACGTTATATTATAAGGTATTTTCAATGATACACTGCATATTACGATATATTATAAGGTATTTTCAATGATACGCTGCATAGTACGTTATATTATAAGGTATTTTCAATGTTACACTGTATATTACGTTATGTTATAAGGTATTTTCAATGATAAACTACTATATATTATAAGGTATTTTCAATGATACACTGCATATTACGTTATATTATAAGGTATTTTCAATGATACTCTGCATATTCCGTTATATTATAAGGTATTTTCATTGAAACACTCCATATTACGTTACATTATAAGGCGTTTTCAATGATAAACTACGATATATTATAAGGTATTTTCAATGATACACTGCATATTACGCTATATTATAAGGTATTGTCAATGATATACTGCATATTACGTTATATTATAAGGTATTTTCAACGATACACTGCATATTACGTTATACTATAAGGTATTTTCAATGATACACTGCATAGTACGCTATATTATAAGGTATTTTCAATGATACACTACAAATTACGAAATATTATAAGGTATTTTCAATGATACACTGCATATTACGATATATTATAAGGCATTTTCAATGATACACTGCTTATTACGTTATATTATAAGGTATTTTCAATGATAAACTACGATATATTAGAAAGTATTTTCAGTGATACACTGCATATTTCGTTATACTATAAGGTATTTTCATTGATAAACTACGACATAATATAAGGTATGTTCAATGATACACTGCATATTTCGTTATATTATAAGGTATTTTCAATGATACACTACAAATTCCGTTATATTATAAGGTATTTTCAATGATACACTGCATATTACGTTATATTATAAGGTATTTTCAATGATACACTGCATATTACGTTATATTATAAGGTATTTTCAATGATACACTACAAATTACGAAATATTATAAGGTATTTTCAATGATACACTGCATATTACGATATATTATAAGGCATTTTCAATGATACACTGCTTATTACGTTATATTATAAGGTATTTTCAATGATAAACTACGATATATTAGAAGGTATTTTCAGTGATACACTGCATATTTCGTTATACTATAAGGTATTTTCATTGATAAACTACGACATAATATAAGGTATGTTCAATGATACACTGCATATTTCGTTATATTATAAGGTATTTTCAATGATACACTACAAATTCCGTTATATTATAAGGTATTTTCAATGATACACTACAAATTACGAAATATTATAAGGTATTTTCAATGATACACTGCATATTACGATATATTATAAGGTATTTTCAATGATACACTGCATATTACGATATATTATAAGGTATTTTCAATGATACGCTGCATAGTACGTTATATTATAAGGTATTTTCAATGTTACACTGTATATTACGTTATGTTATAAGGTATTTTCAATGATAAACTACTATATATTATAAGGTATTTTCATTGAAACACTCCATATTACGTTACATTATAAGGCGTTTTCAATGATAAACTACGATATATTATAAGGTATTTTCAATGATACACTGCATATTACGCTATATTATAAGGTATTTTCAATGATATACTGCATATTACGTTATATTATAAGGTATTTTCAACGATACACTGCATATTACGTTATACTATAAGGTATTTTCAATGATACACTGCATAGTACGCTATATTATAAGGTATTTTCAATGATACACTACAAATTACGAAATATTATAAGGTATTTTCAATGATACACTGCATATTACGATATATTATAAGGCATTTTCAATGATACACTGCTTATTACGTTATATTATAAGGTATTTTCAATGATAAACTACGATATATTAGAAAGTATTTTCAGTGATACACTGCATATTTCGTTATACTATAAGGTATTTTCATTGATAAACTACGACATAATATAAGGTATGTTCAATGATACACTGCATATTTCGTTATATTATAAGTTATTTTCAATGATACACTACAAATTCCGTTATATTATAAGGTATTTTCAATGATACACTGCATATTACGTTATATTATAAGGTATTTTCAATGATACACTGCATATTACGTTATATTATAAGGTATTTTCAATGATACACTACAAATTACGAAATATTATAAGGTATTTTCAATGATACCCT
The DNA here is from genome assembly GCA_916610255.1 of Lasioglossum lativentre. Taxonomy (NCBI): domain Eukaryota; kingdom Metazoa; phylum Arthropoda; class Insecta; order Hymenoptera; family Halictidae; genus Lasioglossum; species Lasioglossum lativentre. The sequence continues at coordinate 111,018 of CAKAJI010000804.1, read as the reverse complement.
GCATATTACGATATATTATAAGGCATTTTCAATGATACACTGCTTATTACGTTATATTATAAGGTATTTTCAATGATAAACTACGATATATTAGAAAGTATTTTCAGTGATACACTGCATATTTCGTTATACTATAAGGTATTTTCATTGATAAACTACGACATAATATAAGGTATGTTCAATGATACACTGCATATTTCGTTATATTATAAGTTATTTTCAATGATACACTACAAATTCCGTTATATTATAAGGTATTTTCAATGATACACTGCATATTACGTTATATTATAAGGTATTTTCAATGATACACTGCATATTACGTTATATTATAAGGTATTTTCAATGATACACTACAAATTACGAAATATTATAAGGTATTTTCAATGATACCCTGCATATTACGATATATTATAAGGCATTTTCAATGATACACTGCATATTACGCTATATTATAAGGTATTTTCAATGATATACTGCATATTACGTTATATTATAAGGTATTTTCAACGATACACTGCATATTACGTTATACTATAAGGTATTTTCAATGATACACTGCATAGTACGCTATATTATAAGGTATTTTCAATGATACACTACAAATTACGAAATATTATAAGGTATTTTCAATGATACACTGCATATTACGATATATTATAAGGCATTTTCAATGATACACTGCTTATTACGTTATATTATAAGGTATTTTCAATGATAAACTACGATATATTAGAAAGTATTTTCAGTGATACACTGCATATTTCGTTATACTATAAGGTATTTTCATTGATAAACTACGACATAATATAAGGTATGTTCAATGATACACTGCATATTTCGTTATATTATAAGTTATTTTCAATGATACACTACAAATTCCGTTATATTATAAGGTATTTTCAATGATACACTGCATATTACGTTATATTATAAGGTATTTTCAATGATACCCTGCATATTACGTTATATTATAAGGTATTTTCAATGATACACTGCATATTACGTTATATTATAAGGTATTTTCAATGATACACTGCATTGTGCGCTATATTATAAGGTATTTTCAATGATACACTACAAATTACGAAATATTATAAGGTATTTTCAATGATACACTGCATATTACGATATATTATAAGGTATTTTCAATGATACACTGCATAGTACGCTATATTATAAGGTATTTTCAATGATACACTACAAATTACGAAATATTATAAGGTATTTTCAATGATACACTGCATATTACGATATATTATAAGGCATTTTCAATGATACACTGCTTATTACGTTATATTATAAGGTATTTTCAATGATAAACTACGATATATTAGAAAGTATTTTCAGTGATACACTGCATATTTCGTTATACTATAAGGTATTTTCATTGATAAACTACGACATAATATAAGGTATGTTCAATGATACACTGCATATTTCGTTATATTATAAGTTATTTTCAATGATACACTACAAATTCCGTTATATTATAAGGTATTTTCGATGATACACTGCATATTACGATATATTATAAGGTATTTTCAATGATACACTGCATATTACGTTATATTATAAGGTATTTTCAATGATATACTGCATATTACGTTATATTATAAGGTATTTTCAATGATACACTGCATATTACGTTATATTATAAGGTATTTTCAATGATACACTGCATATTACGCTATATTATAAGGTATTTTCAATGATAGACTACAAATTACGAAATATTATAAGGTATTTTCAATGATACACTGCATATTACGATATATTATAACGCATTTTCAATGATACACTGCTTATTACTTTATATTATAAGGTATTTTCAATGATAAACTACGATATATTAGAAGGTATTTTCAGTGATACACTGCATATTTCGTTATACTATAAGGTATTTTCAATGATAAACTACGACATAATATAAGGTATGTTCAATGACACACTGTATATTTCGTTATATTATACTGTATTTTCAATGATACACTACAAATTCCGTTATATTATAATGTATTTTCAATGATACACTGCATATTACGTTATATTATAAGGTATTTTCAATGATATACTGCATATTACGTTATATTATAAGGTATTTTCAATGATACACTGCATATTACGTTATATTATAAGGTATTTTCAATGATACACTGCATATTACGTTATATTATAATGTATTTTCAATGATACACTGCATATTACGTTATATTATAAGGTATTTTCAATGATACACTGCATATTACGATATATTATAAGGTATTTTCAATGATACACTGCATATTACGATATATTATAAGGTATTTTCAATGATACGCTGCATAGTACGTTATATTATAAGGTATTTTCAATGTTACACTGCATATTACGCTATATTATAAGGTATTTTCAATGATATACTGCATATTACGTTATATTATAAGGTATTTTCAATGATACACTGCATATTACGTTATATTATAAGGTATTTTCAATGATACACTACAAATTACGAAATATTATAAGGTATTTTCAATGATACACTGCATATTACGTTATATTACCAGGTATTTTCAATGATACACTGCATATCACGATATATTATAAGGCATTTTCAATGATACACTGCTTATTACGTTATATTATAAGGTATTTTCAATGATAAACTACGATATATTAGAAGGTATTTTCAGTGATACACTGCATATTTCGTTATACTATAAGGTATTTTCATTGATAAACTACGACATAATATAAGGTATGTTCAATGATACACTGCATATTTCGTTATATTATAAGGTATTTTCAATGATACACTACAAATTCCGTTATATTATAAGGTATTTTCAATGATACACTGCATATTACGTTATATTATAAGGTATTTTCAATGATACACTGCATATTACGTTATATTATAAGGTATTTTCAATGATACACTGCATTGTGCGCTATATTATAAGGTATTTTCAATGATACACTGCAAATTACGAAATATTATAAGGTATTTTCAATGATACACTGCATATTACGATATATTATAAGGTATTTTCAATGATACACTGCATAGTACGCTATATTATAAGGTATTTTCAATGATACACTACAAATTACGAAATATTATAAGGTATTTTCAATGATACACTGCATATTACGATATATTATAAGGCATTTTCAATGATACACTGCTTATTACGTTATATTATAAGGTATTTTCAATGATAAACTACGATATATTAGAAAGTATTTTCAGTGATACACTGCATATTTCGTTATACTATAAGGTATTTTCATTGATAAACTACGACATAATATAAGGTATGTTCAATGATACACTGCATATTTCGTTATATTATAAGTTATTTTCAATGATACACTACAAATTCCGTTATATTATAAGGTATTTTCAATGATACACTGCATATTACGTTATATTATAAGGTATTTTCAATGATACACTGCATATTACGTTATATTATAAGGTATTTTCAATGATACACTGCATAGTGCGCTATATTATAAGGTATTTTCAATGATACACTACAAATTACGAAATATTATAAGGTATTTACGATGATACACTGCATATTACGATATATTATAAGGTATTTTCAATGATACACTGCATATTACGCTATATTATAAGGTATTTTCAATGATATACTGCATATTACGTTATATTATAAGGTATTTTCAATGATACACTGCATATTACGTTATATTATAAGGTATTTTCAATGATACACTGCATAGTACGCTATATTATAAGGTATTTTCAATGATAGACTACAAATTACGAAATATTATAAGGTATTTTCAATGATACACTGCATATTACGATATATTATAACGCATTTTCAATGATACACTGCTTATTACTTTATATTATAAGGTATTTTCAATGATAAACTACGATATATTAGAAGGTATTTTCAGTGATACACTGCATATTTCGTTATACTATAAGGTATTTTCAATGATAAACTACGACATAATATAAGGTATGTTCAATGACACACTGTATATTTCGTTATATTATACTGTATTTTCAATGATACACTACAAATTCCGTTATATTATAATGTATTTTCAATGATACACTGCATATTACGTTATATTATAAGGTATTTTCAATGATATACTGCATATTACGTTATATTATAAGGTATTTTCAATGATACACTGCATATTACGTTATATTATAAGGTATTTTCAATGATACACTGCATATTACGTTATATTATAATGTATTTTCAATGATACACTGCATATTACGTTATATTATAAGGTATTTTCAATGATACACTGCATATTACGATATATTATAAGGTATTTTCAATGATACACTGCATATTACGATATATTATAAGGTATTTTCAATGATACACTGCATAGTACGTTATATTATAAGGTATTTTCAATGTTACACTGCATATTACGCTATATTATAAGGTATTTTCAATGATATACTGCATATTACGTTATATTATAAGGTATTTTCAATGATACACTGCATATTACGTTATATTATAAGGTATTTTCAATGATACACTACAAATTACGAAATATTATAAGGTATTTTCAATGATACACTGCATATTACGTTATATTACCAGGTATTTTCAATGATACACTGCATATTACGTTATATTATAAGGTATTTTCAATGATACACTGCATATTACGATATATTATAAGGTATTTTCAATGATACACTGCATATTACGATATATTATAAGGTATTTTCAATGATACGCTGCATAGTACGTTATATTATAAGGTATTTTCAATGTTACACTGCATATTACGCTATATTATAAGGTATTTTCAATGATATACTGCATATTACGTTATATTATAAGGTAATTTCAATGATACACTGCATATTACGTTATATTATAAGGTATTTTCAATGATACACTGCATATTACGTTATATTATAATGTATTTTCAATGATACACTGCATATTACGTTATATTATAAGGTATTTTCAATGATACACTACAAATTACGAAATATTATAAGGTATTTTCAATGATACACTGCATATTACGATATATTATAAGGTATTTTCAATGATACACTGCATATTACGTTATATTATAAGGTATTTTCATTGAAACACTCCATATTACGTTACATATTAAGGCGTTTTCAATGATAAACTACGATATATTATAAGGTATTTTCAATGATACACTGCATATTACGCTATATTATAAGGTATTTTCAATGATATACTGCATATTACGTTATATTATAAGGTATTTTCAATGATACACTGCATATTACGTTATATTATAAGGTATTTTCAATGATACACTGCATAGTACGCTATATTATAAGGTATTTTCAATGATAGACTACAAATTACGAAATATTATAAGGTATTTTCAATGATACACTGCATATTACGATATATTATAACGCATTTTCAATGATACACTGCTTATTACTTTATATTATAAGGTATTTTCAATGATAAACTACGATATATTAGAAGGTATTTTCAGTGATACACTGCATATTTCGTTATACTATAAGGTATTTTCAATGATAAACTACGACATAATATAAGGTATGTTCAATGACACACTGTATATTTCGTTATATTATACTGTATTTTCAATGATACACTACAAATTCCGTTATATTATAATGTATTTTCAATGATACACTGCATATTACGTTATATTATAAGGTATTTTCAATGATATACTGCATATTACGTTATATTATAAGGTATTTTCAATGATACACTGCATATTACGTTATATTATAAGGTATTTTCAATGATACACTGCATATTACGTTATATTATAATGTATTTTCAATGATACACTGCATATTACGTTATATTATAAGGTATTTTCAATGATACACTGCATATTACGATATATTATAAGGTATTTTCAATGATACACTGCATATTACGATATATTATAAGGTATTTTCAATGATACACTGCATAGTACGTTATATTATAAGGTATTTTCAATGTTACACTGCATATTACGCTATATTATAAGGTATTTTCAATGATATACTGCATATTACGTTATATTATAAGGTATTTTCAATGATACACTGCATATTACGTTATATTATAAGGTATTTTCAATGATACACTACAAATTACGAAATATTATAAGGTATTTTCAATGATACACTGCTTATTACGTTATATTATAAGGCATTTTCAATGATAAACTACGATATATTAGAAAGTATTTTCAGTGATACACTGCATATTTCGTTATACTATAAGGTATTTTCATTGATAAACTACGACATAATATAAGGTATGTTCAATGATACACTGCATATTTCGTTATATTATAAGTTATTTTCAATGATACACTACAAATTCCGTTATATTATAAGGTATTTTCAATGATACACTGCATATTACGTTATATTATAATGTATTTTCAATGATACACTGCATATTACGTTATATTATAAGGTATTTTCAATGATACACTGCATATTACGATATATTATAAGGTATTTTCAATGATACACTACAAATTACGAAATATTATAAGGTATTTTCAATGATACACTGCATATTACGATATATTATAAGGCATTTTCAATGATACACTGCTTATTACGTTATATTATAAGGTATTTTCAATGATAAACTACTATATATTATAAGGTATTTTCAATGATACACTGCATATTACGTTATATTATAAGGTATTTTCAATGATACTCTGCATATTCCATTATATTATAAGGTATTTTCATTGAAACACTCCATATTACGTTACATTATAAGGCGTTTTCAATGATAAACTACGATATATTATAAGGTATTTTCAATGATACACTGCATATTACGCCATATTATAAGGTATTTTCAATGATATACTGCATATTACGTTATATTATAAGGTATTTTCAACGATACACTGCATATTACGTTATACTATAAGGTATTTTCAATGATACACTGCATAGTACGCTATATTATAAGGTATTTTCAATGATACACTGCATATTACGATATATTATAAGGCATTTTCAATGATACACTGCTTATTACGTTATATTATAAGGTATTTTCAATGATAAACTACGATATATTAGAAAGTATTTTCAGTGATACACTGCATATTTCGTTATACTATAAGGTATTTTCATTGATAAACTACGACATAATATAAGGTATGTTCAATGATACACTGCATATTTCGTTATATTATAAGTTATTTTCAATGATACACTACAAATTCCGTTATATTATAAGGTATTTTCAATGATACACTGCATATTACGTTATATTATAGTGTATTTTCAATGATACACTGCATATTACGTTATACTATAAGGTATTTTCAATGATACACTGCATATTACGATATATTATAAGGTATTTTCAATGATACACTGCATATTACGATATATTATAAGGTATTTTCAATGATACGCTGCATAGTACGTTATATTATAAGGTATTTTCAATGATATACTGCATATTACGTTATATTATAACGTATTTTCAAAGATATACTGCATATTACGTTATATTATAAGGTATTTTCAATGATACACTGCATATTACGTTATATTATAAGGTATTTTCAATGATACACTGCATATTACGTTATATTATAATGTATTTTCAATGATACACTGCATATTACGTTATATTATAAGGTATTTTCAACGATACACTGCATATTACGATATATTATAAGGTATTTTCAATGATACACTGCATATTACGATATATTATAAGGTATTTTCAATGATACGCTGCATAGTACGTTATATTATAAGGTATTTTCAATGTTACACTGCATATTACGCTATATTATAAGGTATTTTCAATGATATACTGCATATTACGTTATATTATAAGGTATTTTCAATGATACACTGCATATTACGTTATATTATAAGGTATTTTCAATGATACACTACAAATTACGAAATATTATAAGGTATTTTCAATGATACACTGCATATTACGATATATTATAAGGTATTTTCAATGATACACTGCATATTACGTTATATTATAAGGTATTTTCATTGAAACACTCCATATTACGTTACATATTAAGGCGTTTTCAATGATAAACTACGATATATTATAAGGTATTTTCAATGATACACTGCATAGTACGTTATATTATAAGGTATTTTCAATGTTACACTGCATATTACGCTATATTATAAGGTATTTTCAATGATATACTGCATATTACGTTATATTATAAGGTATTTTCAATGATACACTGCATATTACGCTATATTATAAGGTATTTTCAATGATATACTGCATATTACGTTATATTATAAGGTATTTTCAATGATACACTGCATAGTACGCTATATTATAAGGTATTTTCAATGATAGACTACAAATTACGAAATATTATAAGGTATTTTCAATGATACACTGCATATTACGATATATTATAACGCATTTTCAATGATACACTGCTTATTACTTTATATTGTAAGGTATTTTCAATGATAAACTACGATATATTAGAAGGTATTTTCAGTGATACACTGCATATTTCGTTATACTATAAGGTATTTTCAATGATAAACTACGACATAATATAAGGTATGTTCAATGACACACTGTATATTTCGTTATATTATACTGTATTTTCAATGATACACTACAAATTCCGTTATATTATAATGTATTTTCAATGATACACTGCATATTACGTTATATTATAAGGTATTTTCAATGATATACTGCATATTACGTTATATTATAAGGTATTTTCAATGATACACTGCATATTACGTTATATTATAAGGTATTTTCAATGATACACTGCATATTACGTTATATTATAATGTATTTTCAATGATACACTGCATATTACGTTATATTATAAGGTATTTTCAATGATACACTGCATATTACGATATATTATAAGGTATTTTCAATGATACACTGCATATTACGATATATTATAAGGTATTTTCAATGATACGCTGCATAGTACGTTATATTATAAGGTATTTTCAATGTTACACTGCATATTACGCTATATTATAAGGTATTTTCAATGATATACTGCATATTACGTTATATTATAAGGTATTTTCAATGATACACTGCATATTACGTTATATTATAAGGTATTTTCAATGATACACTACAAATTACGAAATATTATAAGGTATTTTCAATGATACACTGCATATTACGTTATATTATAAGGTATTTTCAATGATACACTGCATAGTACGCTATATTATAAGGTATTTTCAATGATACACTACAAATTACGAAATATTATAAGGTATTTTCAATGATACACTGCATATTACGATATATTATAAGGCATTTTCAATGATACACTGCTTATTACGTTATATTATAAGGTATTTTCAATGATAAACTACTATATATTATAAGGTATTTTCAATGATACACTGCATATTACGTTATATTATAAGGTATTTTCAATGATACTCTGCATATTCCATTATATTATAAGGTATTTTCATTGAAACACTCCATATTACGTTACATTATAAGGCGTTTTCAATGATAAACTACGATATATTATAAGGTATTTTCAATGATACACTGCATATTACGCCATATTATAAGGTATTTTCAATGATATACTGCATATTACGTTATATTATAAGGTATTTTCAACGATACACTGCATATTACGTTATACTATAAGGTATTTTCAATGATAAACTACGATATATTAGAAGGTATTTTCAGTGATAAACTACGATATATTAGAAGGTATTTTCAGTGATACACTGCATATTTCGTTATACTATAAGATATTTTCAATGATAAACTACGACATAATATAAGGTATGTTCAATGACACACTGCATATTTCGTTATATTATAAGGTATTTTCAATGATACACTACAAATTCCGTTATATTATAAGCTATTTTCAATGATACATTGCATATCACGTTATATTATAAGGTATTTTCATTGATACACTGCATATTACGTTATATTATAAGGTATTTTCAATGATACAATGCATATTACGTTACATTATAAGGTATTTTCAATGATACACTGCATATTACGTTATATTATAAGGTATTTTCAATGATACACTGCATATTACGTTATATCATAAGTTATTTTCAATGATACTCTGCAATTTACGTTATGTTACAAGGTATTTTCAATGATACACTGCATATTACGCTATATTATAAGGTATTTTCAATGATACACTGCATATTACGTTATATCATAAGTTATTTTCAATGATACTCTGCAATTTACGTTATGTTATAAGGTATTTTCAATGATAAACTAAATATTACGTTATATTATAAGGTCTTTTCAATGATAAACTACGATATATTAGAAGGTATTTTCAATGATACACTACAAATTACGTTATATTATAAGCTATTTTCAATGATACATTGCATATCACGTTATATTATAAGGTATTTTCAATGATATACTGCATATTACGTTATATTATAAGGTATTTTCAATGATACACTGCATATTACGTTATATTATAAGGTATTTTCAATGATACACTACAAATTACGAAATATTATAAGGTATTTTCAATGATACACTGCATATTACGTTATATTATAAGGTATTTTCAATGATACACTGCATAGTACGCTATATTATAAGGTATTTTCAATGATACACTACAAATTACGAAATATTATAAGGTATTTTCAATGATACACTGCATATTACGATATATTATAAGGCATTTTCAATGATACACTGCTTATTACGTTATATTATAAGGTATTTTCAATGATAAACTACTATATATTATAAGGTATTTTCAATGATACACTGCATATTACGTTATATTATAAGGTATTTTCAATGATACTCTGCATATTCCATTATATTATAAGGTATTTTCATTGAAACACTCCATATTACGTTACATTATAAGGCGTTTTCAATGATAAACTACGATATATTATAAGGTATTTTCAATGATACACTGCATATTACGCCATATTATAAGGTATTTTCAATGATATACTGCATATTACGTTATATTATAAGGTATTTTCAAAGATACACTGCATATTACGTTATATTATAAGGTATTTTCAATGATAAACTACGATATATTAGAAGGTATTTTCTGTGATACACTGAATAGTTCGTTATACTATAAGGTATTTTCAATGATAAACTACGACATAATATAAGGTATGTTCAATGACACACTGTATATTTCGTTATATTATACTGTATTTTCAATGATACACTACAAATTCCGTTATATTATAATGTATTTTCAATGATACACTGCATATTACGTTATATTATAAGGTATTTTCAATGATATACTGCATATTACGTTATATTATAAGGTATTTTCAATGATACACTGCATATTACGTTATATTATAAGGTATTTTCAATGATACACTGCATATTACGTTATATTATAATGTATTTTCAATGATACACTGCATATTACGTTATATTATAAGGTATTTTCAATGATACACTGCATATTACGATATATTATAAGGTATTTTCAATGATACACTGCATATTACGATATATTATAAGGTATTTTCAATGATACGCTGCATAGTACGTTATATTATAAGGTATTTTCAATGTTACACTGCATATTACGCTATATTATAAGGTATTTTCAATGATGCACTGCATATTACGTTATATTATAAGGTATTTTCAATGATACACTGCATATTACGTTATATTATAAGGTATTTTCAATGATACACTACAAATTACGAAATATTATAAGGTATTTTCAATGATACACTGCATATTACGTTATATTATAAGGTATTTTCAATGATACACTGCATAGTACGCTATATTATAAGGTATTTTCAATGATACACTACAAATTACGAAATATTATAAGGTATTTTCAATGATACACTGCATATTACGATATATTATAAGGCATTTTCAATGATACACTGCTTATTACGTTATATTATAAGGTATTTTCAATGATAAACTACTATATATTATAAGGTATTTTCAATGATACACTGCATATTACGTTATATTATAAGGTATTTTCAATGATACTCTGCATATTCCATTATATTATAAGGTATTTTCATTGAAACACTCCATATTACGTTACATTATAAGGCGTTTTCAATGATAAACTACGATATATTATAAGGTATTTTCAATGATACACTGCATATTACGCCATATTATAAGGTATTTTCAATGATATACTGCATATTACGTTATATTATAAGGTATTTTCAACGATACACTGCATATTACGTTATACTATAAGGTATTTTCAATGATACACTGCATAGTACGCTATATTATAAGGTATTTTCAATGATACACTACAAATTACGAAATATTATAAGGTATTTTCAATGATACACAGCATATTACGATATATTATAAGGCATTTTCAATGATACACTGCTTATTACGTTATATTATAAGGTATTTTCAATGATAAACTACGATATATTAGAAGGTATTTTCAGTGATACACTGCATATTTCGTTATACTATAAGATATTTTCAATGATAAACTACGACATAATATAAGGTATGTTCAATGACACACTGCATATTTCGTTATATTATAAGGTATTTTCAATGATACACTACAAATTCCGTTATATTATAAGCTATTTTCAATGATACATTGCATATCACGTTATATTATAAGGTATTTTCATTGATACACGGCATATTACGTTATATTATAAGGTATTTTCAATGATACAATGCATATTACGTTACATTATAAGGTATTTTCAATGATACACTGCATATTACGTTATATTATAAGGTATTTTCAATGATACACTGCATATTACGTTATATGATAAGTTATTTTCAATGATACTCTGCAATTTACGTTATGTTACAAGGTATTTTCAATGATACACTGCATATTACGCTATATTATAAGGTATTTTCAATGATACACTGCATATTACGTTATATCATAAGTTATTTTCAATGATACTCTGCAATTTACGTTATGTTATAAGGTATTTTCAATGATAAACTAAATATTACGTTATATTATAAGGTCTTTTCAATGATAAACTACGATATATTAGAAGGTATTTTCAATGATACACTACAAATTACGTTATATTATAAGCTATTTTCAATGATACATTGCATATCACGTTATATTATAAGGTATTTTCATTGATACACTGCAAATTACGTTATATTATAAGGTATTTTCAACGATACAATGCATATTACGTTATATTATAAGGTATTTTCAATGGTACACTGCATATTACGTTATATTATAAGGTATTTTCAATGATACACTGCATATTACGTTATATCATAAGTTATTTTCAATGATACTCTGCAATTTACGTTATGTTATAAGGTATTTTCAATGATACACTGCATATTACGATATATTATAAGGTATTTTCAATGATACACTGCATATTACGTTATATTATAAGGTATTTTCAATGATACTCTGCATATTCCGTTATATTATAACGTATTTTCATTGAAACACTCCATATTACGTTACATTATAAGGCATTTTCAATGATAAACTACGATATATTAAAAGGTATTTTCAATGATACACTGCATATTACGTTATATTACAAGGTATTTTCAATGTTACACTGCATATTACGCTATATTATAAGGTATTTTCAATGATACACTGCATATTACGTTATATCATAAGTTATTTTCAATGATACTCTGCAATTTACGTTATGTTATAAGGTATTTTCAATGATAAACTAAATATTACGTTATATTATAAAGTCTTTTCAATGATTAACTACGATATATTAGAAGGTATTTTCAATGATACACTGCATATTACGTTATATTATAAGGTATTTTCAATGATACACTGCATATTACGTTATATTACAAGGTATTTTCAATGATACACTGCATATTACGTTATAATATAAGGTATTTTCAATGATACACTGCATATTACGTTATATTATAAGGTATTTTCAATGATAAACTACGATATATTAGAAGGTATTTTCAATGATACACTGCATATTACGTTATATTATAAGGTATTTTCAATGATATTCTGCATATTACGATATATTATAAGGTCTTTTCAATGACACAATGCATATTTCGTTATATTATAAGTTATTTTCAATGATACACTGCATATTACGTTATACTATAAGGTATTTTTAATGATAAACTACGACATAATATAAGGTATGTTCAATGACACACTGCATATTTCGTTATATTATAAGGTATTTTCAATGATACACTACAAATTCCGTTATATTATAAGGTATTTTCAATGATACACTGCATATTACGTTATATTCTATTGTATTTTCAATGATACACTGCATATAAACGTTATATCATAAGTTATTTTCAATGATACTCTGCAATTTACGTTATGTTATAAGGTATTTTCAATGATAAACTAAATATTACGTTATATTATAAGGTCTTTTCAATGATAAACTACGATATATTAGAAGGTATTTTCAGTGATACACTGCATATTTCGTTATACTATAAGGTATTTTCAATGATACACTACAAATTACGTTATATTATAAGCTATTTTCAATGATACACTGCATATTACGTTATATTATAAGGTATTTTCAATGATACACTGCATATTACGTTATATTATAAGGTATTTTCAATGATACACTGCATATTACGTTATAATATAAGGTATTTTCAATGATACACTGCATATTACGTTATATTATAAGGTATTTTCAATGATACACTGCATAGTACGTTATATTATAAGGTATTTTCAATGATAATCTGCATATTCCGTTATATTATAAGGTATTTTCATTGAAACACTCCATATTACGTTACATTATAAGGCGTTTTCAATGATAAACTACGATATATTATAAGGTATTTTCAATGATACACTGCATATTACGTTATATTATAAGGTATTTTCAATGATACACTGCATATTACGTTATATTATAAGGTATTTTCAATGATAATCTGCATATTCCGTTATATTATAAGGTATTTTCATTGAAACACTCCATATTACGTTACATTATAAGGCGTTTTCAATGATAAACTACGATATATTATAAGGTATTTTCATGATACACTGCATATTACGTTATATTATAAGGTATTTTCAATGACACACTGCATATTACGTTATATTATAAGGTATTTTCAATGATACACTGCATATTACGATATATTATAAGGTATTTTCAATGATACACTGCATATTACGCTATATTATAAGGTATTTTCAATGATATACTACAAATTACGAAATATTATGAGGTATTTTCAATGATACACTGCATATTACGCTATATTATAAGGTATTTTCAATGATACACTGCATATTACGTTATATCATAAGTTATTTTCAATGATACTCTGCAATTTACGTTATGTTATAAGGTATTTTCAATGATAAACTAAATATTACGTTATATTATAAAGTCTTTTCAATGATTAACTACGATATATTAGAAGGTATTTTCAATGATACACTGCATATTACGTTATATTATAAGGTATTTTCAATGATACACTGCATATTACGTTATATTACAAGGTATTTTCAATGATACACTGCATATTACGTTATAATATAAGGTATTTTCAATGATACACTGCATATTACGTTATATTATAAGGTATTTTCAATGATAAACTACGATATATTAGAAGGTATTTTCAATGATACACTGCATATTACGTTATATTATAAGGTATTTTCAATGATATTCTGCATATTACGATATATTATAAGGTCTTTTCAATGACACAATGCATATTTCGTTATATTATAAGTTATTTTCAATGATACACTGCATATTACGTTATACTATAAGGTATTTTTAATGATAAACTACGACATAATATAAGGTATGTTCAATGACACACTGCATATTTCGTTATATTATAAGGTATTTTCAATGATACACTACAAATTCCGTTATATTATAAGGTATTTTCAATGATACACTGCATATTACGTTATATTATATTGTATTTTCAATGATACACTGCATATAAACGTTATATCATAAGTTATTTTCAATGATACTCTGCAATTTACGTTATGTTATAAGGTATTTTCAATGATAAACTAAATATTACGTTATATTATAAGGTCTTTTCAATGATAAACTACGATATATTAGAAGGTATTTTCAATGATACACTGCATATTACGTTATATTATAAGGTATTTTCAATGATACACTGCATATTACGTTATAATATAAGGTATTTTCAATGATACACAGCATATTACGTTATATTATAAGGTATTTTCAATGATACACTGCATAGTACGTTATATTATAAGGTATTTTCACTGATAATCTGCATATTCCGTTATATTATAAGGTATTTTCATTGAAACACTCCATATTACGTTACATTATAAGGCGTTTTCAATGATAAACTACGATATATTATAAGGTATTTTCAATGATACACTGCATATTACGTTATATTATAAGGTATTTTCAATGACACACTGCATATTACGTTATATTATAAGGTATTTTCAATGATACACTGCATATTACGATATATTATAAGGTATTTTCAATGATACACTGCATATTACGCTATATTATAAGGTATTTTCAATGATATACTACAAATTACGAAATGTTATAAGGTATTTTCAATGATACACTGCATATTACGCTATATTATAAGGTATTTTCAATGATATACTGCATATCACGTTATATTATAAGGTATTTTCAATGATAAACTACGATATATTAGAAGGTATTTTCAGTGATACACTGCATATTTCGTTATACTATAAGGTATTTTCAATGATACACTACAAATTACGTTATATTATAAGCTATTTTCAATGATACACTGCATATTACGTTATATTATAAGGTATTTTCAATGATACACTGCATATTACGTTATATTATAAGGTCTTTTCAATGACACAATGCATATTTCGTTATATTATAAGTTATTTTCAATGATACACTGCATATTACGTTATACTATAAGGTATTTTTAATGATAAACTACGACATAATATAAGGTATGTTCAATGACACACTGCATATTTCGTTATATTATAAGGTATTTTTAATGATACCCTACAAATTCCGTTATATTATAAGGTATTTTCAATGATACACTGCATATTACGTTATATTCTATTGTATTTTCAATGATACACTGCATATAAACGTTATATTATAAGGTATTTTCAATGATACACTGCATATTACGTTATATTATAAGGTATTTTCAATGATACACTGCATATAAACGTTATATTATAAGGTATTTTCAATGATACACTGCATATTACGTTATATTACAAGGTATTTTCAATGATACACTGCATATTACGCTATATTATAAGGTATTTTCAATGATACACTGCATATTACGTTATATCATAAGTTATTTTCAATGATACTCTGCAATTTACGTTATGTTATAAGGTATTTTCAATGATAAACTAAATATTACGTTATATTATAAGGCCTTTTCAATGATAAACTACGATATATTAGAAGGTATTTTCAATGATACACTGCATATTACGTTATATTATAAGGTATTTTCAATGATACACTGCATATTACGTTATATTATAAGGTATTTTCAATGATACACTGCATATTACGTTATATTACAAGGTATTTTCAATGATACACTGCATATTACGTTATATTATAAGGTATTTTCAATGATACACTGCATATTACGTTATAATATAAGGTATTTTCAATGATACACTGCATATTACGTTATATTATAAGGTATTTTCAATGATACACTGCATAGTACGTTATATTATAAGGTATTTTCAATGATAATCTGCATATTCCGTTATATTATAAGGTACTTTCATTGAAACACTCCATATTACGTTACATTATAAGGCGTTTTCAATGATAAACTACGATATATTATAAGGTATTTTCAATGATACACTGCATATTACGTTATATTATAAGGTATTTTCAATGATACACTGCATATTACGTTATATTATAAGGTATTTTCAATGATAATCTGCATATTCCGTTATATTATAAGGTATTTTCATTGAAACACTCCATATTACGTTACATTATAAGGCGTTTTCAATGATAAACTACGATATATTATAAGGTATTTTCAATGATACACTGCATATTACGTTATATTATAAGGTATTTTCAATGACACACTGCATATTACGTTATATTATAAGGTATTTTCAATGATACACTGCATATTACGATATATTATAAGGTATTTTCAATGATACACTGCATATTACGCTATATTATAAGGTATTTTCAATGATATACTAAAAATTACGAAATATTATGAGGTATTTTCAATGATACACTGCATATTACGCTATATTATAAGGTATTTTCAATGATATACTGCATATTACGTTATATTATAAGGTATTTTCAATGATAAACTACGATATATTAGAAGGTATTTTCAATGATACACTGCATATTACGTTATATTAGAAGGTATTTTCAATGATACACTGCATATTACGTTATATTATAAGGTATTTTCAATGATACACTGCATATTACGCTATATTATAAGGTATTTTCAATGATACACTGCATATTACGTTATATCATAAGTTATTTTCAATGATACTCTGCAATTTACGTTATGTTATAAGGTATTTTCAATGATAAACTAAATATTACGTTATATTATAAGGTCTTTTCAATGATAAACTACGATATATTAGAAGGTATTTTCAATGATACACTACAAATTACGTTATATTAAAAGGTATTTTCAATAATACACTGCATATCACGTTATATTACAAGGTATTTTCAATGATACACTGCATATTACGATATATTATAAGGCATTTTCAATGATACACTGCTTATTACGTTATATTATAAGGTATTTTCAATGATAAACTACGATATATTAGAAGGTATTTTCAGTGATACACTGCATATTTCGTTATACTATAAGGTATTTTCAATGATAAACTACGACATAATATAAGGTATGTTCAATGACACACTGCATATTTCGTTATATTATAAGGTATTTTCATTGATACACTGCAAATTACGTTATATTATAAGGTATTTTCAATGATACAATGCATATTACGTTATATTATAAGGTATTTTCAATGATACACTGCATATTACGTTATATTATAAGTTATTTTCAATGATACTCTGCAATTTACGTTATGTTATAAGGTATTTTCAATGATAAACTAAATATTACGTTATATTATAAGGTATTTTCAATGATAAACTACGATATATTATAAGGTATTTTCAATGATACACTACAAATTACGTTATATTATAAGCTATTTTCAATGATACATTGCATATCACGTTATATTATAAGGTATTTTCATTGATACACTGCAAATTACGTTATATTATAAGGTATTTTCAACGATACAATGCATATTACGTTATATTATAAGGTATTTTCAATGATACACTGCATATTACGTTATATTATAAGGTATTTTCAATGATACACTGCATATTACGTTATATCATAAGTTATTTTCAATGATACTCTGCAATTTACGTTATGTTATAAGGTATTTTCAATGATACACTGCATATTACGATATATTATAAGGTATTTTCAATGATACACTGCATATTACGTTATATTATAAGGTATTTTCAATGATACTCTGCATATTCCGTTATATTATAACGTATTTTCAGTGAAACACTCCATATTACGTTACATTATAAGGCATTTTCAATGATAAACTACGATATATTAAAAGGTATTTTCAATGATACACTGCATATTACGTTATATTACAAGGTATTTTCAATGTTACACTGCATATTACGCTATATTATAAGGTATTTTCAATGATACACTGCATATTACGTTATATTCTATTGTATTTTCAATGATACACTGCATATAAACGTTATATCATAAGTTATTTTCAATGATACTCTGCAATTTACGTTATGTTATAAGGTATTTTCAATGATAAACTAAATATTACGTTATATTATAAGGTCTTTTCAATGATAAACTACGATATATTGGAAGGTATTTTCAATGATACACTACAAATTACGTTATATTATAAGCTATTTTCAATGATACATTGCATATCACGTTATATTATAAGGTATTTTCATTGATACACTGCAAATTACGTTATATTATAAGGTATTTTCAACGATACAATGCATATTACGTTATATTATAAGGTATTTTCAATGATACACTGCATATTACGTTATATTATAAGGTATTTTCAATGATACACTGCATATTACGTTATATCATAAGTTATTTTCAATGATACTCTGCAATTTACGTTATGTTATAAGGTATTTTCAATGATACACTGCATATTACGATATATTATAAGGTATTTTCAATGATACACTGCATATTACGTTATATTATAAGGTATTTTCAATGATACTCTGCATATTCCGTTATATTATAACGTATTTTCATTGAAACACTCCATATTACGTTACATTATAAGGCATTTTCAATGATAAACTACGATATATTAAAAGGTATTTTCAATGATACACTGCATATTACGTTATATTACAAGGTATTTTCAATGTTACACTGCATATTACGCTATATTATAAGGTATTTTCAATGATACACTGCATATTACGTTATATTCTATTGTATTTTCAATGATACACTGCATATAAACGTTATATCATAAGTTATTTTCAATGATACTCTGCAATTTACGTTATGTTATAAGGTATTTTCAATGATAAACTAAATATTACGTTATATTATAAGGTCTTTTCAATGATAAACTACGATATATTAGAAGGTATTTTCAATGATACACTGCATATTACGTTATATTATAAGGTATTTTCAATGATACACTGCATATTACGTTATAATATAAGGTATTTTCAATGATACACAGCATATTACGTTATATTATAAGGTATTTTCAATGATACACTGCATAGTACGTTATATTATAAGGTATTTTCAATGATAATCTGCATATTACGATATATTATAAGGCATTTTCAATGATACACTGCTTATTACGTTATATTATAAGGTATTTTCAATGATAAACTACGATATATTAGAAGGTATTTTCAGTGATACACTGCATATTTCGTTATACTATAAGGTATTTTCAATGATAAACTACGACATAATATAAGGTATGTTCAATGACACACTGCATATTTCGTTATATTATAAGGTATTTTCAATGATACACTACAAATTCCGTTATATTATAAGCTATTTTCAATGATACATTGCATATCACGTTATATTATAAGGTATTTTCAATGATACACTGCAAATTACGTTATATTATAAGGTATTTTCAATAATACAATGCATATTACGTTATATTATAAGGTATTTTCAATGATACACTGCATATTACGTTATATTATAAGGTATTTTCAATGATAAACTAAATATTACGTTATATTATAAGGTCTTTTCAATGATAAACTACGATATATTAGAAGGTATTTTCAATGATACACTACAAATTACGTTATATTATAAGCTATTTTCAATGATACATTGCATATCACGTTATATTATAAGGTATTTTCAATGATACACTGCATATTACGATATATTATAAGGCATTTTCAATGATACACTGCTTATTACGTTATATTATAAGGTATTTTCAATGATAAACTACGATATATTAGAAGGTATTTTCAGTGATACACTGCATATTTCGTTATACTATAAGGTATTTTCAATGATAAACTACGACATAATATAAGGTATGTTCAATGACACACTGCATATTTCGTTATATTATAAGGTATTTTCAATGATACACTACAAATTCCGTTATATTATAAGCTATTTTCAATGATACATTGCATATCACGTTATATTATAAGGTATTTCCATTGATACACTGCAAATTACGTTATATTATAAGGTATTTTCAATGATACACTGCATATTACGTTATATTATAAGGTATTTTCAATGATACACTGCATATTACGTTATATTATAAGGTATTTTCAATGATACACTGCATAGTACGCTATATTATAAGGTATTTTCAATGATACACTACAAATTACGAAATATTATAAGGTATTTTCAATGATACACTGCATATTACGATATATTATAAGGCATTTTCAATGATACACTGCTTATTACGTTATATTATAAGGTATTTTCAATGATAAACTACGATATATTAGAAGGTATTTTCAGTGATACACTGCATATTTCGTTATACTATAAGGTATTTTCAATGATAAACTACGACATAATATAAGGTATGTTCAATGACACACTGCATATTTCGTTATATTATAAGGTATTTTCAATGATACACTACAAATTCCGTTATATTATAAGCTATTTTCAATGATACATTGCATATCACGTTATATTATAAGGTATTTTCATTGATACACTGCAAATTACGTTATATTATAAGGTATTTTCAATGATACAATGCATATTACGTTATATTATAAGGTATTTTCAATGATACACTGCATATTACGTTATATCATAAGTTATTTTCAATGATACTCTGCAATTTACGTTATGTTACAAGGTATTTTCAATGATACACTGCATATTACGCTATATTATAAGGTATTTTCAATGATACACTGCATATTACGTTATATCATAAGTTATTTTCAATGATACTCTGCAATTTACGTTATGTTATAAGGTATTTTCAATGATAAACTAAATATTACGTTATATTATAAGGTCTTTTCAATGATAAACTACGATATATTAGAAGGTATTTTCAATGATACACTACAAATTACGTTATATTATAAGCTATTTTCAATGATACATTGCATATCACGTTATATTATAAGGTATTTTCAATGATACACTGGATATTACGATATATTATAAGGCATTTTCAATGATACACTGCTTATTACGTTATATTATAAGGTATTTTCAATGATAAACTACGATATATTAGAAGGTATTTTCAGTGATACACTGCATATTTCGTTATACTATAAGGTATTTTCAATGATAAACTACGACATAATATAAGGTATGTTCAATGACACACTGCATATTTCGTTATATTATAAGGTATTTTCAATGATACACTACAAATTCCGTTATATTATAAGCTATTTTCAATGATACATTGCATATCACGTTATATTATAAGGTATTTTCATTGATACACTGCAAATTACGTTATATTATAAGGTATTTTCAATGATACAATGCATATTACGTTATATTATAAGGTATTTTCAATGATACACTGCATATTACGTTATATTATAAGGTATTTTCAATGATACACTGCATATTACGTTATATCATAAGTTATTTTCAATGATACTCTGCAATTTACGTTATGTTACAAGGTATTTTCAATGATACACTGCATATTACGCTATATTATAAGGTATTTTCAATGATACACTGCATATTACGTTATATCATAAGTTATTTTCAATGATACTCTGCAATTTACGTTATGTTATAAGGTATTTTCAATGATAAACTAAATATTAAGTTATATTATAAGGTCTTTTCAATGATAAACTACGATATATTAGAAGGTATTTTCAATGATACACTACAAATTACGTTATATTATAAGCTATTTTCAATGATACATTGCATATCACGTTATATTATAAGGTATTTTCATTGATACACTGCAAATTACGTTATATTATAAGGTATTTTCAACGATACAATGCATATTACGTTATATTATAAGGTATTTTCAATGATACACTGGATATTACGTTATATTATAAGGTATTTTCAATGATACACTGCATATTACGTTATATCATAAGTTATTTTCAATGATACTCTGCAATTTACGTTATGTTATAAGGTATTTTCAATGATACACTGCATATTACGATATATTATAAGGTATTTTCAATGATACACTGCATATTACGTTATATTATAAGGTATTTTCAATGATACTCTGCATATTCCGTTATATTATAACGTATTTTCATTGAAACACTCCATATTACGTTACATTATAAGGCATTTTCAATGATAAACTACGATATATTAAAAGGTATTTTCAATGATACACTGCATATTACGTTATATTACAAGGTATTTTCAATGTTACACTGCATATTACGCTATATTATAATGTATTTTCAATGATACACTGCATATTACGTTATATCATAAGTTATTTTCAATGATACTCTGCAATTTACGTTATGTTATAAGGTATTTTCAATGATAAACTAAATATTACGTTATATTATAAAGTCTTTTCAATGATTAACTACGATATATTAGAAGGTATTTTCAATGATACGCTGCATATTACGTTATATTATAAGGTATTTTCAATGATACACTGCATATTACGTTATATTATAAGGTATTTTCAATGATAAACTACGATATATTAGAAGGTATTTTCAATGATACACTGCATATTACGTTATATTATAAGGTATTTTCAATGATACACTGCATATTACGATATATTATAAGGTCTTTTCAATGACACAATGCATATTTCGTTATATTATAAGTTATTTTCAATGATACACTGCATATTACGTTATACTATAAGGTATTTTTAATGATAAACTACGACATAATATAAGGTATGTTCAATGACACACTGCATATTTCGTTATATTATAAGGTATTTTCAATGATACACTACAAATTCCGTTATATTATAAGGTATTTTCAATGATACACTGCATATTACGTTATATTCTATTGTATTTTCAATGATACACTGCATATAAACGTTATATCATAAGTTATTTTCAATGATACTCTGCAATTTACGTTATGTTATAAGGTATTTTCAATGATAAACTAAATATTACGTTATATTATAAGGTCTTTTCAATGATAAACTACGATATATTAGAAGGTATTTTCAATGATACACTGCATATTACGTTATATTATAAGGTATTTTCAATGATACACTGCATATTACGTTATATTATAAGGTATTTTCAATGATACACTGCATATTACGTTATATTATAAGGCGTTTTCAATGATAAACTACGATATATTATAAGGTATTTTCAATGATACACTGCATATTACGTTATATTATAAGGTATTTTCAATGATACACTGCATATTACGTTATATTATAAGGTATTTTCAATGATAATCTGCATATTCCGTTATATTATAAGGTATTTTCATTGAAACACTCCATATTACGTTACATTATAAGGCGTTTTCAATGATAAACTACGATATATTATAAGGTATTTTCAATGATACACTGCATATTACGTTATATTATAAGGTATTTTCAATGACACACTGCATATTACGTTATATTATAAGGTATTTTCAATGATACACTGCATATTACGATATATTATAAGGTATTTTCAATGATAAACTACGATATATTAGAAGGTATTTTCAGTGATACACTGCATATTTCGTTATACTATAAGGTATTTTCAATGATAAACTACGACATAATATAAGGTATGTTCAATGACACACTGCATATTTCGTTATATTATAAGGTATTTTCAATGATACACTACAAATTCCGTTATATTATAAGCTATTTTCAATGATACATTGCATATCACGTTATATTATAAGGTATTTTCATTGATACACTGCAAATTACGTTATATTATAAGGTATTTTCAATGATACAATGCATATTACGTTATATTATAAGGTATTTTCAATGATACACTGCATATTACGTTATATTATAAGGTATTTTCAATGATACACTGCATATTACGTTATATCATAAGTTATTTTCAATGATACTCTGCAATTTACGTTATGTTACAAGGTATTTTCAATGATACACTGCATATTACGCTATATTATAAGGTATTTTCAATGATACACTGCATATTACGTTATATCATAAGTTATTTTCAATGATACTCTGCAATTTACGTTATGTTATAAGGTATTTTCAATGATACACTACAAATTCCGTTATATTATAAGCTATTTTCAATGATACATTGCATATCACGTTATATTATAAGGTATTTTCATTGATACACTGCAAATTACGTTATATTATAAGGTATTTTCAATGATACAATGCATATTACGTTATATTATAAGGTATTTTCAATGATACACTGCATATTACGTTATATTATAAGGTATTTTCAATGATACACTGCATATTACGTTATATCATAAGTTATTTTCAATGATACTCTGCAATTTACGTTATGTTACAAGGTATTTTCAATGATACACTGCATATTACGCTATATTATAAGGTATTTTCAATGATACACTGCATATTACGTTATATCATAAGTTATTTTCAATGATACTCTGCAATTTACGTTATGTTATAAGGTATTTTCAATGATAAACTAAATATTAAGTTATATTATAAGGTCTTTTCAATGATAAACTACGATATATTAGAAGGTATTTTCAATGATACACTACAAATTACGTTATATTATAAGCTATTTTCAATGATACATTGCATATCACGTTATATTATAAGGTATTTTCATTGATACACTGCAAATTACGTTATATTATAAGGTATTTTCAACGATACAATGCATATTACGTTATATTATAAGGTATTTTCAATGATACACTGGATATTACGTTATATTATAAGGTATTTTCAATGATACACTGCATATTACGTTATATCATAAGTTATTTTCAATGATACTCTGCAATTTACGTTATGTTATAAGGTATTTTCAATGATACACTGCATATTACGATATATTATAAGGTATTTTCAATGATACACTGCATATTACGTTATATTATAAGGTATTTTCAATGATACTCTGCATATTCCGTTATATTATAACGTATTTTCATTGAAACACTCCATATTACGTTACATTATAAGGCATTTTCAATGATAAACTACGATATATTAAAAGGTATTTTCAATGATACACTGCATATTACGTTATATTACAAGGTATTTTCAATGTTACACTGCATATTACGCTATATTATAATGTATTTTCAATGATACACTGCATATTACGTTATATCATAAGTTATTTTCAATGATACTCTGCAATTTACGTTATGTTATAAGGTATTTTCAATGATAAACTAAATATTACGTTATATTATAAAGTCTTTTCAATGATTAACTACGATATATTAGAAGGTATTTTCAATGATACGCTGCATATTACGTTATATTATAAGGTATTTTCAATGATACACTGCATATTACGTTATATTACAAGGTATTTTCAATGATACACTGCATATTACGTTATAATATAAGGTATTTTCAATGATACACTGCATATTACGTTATATTATAAGGTATTTTCAATGATAAACTACGATATATTAGAAGGTATTTTCAATGATACACTGCATATTACGTTATATTATAAGGTATTTTCAATGATACACTGCATATTACGATATATTATAAGGTCTTTTCAATGACACAATGCATATTTCGTTATATTATAAGTTATTTTCAATGATACACTGCATATTACGTTATACTATAAGGTATTTTTAATGATAAACTACGACATAATATAAGGTATGTTCAATGACACACTGCATATTTCGTTATATTATAAGGTATTTTCAATGATACACTACAAATTCCGTTATATTATAAGGTATTTTCAATGATACACTGCATATTACGTTATATTCTATTGTATTTTCAATGATACACTGCATATAAACGTTATATCATAAGTTATTTTCAATGATACTCTGCAATTTACGTTATGTTATAAGGTATTTTCAATGATAAACTAAATATTACGTTATATTATAAGGTATTTTCAATGATAAACTACGATATATTAGAAGGTATTTTCAATGATACACTGCATATTACGTTATATTATAAGGTATTTTCAATGATACACTGCATATTACGTTATAATATAAGGTATTTTCAATGATACACTGCATATTACGTTATATTATAAGGCGTTTTCAATGATAAACTACGATATATTATAAGGTATTTTCAATGATACACTGCATATTACGTTATATTATAAGGTATTTTCAATGATACACTGCATATTACGTTATATTATAAGGTATTTTCAATGATAATCTGCATATTCCGTTATATTATAAGGTATTTTCATTGAAACACTCCATATTACGTTACATTATAAGGCGTTTTCAATGATAAACTACGATATATTATAAGGTATTTTCAATGATACACTGCATATTACGTTATATTATAAGGTATTTTCAATGACACACTGCATATTACGTTATATTATAAGGTATTTTCAATGATACACTGCATATTACGATATATTATAAGGTATTTTCAATGATAAACTACGATATATTAGAAGGTATTTTCAGTGATACACTGCATATTTCGTTATACTATAAGGTATTTTCAATGATAAACTACGACATAATATAAGGTATGTTCAATGACACACTGCATATTTCGTTATATTATAAGGTATTTTCAATGATACACTACAAATTCCGTTATATTATAAGCTATTTTCAATGATACATTGCATATCACGTTATATTATAAGGTATTTTCATTGATACACTGCAAATTACGTTATATTATAAGGTATTTTCAATGATACAATGCATATTACGTTATATTATAAGGTATTTTCAATGATACACTGCATATTACGTTATATTATAAGGTATTTTCAATGATACACTGCATATTATGTTATATCATAAGTTATTTTCAATGATACTCTGCAATTTACGTTATGTTACAAGGTATTTTCAATGATACACTGCATATTACGCTATATTATAAGGTATTTTCAATGATACACTGCATATTACGTTATATCATAAGTTATTTTCAATGATACTCTGCAATTTACGTTATGTTATAAGGTATTTTCAATGATAAACTAAATATTAAGTTATATTATAAGGTCTTTTCAATGATAAACTACGATATATTAGAAGGTATTTTCAATGATACACTACAAATTACGTTATATTATAAGCTATTTTCAATGATACATTGCATATCACGTTATATTATAAGGTATTTCCATTGATACACTGCAAATTACGTTATATTATAAGGTATTTTCAATGATACACTGCATATTACGTTATATTATAAGGTATTTTCAATGATACACTGCATATTACGTTATATTATAAGGTATTTTCAATGATACACTGCATAGTACGCTATATTATAAGGTATTTTCAATGATACACTACAAATTACGAAATATTATAAGGTATTTTCATTGATACACTGCAAATTAAGTTATATTATAAGGTATTTTCAACGATACAATGCATATTACGTTATATTATAAGGTATTTTCAATGATACACTGCATATTACGTTATATTATAAGGTATTTTCAATGATACACTGCATATTACGTTATATCATAAGTTATTTTCAATGATACTCTGCAATTTACGTTATGTTATAAGGTATTTTCAATGATACACTGCATATTACGTTATATTATAAGGTATTTTCAATGATACACTGCATATTACGTTATATTATAAGGTATTTTCAATGATACTCTGCATATTCCGTTATATTATAACGTATTTTCATTGAAACACTCCATATTACGTTACATTATAAGGCATTTTCAATGATAAACTACGATATATTAAAAGGTATTTTCAATGATACACTGCATATTACGTTATATTACAAGGTATTTTCAATGTTACACTGCATATTACGCTATATTATAATGTATTTTCAATGATACACTGCATATTACGTTATATCATAAGTTATTTTCAATGATACTCTGCAATTTACGTTATGTTATAAGGTATTTTCAATGATAAACTAAATATTACGTTATATTATAAAGTCTTTTCAATGATTAACTACGATATATTAGAAGGTATTTTCAATGATACGCTGCATATTACGTTATATTATAAGGTATTTTCAATGATACACTGCATATTACGTTATATTACAAGGTATTTTCAATGATACACTGCATATTACGTTATAATATCAGGTATTTTCAATGATACACTGCATAGTACGTTATATTATAAGGTATTTTCAATGATAATCTGCATATTACGTTATATTATAAGGTATTTTCATTGAAACACTCCATATTACGTTACATTATAAGGCGTTTTCAATGATAAACTACGATATATTATAAGGTATTTTCAATGATACACTGCATATTACGTTATATTATAAGGTATTTTCAATGATACACTGCATATTACGTTATATTATAAGGTATTTTCAATGATAATCTGCATATTCCGTTATATTATAAGGTATTTTCATTGAAACACTCCATATTACGTTACATTATAAGGCGTTTTCAATGATAAACTACGATATATTATAAGGTATTTTCAATGATACACTGCATATTACGTTATATTATAAGGTATTTTCAATGATACACTGCATATTACGTTATATTATAAGGTATTTTCAATGATACACTGCATATTACGATATATTATAAGGTATTTTCAATGATAAACTACGATATATTAGAAGGTATTTTCAGTGATACACTGCATATTTCGTTATACTATAAGGTATTTTCAATGATACACTACAAATTACGTTATATTATAAGCTATTTTCAATGATACACTGCATATTACGTTATATTATAAGGTATTTTCAATGATACACTGCATATTACGTTATATTATAAGGTCTTTTCAATGACACAATGCATATTTCGTTATATTATAAGGTATTTTCAATGATACACTGCATATTACGTTATATCATAAGTTATTTTCAATGATACTCTGCAATTTACGTTATGTTATAAGGTATTTTCAATGATAAACTAAATATTACGTTATATTATAAGGTCTTTTCAATGATAAACTACGATATATTAGAAGGTATTTTCAATGATACACTGCATATTACGTTATATTATAAGGTATTTTCAATGATACACTGCATATTACGTTATATTATAAGGTATTTTCAATGATACACTGCATATTACGTTATATTACAAGGTATTTTCAATGATACACTGCATATTACGTTATATTATAAGGTATTTTCAATGATACACTGCATAGTACGTTATATTATAAGGTATTTTCAATGATAATCTGCATATTACGTTATATTATAAGGTATTTTCATTGAAACACTCCATATTACGTTACATTATAAGGCGTTTTCAATGATAAACTACGATATATTATAAGGTATTTTCAATGATACACTGCATATTACGTTATATTATAAGGTATTTTCAATGATACACTGCATATTACGTTATATTATAAGGTATTTTCAATGATAATCTGCATATTCCGTTATATTATAAGGTATTTTCATTGAAACACTCCATATTACGTTACATTATAAGGCGTTTTCAATGATAAACTACGATATATTATAAGGTATTTTCAATGATACACTGCATATTACGTTATATTATAAGGTATTTTCAATGACGCACTGCATATTACGTTATATTATAAGGTATTTTCAATGATACACTGCATATTACGATATATTATAAGGTATTTTCAATGATACACTGCATATTACGCTATATTATAAGGTATTTTCAATGATATACTACAAATTACGAAATATTATGAGGTATTTTCA
The DNA here is from genome assembly GCA_916610255.1 of Lasioglossum lativentre. NCBI lineage: Eukaryota > Metazoa > Arthropoda > Insecta > Hymenoptera > Halictidae > Lasioglossum > Lasioglossum lativentre. The sequence goes on along the minus strand of CAKAJI010000804.1, from coordinate 79,455 downwards.
ATGATACACTGCATATTACGCTATATTATAAGGTATTTTCAATGATATACTGCATATTACGTTATATTATAAGGTATTTTCAATGATAAACTACGATATATTAGAAGGTATTTTCAATGATACACTGCATATTACGTTATATTAGAAGGTATTTTCAATGATACACTGCATATTACGTTATATTATAAGGTATTTTCAATGATACACTGCATATTACGTTATAATATAAGGTATTTTCAATGATACACTGCATATTACGTTATATTATAAGGTATTTTCAATGATACACTGCATATTACGTTATATTATAAGGTATTTTCAATGATACACTGCATATCACGTTATATTATAAGGTATTTTCATTGATACACTGCATATTACGTTATATTATAAGGTATTTTCAATGATACACTGCATATTACGTTATATTATAAGGTATTTTCAATGATACACTGCATATTACGTTATATTATAAGGTATTTTCAATGATACACTGCATATTACGTTATATTATAAGGTATTTTCAATGATAATCTGCATATTCCGTTATATTATAAGGTATTTTCATTGAAACACTCCATATTACGTTACATTATAAGGCGTTTTCAATGATAAACTACGATATATTATAAGGTATTTTCAATGATACACTGCATATTACGTTATATTATAAGGTATTTTCAATGACACACTGCATATTACGTTATATTATAAGGTATTTTCAATGATACACTGCATATTACGATATATTATAAGGTATTTTCAATGATAAACTACGATATATTAGAAGGTATTTTCAGTGATACACTGCATATTTCGTTATACTATAAGGTATTTTCAATGATACACTACAAATTACGTTATATTATAAGCTATTTTCAATGATACACTGCATATTACGTTATATTATAAGGTATTTTCAATGATACACTGCATATTACGTTATATTATAAGGTCTTTTCAATGACACAATGCATATTTCGTTATATTATAAGGTATTTTCAATGATACACTGCATATTACGTTATATCATAAGTTATTTTCAATGATACTCTGCAATTTACGTTATGTTATAAGGTATTTTCAATGATAAACTAAATATTACGTTATATTATAAGGTCTTTTCAATGATAAACTACGATATATTAGAAGGTATTTTCAATGATACACTGCATATTACGTTATATTATAAGGTATTTTCAATGATACACTGCATATTACGTTATATTATAAGGTATTTTCAATGATACACTGCATATTACGTTATATTACAAGGTATTTTCAATGATACACTGCATATTACGTTATATTATAAGGTATTTTCAATGATACACTGCATATTACGTTATATTATAAGGTATTTTCAATGATAATCTGCATATTACGTTATATTATAAGGTATTTTCATTGAAACACTCCATATTACGTTACATTATAAGGCGTTTTCAATGATAAACTACGATATATTATAAGGTATTTTCAATGATACACTGCATATTACGTTATATTATAAGGTATTTTCAATGATACACTGCATATTACGTTATATTATAAGGTATTTTCAATGATAATCTGCATATTCCGTTATATTATAAGGTATTTTCATTGAAACACTCCATATTACGTTACATTATAAGGCGTTTTCAATGATAAACTACGATATATTATAAGGTATTTTCAATGATACACTGCATATTACGTTATATTATAAGGTATTTTCAATGACGCACTGCATATTACGTTATATTATAAGGTATTTTCAATGATACACTGCATATTACGATATATTATAAGGTATTTTCAATGATACACTGCATATTACGCTATATTATAAGGTATTTTCAATGATATACTACAAATTACGAAATATTATGAGGTATTTTCAATGATACACTGCATATTACGCTATATTATAAGGTATTTTCAATGATATACTGCATATTACGTTATATTATAAGGTATTTTCAATGATAAACTACGATATATTAGAAGGTATTTTCAATGATACACTGCATATTACGTTATATTAGAAGGTATTTTCAATGATACACTGCATATTACGTTATATTATAAGGTATTTTCAATGATACACTGCATATTACGTTATAATATAAGGTATTTTCAATGATACACTGCATATTACGTTATATTATAAGGTATTTTCAATGATACACTGCATATTACGTTATATTATAAGGTATTTTCAATGATACACTGCATATCACGTTATATTATAAGGTATTTTCATTGATACACTGCATATTACGTTATATTATAAGGTATTTTCAATGATACACTGCATATTACGTTATAATATAAGGTATTTTCAATGATACACTGCATATTACGTTATAATATAAGGTATTTTCAATGATACACTGCATATTACGTTATATTATAAGGTATTTTCAATGATACACTGCATATTACGTTATATTATAAGGTATTTTCAATGATACACTGCATATCACGTTATATTATAAGGTATTTTCATTGATACACTGCATATTACGTTATATTATAAGGTATTTTCAATGACACACTGCATATTACGTTATATTATAAGGTATTTTCAATGATACACTGCATATTACGATATATTATAAGGTATTTTCAATGATACACTGCATATTACGCTATATTATAAGGTATTTTCAATGATATACTACAAATTACGAAATATTATGAGGTATTTTCAATGATACACTGCATATTACGCTATATTATAAGGTATTTTCAATGATATACTGCATATAACGTTATATTATAAGGTATTTTCAATGATAAACTACGATATATTAGAAGGTATTTTCAGTGATACACTGCATATTTCGTTATACTATAAGGTATTTTCAATGATACACTACAAATTACGTTATATTATAAGCTATTTTCAATGATACATTGCATATCACGTTATATTATAAGGTATTTTCATTGATACACTGCAAATTACGTTATATTATAAGGTATTTTCAATGATACAATGCATATTACGTTATATTATAAGGTATTTTCAATGATACACTGCATATTACGTTATACTATAAGGTATTTTTAATGATAAACTACTACATAATATAAGGTATGTTCAATGACACACTGCATATTTCGTTATATTATAAGGTATTTTCAATGATACACTACAAATTCCGTTATATTATAAGGTATTTTCAATGATACACTGCATATTACGTTATATTCTATTGTATTTTCAATGATACACTGCATATAAACGTTATATTATAAGGTATTTTCAATGATACACTGCATATTACGTTATATTATAAGGTATTTTCAATGATACATTGCATATCACGTTATATTATAAGGTATTTTCAATGATACTCTGCATATTCCGTTATATTATAACGTATTTTCATTGAAACACTCCATATTACGTTACATTATAAGGCATTTTCAATGATAAACTACGATATATTAAAAGGTATTTTCAATGATACACTGCATATTACGTTATATTACAAGGTATTTTCAATGATACACTGCATATTACGCTATATTATAAGGTATTTTCAATGATACACTGCATATTACGTTATATCATAAGTTATTTTCAATGATACTCTGCAATTTACGTTATGTTATAAGGTATTTTCAATGATAAACTAAATATTACGTTATATTATAAAGTCTTTTCAATGATTAACTACGATATATTAGAAGGTATTTTCAATGATACACTGCATATTACGTTATATTATAAGGTATTTTCAATGATACACTGCATATTACGTTATATTACAAGGTATTTTCAATGATACACTGCATATTACGTTATAATATAAGGTATTTTCAATGATACACTGCATATTACGTTATATTATAAGGTATTTTCAATGATAAACTACGATATATTAGAAGGTATTTTCAATGATACACTGCATATTACGTTATATTATAAAGTATTTTCAATGATACACTGCATATTACGATATATTATAAGGTCTTTTCAATGACACAATGCATATTTTGTTATATTATAAGTTATTTTCAATGATACACTGCATATTACGTTATACTATAAGGTATTTTTAATGATAAACTACGACATAATATAAGGTATGTTCAATGACACACTGCATATTTCGTTATATTATAAGGTATTTTCAATGATACACTACAAATTCCGTTATATTATAAGGTATTTTCAATGATACACTGCATATTACGTTATATTCTATTGTATTTTCAATGATACACTGCATATAAACGTTATATTATAAGGTATTTTCAATGATACACTGCATATTACGTTATATTATAAGGTATTTTCAATGATACATTGCATATCACGTTATATTATAAGGTATTTTCATTGATACACTGCAAATTACGTTATATTATAAGGTATTTTCAATGATACACTGCATATTACGTTATATTATAAGGTATTTTCAATGATACACTGCATATTACGTTATATTATAAGGTATTTTCAATGATACACTGCATATTACGTTATATCATAAGTTATTTTCGATGATACTCTGCAATTTACGTTATGTTATAAGGTATTTTCAATGTTACACTGCATATTACGATATATTATAAGGTATTTTCAATGATACACTGCATATTACGTTATATTATAAGGTATTTTCAATGATACTCTGCATATTCCGTTATATTATAACGTATTTTCATTGAAACACTCCATATTACGTTACATTATAAGGCATTTTCAATGATAAACTACGATATATTAAAAGGTATTTTCAATGATACACTGCATATTACGTTATATTACAAGGTATTTTCAATGATACACTGCATATTACGCTATATTATAAGGTATTTTCAATGATACACTGCATATTACGTTATATCATAAGTTATTTTCAATGATACTCTGCAATTTACGTTATGTTATAAGGTATTTTCAATGATAAACTAAATATTACGTTATATTATAAAGTCTTTTCAATGATTAACTACGATATATTAGAAGGTATTTTCAATGATACACTGCATATTACGTTATATTATAAGGTATTTTCAATGATACACTGCATATTACGATATATTATAAGGTCTTTTCAATGACACAATGCATATTTCGTTATATTATAAGTTATTTTCAATGATACACTGCATATTACGTTATACTATAAGGTATTTTTAATGATAAACTACGACATAATATAAGGTATGTTCAATGACACACTGCATATTTCGTTATATTATAAGGTATTTTCAATGATAAACTAAATATTACGTTATATTATAAAGTCTTTTCAATGATTAACTACGATATATTAGAAGGTATTTTCAATGATACACTGCATATTACGTTATATTATAAGGTATTTTCAATGATACACTGCATATTACGTTATATTACAAGGTATTTTCAATGATACACTGCATATTACGTTATAATATAAGGTATTTTCAATGATACACTGCATATTACGTTATATTATAAGGTATTTTCAATGATAAACTACGATATATTAGAAGGTATTTTCAATGATACACTGCATATTACGTTATATTATAAAGTATTTTCAATGATAAACTATATATTACGATATATTATAAGGTCTTTTCAATGACACAATGCATATTTTGTTATATTATAAGTTATTTTCAATGATACACTGCATATTACGTTATACTATAAGGTATTTTTAATGATAAACTACGACATAATATAAGGTATGTTCAATGACACACTGCATATTTCGTTATATTATAAGGTATTTTCAATGATACACTGCATATTACGTTATAATATAAGGCATTTTCAATGATACACTGCATATTACGTTATATTATAAGGTATTTTCAATGATAAACTACGATATATTAGAAGGTATTTTCAATGATACACTGCATATTACGTTATATTATAAAGTATTTTCAATGATACACTGCATATTACGATATATTATAAGGTCTTTTCAATGACACAATGCATATTTTGTTATATTATAAGTTATTTTCAATGATACACTGCATATTACGTTATACTATAAGGTATTTTTAATGATAAACTACGACATAATATAAGGTATGTTCAATGACACACTGCATATTTCGTTATATTATAAGGTATTTTCAATGATACACTACAAATTCCGTTATATTATAAGGTATTTTCAATGATACACTGCATATTACGTTATATTATAAGGTATTTTCAATGATACATTGCATATCACGTTATATTATAAGGTATTTTCAATGATACTCTGCATATTCCGTTATATTATAAGGTATTTTCATTGAAACACTCCATATTACGTTACATTATAAGGCATTTTCAATGATAAACTACGATATATTAAAAGGTATTTTCAATGATACACTGCATATTACGTTATATTACAAGGTATTTTCAATGATACACTGCATATTACGCTATATTATAAGGTATTTTCAATGATACACTGCATATTACGTTATATCATAAGTTATTTTCAATGATACTCTGCAATTTACGTTATGTTATAAGGTATTTTCAATGATAAACTAAATATTACGTTATATTATAAAGTCTTTTCAATGATAAACTACGATATATTAGAAGGTATTTTCAATGATACACTGCATATTACGTTATATTATAAGGTATTTTCAATGATACACTGCATATTACGTTATATTCTATTGTATTTTCAATGATACACTGCATATAAACGTTATATTATAAGGTATTTTCAATGATACACTGCATATTACGTTATATTATAAGGTATTTTCAATGATACATTGCATATCACATTATATTATAAGGTATTTTCATTGATACACTGCAAATTACGTTATATTATAAGGTATTTTCAATGATACAATGCATATTACGTTATATTATAAGGTATTTTCAATGATACACTGCATATTACGTTATATTAGAAGGTATTTTCAATGATACACTGCATATTACGTTATATTATAAGGTATTTTCAATGATACACTGCATATTACGTTATATTATAAGGTATTTTCAATGATACACTGCATATTACGTTATATTACAAGGTATTTTCAATGATACACTGCATATTACGTTATATTATAAGGTATTTTCAATGATACACTGCATATTACGTTATAATATAAGGTATTTTCAATGATACACTGCATATTACGTTATAATATAAGGTATTTTCAATGATACACTGCATATTACGTTATATTATAAGGTATTTTCAATGATACACTGCATATTACGTTATATTATAAGGTATTTTCAATGATAATCTGCATATTACGTTATATTATAAGGTATTTTCATTGAAACACTCCATATTACGTTACATTATAAGGCGTTTTCAATGATAAACTACGATATATTATAAGGTATTTTCAATGATACACTGCATATTACGTTATATTATAAGGTATTTTCAATGACACACTGCATATTACGTTATATTATAAGGTATTTTCAATGATACACTGCATATTACGATATATTATAAGGTATTTTCAATGATACACTGCATATTACGCTATATTATAAGGTATTTTCAATGATATACTACAAATTACGAAATATTATGAGGTATTTTCAATGATACACAGCATATTACGCTATATTATAAGGTATTTTCAATGATATACTGCATATTACGTTATATTATAAGGTATTTTCAATGATAAACTACGATATATTAGAAGGTATTTTCAGTGATACACTGCATATTTCGTTATACTATAAGGTATTTTCAATGATACACTACAAATTACGTTATATTATAAGCTATTTTCAATGATACATTGCATATCACGTTATATTATAAGGTATTTTCATTGATACACTGCAAATTACGTTATATTATAAGGTATTTTCAATGATACAATGCATATTACGTTATATTATAAGGTATTTTCAATGATACACTGCATATTACGTTATACTATAAGGTATTTTTAATGATAAACTACGACATAATATAAGGTATGTTCAATGACACACTGCATATTTCGTTATATTATAAGGTATTTTCAATGATACACTACAAATTCCGTTATATTATAAGGTATTTTCAATGATACACTGCATATTACGTTATATTCTATTGTATTTTCAATGATACACTGCATATAAACGTTATATTATAAGGTATTTTCAATGATACACTGCATATTACGTTATATTATAAGGTATTTTCAATGATACATTGCATATCACGTTATATTATAAGGTATTTTCAATGATACTCTGCATATTCCGTTATATTATAACGTATTTTCATTGAAACACTCCATATTACGTTACATTATAAGGCATTTTCAATGATAAACTACGATATATTAAAAGGTATTTTCAATGATACACTGCATATTACGTTATATTACAAGGTATTTTCAATGATACACTGCATATTACGCTATATTATAAGGTATTTTCAATGATACACTGCATATTACGCTATATTATAAGGTATTTTCAATGATATACTACAAATTACGAAATATTATGAGGTATTTTCAATGATACACAGCATATTACGCTATATTATAAGGTATTTTCAATGATAAACTAAATATTACGTTATATTATAAAGTCTTTTCAATGATTAACTACGATATATTAGAAGGTATTTTCAATGATACACTGCATATTACGTTATATTATAAGGTATTTTCAATGATACACTGCATATTACGTTATATTACAAGGTATTTTCAATGATACACTGCATATTACGTTATAATATAAGGTATTTTCAATGATACACTGCATATTACGTTATATTATAAGGTATTTTCAATGATAAACTACGATATATTATAAGGTATTTTCAATGATACACTGCATATTACGTTATATTATAAGGTATTTTCAATGAAACACTCCATATTACGTTACATTATAAGGCATTTTCAATGATAAACTACGATATATTAAAAGGTATTTTCAATGATACACTGCATATTACGTTATAATATAAGGTATTTTCAATGATACACTGCATATTACGTTATATTATAAGGTATTTTCAATGATAAACTACGATATATTAGAAGGTATTTTCAATGATACACTGCATATTACGATATATTATAAGGTCTTTTCAATGACACAATGCATATTTTGTTATATTATAAGTTATTTTCAATGATACACTGCATATTACGTTATACTATAAGGTATTTTTAATGATAAACTACGACATAATATAAGGTATGTTCAATGACACACTGCATATTTCGTTATATTATAAGGTATTTTCAATGATACACTACAAATTCCGTTATATTATAAGGTATTTTCAATGATACACTGCATATTACGTTATATTCTATTGTATTTTCAATGATACACTGCATATTACGTTATATTACAAGGTATTTTCAATGATACACTGCATATTACGTTATATTATAAGGTATTTTCAATGATACATTGCATATCACATTATATTATAAGGTATTTTCATTGATACACTGCAAATTACGTTATATTATAAGGTATTTTCAATGATACAATGCATATTACGTTATATTATAAGGTATTTTCAATGATACACTGCATATTACGTTATATTATAAGGTATTTTCAATGATACTCTGCATATTCCGTTATATTATAACGTATTTTCATTGAAACACTCCATATTACGTTACATTATAAGGCATTTTCAATGATAAACTACGATATATTAAAAGGTATTTTCAATGATACACTGCATATTACGTTATATTACAAGGTATTTTCAATGATACACTGCATATTACGCTATATTATAAGGTATTTTCAATGATACACTGCATATTACGTTATATCATAAGTTATTTTCAATGATACTCTGCAATTTACGTTATGTTATAAGGTATTTTCAATGATAAACTAAATATTACGTTATATTATAAAGTCTTTTCAATGATTAACTACGATATATTAGAAGGTATTTTCAATGATACACTGCATATTACGTTATATTATAAGGTATTTTCAATGAAACACTCCATATTACGTTACATTATAAGGCATTTTCAATGATAAACTACGATATATTAAAAGGTATTTTCAATGATACACTGCATATTACGTTATATTATAAGGTATTTTCAATGATACACTGCATATTACGTTATATTACAAGGTATTTTCAATGATACACTGCATATTACGTTATAATATAAGGTTTTTTCAATGATACACTGCATATTACGATATATTATAAGGTCTTTTCAATGACACAATGCATATTTCGTTATATTATAAGTTATTTTCAATGATACACTGCATATTACGTTATACTATAAGGTATTTTTAATGATAAACTACGACATAATATAAGGTATGTTCAATGACACACTGCATATTACGTTATATTATAAGGTATTTTCAATGATAAACTAAATATTACGTTATATTATAAAGTCTTTTCAATGATTAACTACGATATATTAGAAGGTATTTTCAATGATACACTGCATATTACGTTATATTATAAGGTATTTTCAATGATACACTGCATATTACGTTATATTATAAGGTATTTTCAATGATACACTGCATATTACGTTATAATATAAGGTATTTTCAATGATACACTGCATATTACGTTATATTATGAGGTATTTTCAATGATAAACTACGATATATTAGAAGGTATTTTCAATGATACACTGCATATTACGTTATATTATAAGGTATTTTCAATGATACACTGCATATTACGATATATTATAAGGTCTTTTCAATGACACAATGCATATTTTGTTATATTATAAGTTATTTTCAATGATACACTGCATATTACGTTATACTATAAGGTATTTTTAATGATAAACTACGACATAATATAAGGTATGTTCAATGACACACTGCATATTTCGTTATATTATAAGGTATTTTCAATGATACACTACAAATTCCGTTATATTATAAGGTATTTTCAATGATACACTGCATATTACGTTATATTCTATTGTATTTTCAATGATACACTGCATATAAACGTTATATTATAAGGTATTTTCAATGATACACTGCATATTACGTTATATTATAAGGTATTTTCAATGATACATTGCATATCACGTTATATTATAAGGTATTTTCATTGATACACTGCAAATTACGTTATATTATAAGGTATTTTCAATGATACAATGCATATTACGTTATATTATAAGGTATTTTCAATGATACACTGCATATTACGTTATATTATAAGGTATTTTCAATGATACACTGCATATTACGTTATATCATAAGTTATTTTCAATGATACTCTGCAATTTACGTTATATTATAAGGTATTTTCAATGATACACTGCATATTACGATATATTATAAGGTATTTTCAATGATACACTGCATATTACGTTATATTATAAGGTATTTTCAATGATACTCTGCATATTCCGTTATATTATAACGTATTTTCATTGAAACACTCCATATTACGTTACATTATAAGGCATTTTCAATGATAAACTACGATATATTAAAAGGTATTTTCAATGATACACTGCATATTACGTTATATTACAAGGTATTTTCAATGATACACTGCATATTACGCTATATTATAAGGTATTTTCAATGATACACTGCATATTACGTTATATCATAAGTTATTTTCAATGATACTCTGCAATTTACGTTATGTTATAAGGTATTTTCAATGATAAACTAAATATTACGTTATATTATAAAGTCTTTTTAATGATTAACTACGATATATTAGAAGGTATTTTCAATGATACACTGCATATTACGTTATATTATAAGGTATTTTCAATGATACACTGCATATTACGATATATTATAAGGTCTTTTCAATGACACAATGCATATTTCGTTATATTATAAGTTATTTTCAATGATACACTGCATATTACGTTATACTATAAGGTATTTTTAATGATAAACTACGACATAATATAAGGTATGTTCAATGACACACTGCATATTTCGTTATATTATAAGGTATTTTCAATGATACACTGCATATTACGTTATAATATAAGGCATTTTCAATGATACACTGCATATTACGTTATATTATAAGGTATTTTCAATGATAAACTACGATATATTAGAAGGTATTTTCAATGATACACTGCATATTACGTTATATTATAAAGTATTTTCAATGATACACTGCATATTACGATATATTATAAGGTCTTTTCAATGACACAATGCATATTTTGTTATATTATAAGTTATTTTCAATGATACACTGCATATTACGTTATACTATAAGGTATTTTTAATGATAAACTACGACATAATATAAGGTATGTTCAATGACACACTGCATATTTCGTTATATTATAAGGTATTTTCAATGATACACTACAAATTCCGTTATATTATAAGGTATTTTCAATGATACACTGCATATTACGTTATATTCTATTGTATTTTCAATGATACACTGCATATAAACGTTATATTATAAGGTATTTTCAATGATACACTGCATATTACGTTATATTATAAGGTATTTTCAATGATACATTGCATATCACGTTATATTATAAGGTATTTTCATTGATACACTGCAAATTACGTTATATTATAAGGTATTTTCAATGATACAATGCATATTACGTTATATTATAAGGTATTTTCAATGATACACTGCATATTACGTTATATTATAAGGTATTTTCAATGATACACTGCATATTACGTTATATTCTATTGTATTTTCAATGATACACTGCATATAAACGTTATATTATAAGGTATTTTCAATGATACACTGCATATTACGATATATTATAAGGTATTTTCAATGATACACTGCATATTACGTTATATTATAAGGTATTTTCAATGATACTCTGCATATTCCGTTATATTATAACGTATTTTCATTGAAACACTCCATATTACGTTACATTATAAGGCATTTTCAATGATAAACTACGATATATTAAAAGGTATTTTCAATGATACACTGCATATTACGTTATATTACAAGGTATTTTCAATGATACACTGCATATTACGCTATATTATAAGGTATTTTCAATGATACACTGCATATTACGTTATATCATAAGTTATTTTCAATGATACTCTGCAATTTACGTTATGTTATAAGGTATTTTCAATGATAAACTAAATATTACGTTATATTATAAAGTCTTTTCAATGATTAACTACGATATATTAGATTGTATTTTCAATGATACACTGCATATTACGTTATATTATAAGGTATTTTCAATGATACACTGCATATTACGATATATTATAAGGTCTTTTCAATGACACAATGCATATTTCGTTATATTATAAGTTATTTTCAATGATACACTGCATATTACGTTATACTATAAGGTATTTTTAATGATAAACTACGACATAATATAAGGTATGTTCAATGACACACTGCATATTTCGTTATATTATAAGGTATTTTCAATGATACACTACAAATTCCGTTATATTATAAGGTATTTTCAATGATACACTGCATATTACGTTATATTCTATTGTATTTTCAATGATACACTGCATATAAACGTTATATTATAAGGTATTTTCAATGATACACTGCATATTACGTTATATTATAAGGTATTTTCAATGATACACTGCATATAAACGTTATATTATAAGGTATTTTCAATGATACACTGCATATTACGTTATATTATAAGGTATTTTCAATGATATACTACAAATTACGAAATATTATGAGGTATTTTCAATGATACACTGCATATTACGATATATTATAAGGTATTTTCAATGATACACTGCATATTACGTTATATTATAAGGTATTTTCAATGATACTCTGCATATTCCGTTATATTATAAGGTATTTTCAATGATACACTGCATATTACGTTATATTACAAGGTATTTTCAATGATACACTGCATATTACGTTATAATATAAGGTATTTTCAATGATACACTGCATATTACGTTATATTATAAGGTATTTTCAATGATAAACTACGATATATTAGAAGGTATTTTCAATGATACACTGCATATTACGTTATATTATAAGGTATTTTCAATGATACACTGCATATTACGTTATATTACAAGGTATTTTCAATGATACACTGCATATTACGTTATAATATAAGGTATTTTCAATGATAAACTACGATATATTAGAAGGTATTTTCAATGATACACTGCATATTACGTTATATTATAAGGTATTTTCAATGATAAACTACGATATATTAGAAGGTATTTTCAATGATACACTGCATATTACGCTATATTATAAGGTATTTTCAATGATACACTGCATATTACGTTATAGTATAAGGTATTTTCAATGATACACTGCATATTACGTTATATTATAAGGTATTTTCAATGATACACTACAAATTACGAAATATTATAAGGTATTTTCAATGATACACTGCATATTACGATATATTATAAGGTATTTTCAATGATACACTGCATATTACGATATATTATAAGGTATTTTCAATGATACGCTGCATAGTACGTTATATTATAAGGTATTTTCAATGTTACACTGTATATTACGTTATGTTATAAGGTGTTTTCAATGATAAACTACTATATATTATAAGGTATTTTCAATGATACACTGCATATTACGTTATATTATAAGGTATTTTCAATGATACTCTGCATATTCCGTTATATTATAAGGTATTTTCATTGAAACACTCCATATTACGTTACATTATAAGGCATTTTCAATGATAAACTACGATATATTAAAAGGTATTTTCAATGATACACTGCATATTACGTTATATTACAAGGTATTTTCTATGATACTCTGCATATTCCGTTATATTATAAGGTATTTTCATTGAAACACTCCATATTACGTTACATTATAAGGCATTTTCAATGATAAACTACGATATATTAAAAGGTATTTTCAATGATACACTGCATATTACGTTATATTACAAGGTATTTTCAATGATACACTGCATATTACGTTATATTATAAGGTATTTTCAATGATAAACAACGACATATTATAAGGTATTTTCAATGATAAACAACGACATATTATATGGTATTTTCAATGATACACTGCATATTTCGTTATATTATAAGGTATTTTCAATGATACACTACAAATTCCGTTATATTATAAGGTATTTTCAAAGATACACTATAAATTCCGATATATTATAAGGCATTTTCAATGATACTCTGCATATTCCGTTATATTATAAGGTATTTTCATTGAAACACTCCATATTACGTTACATTATAAGGCATTTTCAATGATAAACTACGATATATTAAAAGGTATTTTCAATGATACACTGCATATTACGTTATATTACAAGGTATTTTCAATGATACACTGCATATTATGTTATAATATAAGGTATTTTCAATGATACACTGCATATTACGTTATATTATAAGGTATTTTCAATGATACACTGCATATTACGCTATATTATAAGGTATTTTCAATGATACACTGCATATTACGTTATATTATAAGGTATTTTCTATGATACTCTGCATATTCCGTTATATTATAAGGTATTTTCATTGAAACACTCCATATTACGTTACATTATAAGGCATTTTCAATGATAAACTACGATATATTAAAAGGTATTTTCAATAATACACTGCATATTACGTTATATTACAAGGTATTTTCAATGATACACTGCATATTACGTTATAATATAAGGTATTTTCAACGATACACAGCATATTACGTTATACTATAAGGTATTTTCAATGATACACTGCATAGTACGCTATATTATAAGGTATTTTCAATGATACACTACAAATTACGAAATATTATAAGGTATTTTCAATGATACACTGCATATTACGATATATTATAAGGCATTTTCAATGATACACTGCTTATTACGTTATATTATAAGGTATTTTCAATGATAAACTACGATATATTAGAAAGTATTTTCAGTGATACACTGCATATTTCGTTATACTATAAGGTATTTTCATTGATAAACTACGACATAATATAAGGTATGTTCAATGATACACTGCATATTTCGTTATATTATAAGGTATTTTCAATGATACACTACAAATTCCGTTATATTATAAGGTATTTTCAATGATACACTGCATATTACGTTATATTATAAGGTATTTTCAATGATACACTGCATATTACGTTATATTATAAGGTATTTTCAATGATACACTACAAATTACGAAATATTATATGGTATTTTCAATGATACACTGCATATTACGATATATTATAAGGCATTTTCAATGATACACTGCTTATTACGTTATATTATAAGGTATTTTCAATGATAAACTACTATATATTATAAGGTATTTTCAATGATACACTGCATATTACGTTATATTATAAGGTATTTTCAATGATACTCTGCATATTCCGTTATATTATAAGGTATTTTCATTGAATCACTCCATATTACGTTACATTATAAGGCATTTTCAATGATAAACTACGATATATTAAAAGGTATTTTCAATAATACACTGCATATTACGTTATATTACAAGGTATTTTCAATGATACACTGCATATTACGTTATAATATAAGGTATTTTCAATGATACACTACAAATTACGAAATATTATAAGGTATTTTCAATGATACTCGGCATATTCCGTTATATTATAAGGTATTTTCATTGAAACACTCCATATTACGTTACATTATAAGGCGTTTTCAATGATAAACTACGATATATTATAAGGTATTTTCAATGATACGCTGCATATTACGCTATTTTATAAGGTATTTTCAATGATATACTGCATATTACGTTATATTATAAGGTATTGTCAAAGATACACTACAAATTACGTTATATTATAAGCTATTTTCAATGATACATTGCATATCACGTTATATTATAAGGTATTTTCAATGATACACTACAAATTACGAAATATTATAAGGTATTTTCAATGATACACTGCATATTACGTTATATTACAAGGTATTTTCAATGATACACTGCATATTACGTTACATTATAAGGCATTTTCTATGATAAACAACGACATATTATAAGGTATTTTCAATGATAAACAACGACATATTATATGGTATTTTCAATGATACACTGCATATTTCGTTATATTATAAGGTATTTTCAATGATACACTACAAATTCCGTTATATTATAAGGTATTTTCAAAGATACACTATAAATTCCGATATATTATAAGGCATTTTCAATGATACAATGCATATTACGTTATATTATAAGGTATTTTCAACGATACACTGCATATTACGATATATTACAAGGTATTTTCAATGATAAACAACGACATATTATAAGGTATTTTCAATGATACACTGCATATTTCGTTATATTATAAGGTATTTTCAATGATACACTACAAATTCCGTTATATTATAAGGTATTTTCAAAGATACACTATAAATTCCGATATATTATAAGGCATTTTCAATGACACAATGCATATTACGTTATATTATAAGGTATTTTCAACGATACACTGCATATTACGTTATATTATAAGGTATTGTCAAAGATACACTACAAATTACGTTATATTATAAGCTATTTTCAATGATACATTGCATATCACGTTATATTATAAGGTATTTTCAATGATACACTACAAATTACGAAATATTATAAGGTATTTTCAATGATACACTGCATATTACGATATAGTATAAGGTATTTTCATTGATACACTGCATATTACGTTATATTATAAGGTATTTTCAATGATACTCTGCATATTCCGTTATATTATAAGGTATTTTCATTGAAACACTCCATATTACGTTACATTATAAGGCATTTTCAATGATAAACTACGATATATTAAGAGGTATTTTCAATGATACACTGCATATTACGTTATATTACAAGGTATTTTCAATGATACACTGCATATTATGTTATAATATAAGGTATTTTCAATGATACACTGCATATTACGTTATATTATAAGGTATTTTCAATGATACACTGCATATTACGCTATATTATAAGGTATTTTCAATGATACACTGCATATTACGTTATATTATAAGGTATTTTCTATGATACTCTGCATATTCCGTTATATTATAAGGTATTTTCAATGAAACACTCCATATTACGTTACATTATAAGGCATTTTCAATGATAAACTACGATATATTAAAAGGTATTTTCAATAATACACTGCATATTACGTTATATTACAAGGTATTTTCAATGATACACTGCATATTACGTTATAATATAAGGTATTTTCAACGATACACAGCATATTACGTTATACTATAAGGTATTTTCAATGATACACTGCATAGTACGCTATATTATAAGGTATTTTCAATGATACACTACAAATTACGAAATATTATAAGGTATTTTCAATGATACACTGCATATTACGATATATTATAAGGCATTTTCAATGATACACTGCTTATTACGTTATATTATAAGGTATTTTCAATGATAAACTACGATATATTAGAAAGTATTTTCAGTGATACACTGCATATTTCGTTATACTATAAGGTATTTTCATTGATAAACTACGACATAATATAAGGTATGTTCAATGATACACTGCATATTTCGTTATATTATAAGGTATTTTCAATGATACACTACAAATTCCGTTATATTATAAGGTATTTTCAATGATACACTGCATATTACGTTATATTATAAGGTATTTTCAATGATACACTGCATATTACGTTATATTATAAGGTATTTTCAATGATACACTACAAATTACGAAATATTATAAGGTATTTTCAATGATACACTGCATATTACGATATATTATAAGGCATTTTCAATGATACACTGCATATTACGTTATATTATAAGGTATTTTCAATGATAAACTACTATATATTATAAGGTATTTTCAATGATACACTGCATATTACGTTATATTATAAGGTATTTTCAATGATACTCTGCATATTCCGTTATATTATAAGGTATTTTCATTGAAACACTCCATATTACGTTACATTATAAGGCATTTTCAATGATAAACTACGATATATTAAAAGGTATTTTCAATAATACACTGCATATTACGTTATATTACAAGGTATTTTCAATGATACACTGCATATTACGTTATAATATAAGGTATTTTCAATGATACACTACAAATTACGAAATATTATAAGGTATTTTCAATGATACTCTGCATATTCCGTTATATTATAAGGTATTTTCATTGAAACACTCCATATTACGTTACATTATAAGGCATTTTCAATGATAAACTACGATATATTATAAGGTATTTTCAATGATACGCTGCATATTACGCTATATTATAAGGTATTTTCAATGATATACTGCATATTACGTTATATTATAAGGTATTTTCAATGATACACTGCATATTACGTTATATTACAAGGTATTTTCAATGATACACTGCATATTACGTTATAATATAAGGTATTTTCAATGATACACTGCATATTACGTTATATTATAAGGTATTTTCAATGATAAACTACGATATATTAGAAGGTATTTTCAATGATACACTGCATATTACGTTATATTATAAGGTATTTTCAATGATACACTGCATATTACGTTATATTACAAGGTATTTTCAATGATACACTGCATATTACGTTATAATATAAGGTATTTTCAATGATAAACTACGATATATTAGAAGGTATTTTCAATGATACACTGCATATTACGTTATATTATAAGGTATTTTCAATGATACACTACAAATTACGAAATATTACAAGGTATTTTCAATGATACACTGCATATTACGTTATAATATAAGGTATTTTCAATGATAAACTGCATACTACGTTATATTATAAGGTATTTTCAATGATAAACTACGATATATTAGAAGGTATTTTCAGTGATACACTGCATATTTCGTTATACTATAAGGTATTTTCAATGATAAACTACGACATAATATATGGTATGTTCAATGACACACTGCATATTTCGTTATATTATAAGGTATTTTCAATGATACACTACAAATTACGAAATATTATTAGGTATTTTCAATGATACACTGCATATTACGATATATTATAAGGTATTTTCAATGATACACTGCATATTACGATATATTATAAGGTATTTTCAATGATACGCTGCATAGTACGTTATATTATAAGGTATTTTCAATGTTACACTGTATATTACGTTATGTTATAAGGTATTTTCAATGATAAACTACTATATATTATAAGGTATTTTCAATGATACACTGCATATTACGTTATATTATAAGGTATTTTCAATGATACTCTGCATATTCCGTTATATTATAAGGTATTTTCATTGAAACACTCCATATTACGTTACATTATAAGGCGTTTTCAATGATAAACTACGATATATTATAAGGTATTTTCAATGATACACTGCATATTACGCTATATTATAAGGTATTTTCAATGATATACTGCACATTACGTTATATTATAAGGTATTTTCAATGATAAACTACTATATATTATAAGGTATTTTCAATGATACACTGCATATTACGTTATATTATAAGGTATTTTCAATGTTACACTGCATAGTACGCTATATTATAAGGTATTTTCAATGATACACTACAAATTACGAAATATTATAAGGTATTTTCAATGATACACTGCATATTACGATATATTATAAGGCATTTTCAATGATACACTGCTTATTACGTTATATTATAAGGTATTTTCAATGATAAACTACGATATATTCGAAGGTATTTTCAGTGATACACTGCATATTTCGTTATACTATAAGGTATTTTCAATGATAAACTACGACATAATATAAGGTATGTTCAATGACACACTGCATATTTCGTTATATTATAAGGTAATTTCAATGATACACTACAAATTCCGTTATATTATAAGGTATTTTCAATGATACACTGCATATTACGTTATATTATAATGTATTTTCAATGATACACTGCATATTACGTTATATTATAAGGTATTTTCAATGATACACTACAAATTACGAAATATTATAAGGTATTTTCAATGATACTCTGCATATTCCGTTATATTATAAGGTATTTTCATTGAAACACTGCATATTACGTTACATTATAAGGCGTTTTCAATGATAAACTACGATATATTATAAGGTATTTTCAATGATACGCTGCATATTACGCTATATTATAAGGTATTTTCAATGATATACTGCATATTACGTTATATTATAAGGTATTTTCAATGATACACTGCATATTACGTTATATTACAAGGTATTTTCAATGATACACTGCATATTACGTTATATTATAAGGTATTTTCAATGATACACTGCATATTACGTTATATTATAAGGTATTTTCAATGATAAACTACGATATATTAGAAGGTATTTTCAATGATACACTGCATATTACGTTATATTATAAGGTATTTTCAATGATAAACTACGACATAATAAAAGGTATGTTCAATGACACACTGCATATTTCGTTATATTATAAGGTATTTTCAATGATACACTACAAATTCCGTTATATTATAAGGTATTTTCAATGATACACTGCATATTACGTTATATTATAATGTATTTTCAATGATACACTGCATATTACGTTATATTATAAGGTATTTTCAATGATACACTACAAATTACGAAATATTATAAGGTATTTTCAATGATACTCTGCATATTCCGTTATATTATAAGGTATTTTCATTGAAACACTCCATATTACGTTACATTATAAGGCATTTTCAATGATAAACTACGATATATTATAAGGTATTTTCAATGATACGCTGCATATTACGCTATATTATAAGGTATTTTCAATGATATACTGCATATTACGTTATATTATAAGGTATTTTCAATGATACACTGCATATTACGTTATATTACAAGGTATTTTCAATGATACACTGCATATTACGTTATAATATAAGGTATTTTCAATGATACACTGCATATTACGTTATATTATAAGGTATTTTCAATGATAAACTACGATATATTAGAAGGTATTTTCAATGATACACTGCATATTACGTTATATTATAAGGTATTTTCAATGATACACTGCATATTACGTTATATTACAAGGTATTTTCAATGATACACTGCATATTACGTTATAATATAAGGTATTTTCAATGATAAACTACGATATATTAGAAGGTATTTTCAATGATACACTGCATATTACGTTATATTATAAGGTATTTTCAATGATACACTACAAATTACGATATATTATAAGGTATTTTCAATGATACACTGCATATTACGTTATAATATAAGGTATTTTCAATGATAAACTGCATACTACGTTATATTATAAGGTATTTTCAATGATAAACTACGATATATTAGAAGGTATTTTCAGTGATACACTGCATATTTCGTTATACTATAAGGTATTTTCAATGATAAACTACGACATAATATATGGTATGTTCAATGACACACTGCATATTTCGTTATATTATAAGGTATTTTCAATGATACACTACAAATTACGAAATATTATTAGGTATTTTCAATGATACACTGCATATTACGATATATTATAAGGTATTTTTAATGATACACTGCATATTACGATATATTATAAGGTATTTTCAATGATACGCTGCATAGTACGTTATATTATAAGGTATTTTCAATGTTACACTGTATATTACGTTATGTTATAAGGTATTTTCAATGATAAACTACTATATATTATAAGGTATTTTCAATGATACACTGCATATTACGTTATATTATAAGGTATTTTCAATGATACTCTGCATATTCCGTTATATTATAAGGTATTTTCATTGAAACACTCCATATTACGTTACATTATAAGGCGTTTTCAATGATAAACTACGATATATTATAAGGTATTTTCAATGATACACTGCATATTACGCTATATTATAAGGTATTGTCAATGATATACTGCATATTACGTTATATTATAAGGTATTTTCAACGATACACTGCATATTACGTTATACTATAAGGTATTTTCAATGATACACTGCATAGTACGCTATATTATAAGGTATTTTCAATGATACACTACAAATTACGAAATATTATAAGGTATTTTCAATGATACACTGCATATTACGATATATTATAAGGCATTTTCAATGATACACTGCTTATTACGTTATATTATAAGGTATTTTCAATGATAAACTACGATATATTAGAAAGTATTTTCAGTGATACACTGCATATTTCGTTATACTATAAGGTATTTTCATTGATAAACTACGACATAATATAAGGTATGTTCAATGATACACTGCATATTTCGTTATATTATAAGGTATTTTCAATGATACACTACAAATTCCGTTATATTATAAGGTATTTTCAATGATACACTGCATATTACGTTATATTATAAGGTATTTTCAATGATACACTGCATATTACGTTATATTATAAGGTATTTTCAATGATACACTACAAATTACGAAATATTATAAGGTATTTTCAATGATACACTGCATATTACGATATATTATAAGGCATTTTCAATGATACACTGCTTATTACGTTATATTATAAGGTATTTTCAATGATAAACTACGATATATTAGAAGGTATTTTCAGTGATACACTGCATATTTCGTTATACTATAAGGTATTTTCATTGATAAACTACGACATAATATAAGGTATGTTCAATGATACACTGCATATTTCGTTATATTATAAGGTATTTTCAATGATACACTACAAATTCCGTTATATTATAAGGTATTTTCAATGATACACTACAAATTACGAAATATTATAAGGTATTTTCAATGATACACTGCATATTACGATATATTATAAGGTATTTTCAATGATACACTGCATATTACGATATATTATAAGGTATTTTCAATGATACGCTGCATAGTACGTTATATTATAAGGTATTTTCAATGTTACACTGTATATTACGTTATGTTATAAGGTATTTTCAATGATAAACTACTATATATTATAAGGTATTTTCATTGAAACACTCCATATTACGTTACATTATAAGGCGTTTTCAATGATAAACTACGATATATTATAAGGTATTTTCAATGATACACTGCATATTACGTTATATTATAAGGTATTTTCAATGATATACTGCATATTACGTTATATTATAAGGTATTTTCAACGATACACTGCATATTACGTTATACTATAAGGTATTTTCAATGATACACTGCATAGTACGCTATATTATAAGGTATTTTCAATGATACACTACAAATTACGAAATATTATAAGGTATTTTCAATGATACACTGCATATTACGATATATTATAAGGCATTTTCAATGATACACTGCTTATTACGTTATATTATAAGGTATTTTCAATGATAAACTACGATATATTAGAAAGTATTTTCAGTGATACACTGCATATTTCGTTATACTATAAGGTATTTTCATTGATAAACTACGACATAATATAAGGTATGTTCAATGATACACTGCATATTTCGTTATATTATAAGTTATTTTCAATGATACACTACAAATTCCGTTATATTATAAGGTATTTTCAATGATACACTGCATATTACGTTATATTATAAGGTATTTTCAATGATACACTGCATATTACGTTATATTATAAGGTATTTTCAATGATACACTACAAATTACGAAATATTATAAGGTATTTTCAATGATACCCTGCATATTACGATATATTATAAGGCATTTTCAATGATACACTGCTTATTACGTTATATTATAAGGTATTTTCAATGATAAACTACGATATATTAGAAGGTATTTTCAGTGATACACTGCATATTTCGTTATACTATAAGGTATTTTCATTGATAAACTACGACATAATATAAGGTATGTTCAATGATACACTGCATATTTCGTTATATTATAAGGTATTTTCAATGATACACTACAAATTCCGTTATATTATAAGGTATTTTCAATGATACACTGCATATTACGTTATATTATAAGGTATTTTCAATGATACACTGCATATTACGTTATATTATAAGGTATTTTCAATGATACACTGCATTGTGCGCTATATTATAAGGTATTTTCAATGATACACTGCAAATTACGAAATATTATAAGGTATTTTCAATGATACACTGCATATTACGATATATTATAAGGTATTTTCAATGATACACTGCATAGTACGCTATATTATAAGGTATTTTCAATGATACACTACAAATTACGAAATATTATAAGGTATTTTCAATGATACACTGCATATTACGTTACATTATAAGGTATTTTCAATGATACACTGCTTATTACGTTATATTATAAGGTATTTTCAATGATAAACTACGATATATTAGAAAGTATTTTCAGTGATACACTGCATATTTCGTTATACTATAAGGTATTTTCATTGAGAAACTACGACATAATATAAGGTATGTTCAATGATACACTGCATATTTCGTTATATTATAAGTTATTTTCAATGATACACTACAAATTCCGTTATATTATAAGGTATTTTCAATGATACACTGCATATTACGTTATATTATAAGGTATTTTCAATGATACACTGCATATTACGTTATATTATAAGGTATTTTCAATGATACACTGCATAGTGCGCTATATTATAAGGTATTTTCAATGATACACTACAAATTACGAAATATTATAAGGTATTTTCGATGATACACTGCATATTACGATATATTATAAGGTATTTTCAATGATACACTGCATATTACGCTATATTATAAGGTATTTTCAATGATATACTGCACATTACGTTATATTATAAGGTATTTTCAATGATAAACTACTATATATTATAAGGTATTTTCAATGATACACTGCATATTACGTTATATTATAAGGTATTTTCAATGATACACTGCATAGTACGCTATATTATAAGGTATTTTCAATGATACACTACAAATTACGAAATATTATAAGGTATTTTCAATGATACACTGCATATTACGATATATTATAAGGCATTTTCAATGATACACTGCTTATTACGTTATATTATAAGGTATTTTCAATGATAAACTACGATATATTCGAAGGTATTTTCAGTGATACACTGCATATTTCGTTATACTATAAGGTATTTTCAATGATAAACTACGACATAATATAAGGTATGTTCAATGACACACTGCATATTTCGTTATATTATAAGGTAATTTCAATGATACACTACAAATTCCGTTATATTATAAGGTATTTTCAATGATACACTGCATATTACGTTATATTATAAGGTATTTTCAATGATACACTGCATATTACGTTATATTATAAGGTATTTTCAATGATACACTACAAATTACGAAATATTATAAGGTATTTTCAATGATACTCTGCATATTCCGTTATATTATAAGGTATTTTCATTGAAACACTCCATATTACGTTACATTATAAGGCATTTTCAATGATAAACTACGATATATTATAAGGTATTTTCAATGATACGCTGCATATTACGCTATATTATAAGGTATTTTCAATGATATACTGCATATTACGTTATATTATAAGGTATTTTCAATGATACACTGCATATTACGTTATATTACAAGGTATTTTCAATGATACACTGCATATTACGTTATATTATAAGGTATTTTCAATGATACACTGCATATTACGTTATATTATAAGGTATTTTCAATGATAAACTACGATATATTAGAAGGTATTTTCAATGATACACTGCATATTACGTTATATTATAAGGTATTTTCAATGATAAACTACGACATAATAAAAGGTATGTTCAATGACACACTGCATATTTCGTTATATTATAAGGTATTTTCAATGATACACTACAAATTCCGTTATATTATAAGGTATTTTCAATGATACACTGCATATTACGTTATATTATAATGTATTTTCAATGATACACTGCATATTACGTTATATTATAAGGTATTTTCAATGATACACTACAAATTACGAAATATTATAAGGTATTTTCAATGATACTCTGCATATTCCGTTATATTATAAGGTATTTTCATTGAAACACTCCATATTACGTTACATTATAAGGCGTTTTCAATGATAAACTACGATATATTATAAGGTATTTTCAATGATACGCTGCATATTACGCTATATTATAAGGTATTTTCAATGATATACTGCATATTACGTTATATTATAAGGTATTTTCAATGATACACTGCATATTACGTTATATTACAAGGTATTTTCAATGATACACTGCATATTACGTTATATTATAAGGTATTTTCAATGATACACTGCATATTACGTTATATTATAAGGTATTTTCAATGATAAACTACGATATATTAGAAGGTATTTTCAATGATACACTGCATATTACGTTATATTATAAGGTATTTTCAATGATACACTGCATATTACGTTATATTACAAGGTATTTTCAATGATACACTGCATATTACGTTATAATATAAGGTATTTTCAATGATAAACTACGATATATTAGAAGGTATTTTCAATGATACACTGCATATTACGTTATATTATAAGGTATTTTCAATGATACACTACAAATTACGAAATATTATAAGGTATTTTCAATGATACACTGCATATTACGTTATAATATAAGGTATTTTCAATGATAAACTGCATACTACGTTATATTATAAGGTATTTTCAATGATAAACTACGATATATTAGAAGGTATTTTCAGTGATACACTGCATATTTCGTTATACTATAAGGTATTTTCAATGATAAACTACGACATAATATATGGTATGTTCAATGACACACTGCATATTTCGTTATATTATAAGGTATTTTCAATGATACACTACAAATTACGAAATATTATTAGGTATTTTCAATGATACACTGCATATTACGATATATTATAAGGTATTTTCAATGATACACTGCATATTACGATATATTATAAGGTATTTTCAATGATACACTGCATATTACGTTATATTATAAGGTATTTTCAATGTTACACTGTATATTACGTTATGTTATAAGGTATTTTCAATGATAAACTACTATATATTATAAGGTATTTTCAATGATACACTGCATATTACGTTATATTATAAGGTATTTTCAATGATACTCTGCATATTCCGTTATATTATAAGGTATTTTCATTGAAACACTCCATATTACGTTACATTATAAGGCGTTTTCAATGATAAACTACGATATATTATAAGGTATTTTCAATGATACACTGCATATTACGCTATATTATAAGGTATTGTCAATGATATACTGCATATTACGTTATATTATAAGGTATTTTCAACGATACACTGCATATTACGTTATACTATAAGGTATTTTCAATGATACACTGCATAGTACGCTATATTATAAGGTATTTTCAATGATACACTACAAATTACGAAATATTATAAGGTATTTTCAATGATACACTGCATATTACGATATATTATAAGGCATTTTCAATGATACACTGCTTATTACGTTATATTATAAGGTATTTTCAATGATAAACTACGATATATTAGAAAGTATTTTCAGTGATACACTGCATATTTCGTTATACTATAAGGTATTTTCATTGATAAACTACGACATAATATAAGGTATGTTCAATGATACACTGCATATTTCGTTATATTATAAGGTATTTTCAATGATACACTACAAATTCCGTTATATTATAAGGTATTTTCAATGATACACTGCATATTACGTTATATTATAAGGTATTTTCAATGATACACTGCATATTACGTTATATTATAAGGTATTTTCAATGATACACTACAAATTACGAAATATTATAAGGTATTTTCAATGATACACTGCATATTACGATATATTATAAGGCATTTTCAATGATACACTGCATATTACGTTATATTATAAGGTATTTTCAATGATAAACTACGATATATTAGAAGGTATTTTCAGTGATACACTGCATATTTCGTTATACTATAAGGTATTTTCATTGATAAACTACGACATATTATAAGGTATTTTCAATGATACACTGCATATTTCGTTATATTATAAGGTATTTTCAATGATACACTACAAATTCCGTTATATTATAAGGTATTTTCAATGATACACTACAAATTACGAAATATTATAAGGTATTTTCAATGATACACTGCATATTACGATATATTATATGGTATTTTCAATGATACACTGCATATTACGATATATTATAAGGTATTTTCAATGATACGCTGCATAGTACGTTATATTATAAGGTATTTTCAATGTTACACTGTATATTACGTTATGTTATAAGGTATTTTCAATGATAAACTACTATATATTATAAGGTATTTTCATTGAAACACTCCATATTACGTTACATTATAAGGCGTTTTCAATGATAAACTACGATATATTATAAGGTATTTTCAATGATACACTGCATATTACGCTATATTATAAGGTATTTTCAATGATATACTGCATATTACGTTATATTATAAGGTATTTTCAACGATACACTGCATATTACGTTATACTATAAGGTATTTTCAATGATACACTGCATAGTACGCTATATTATAAGGTATTTTCAATGATACACTACAAATTACGAAATATTATAAGGTATTTTCAATGATACACTGCATATTACGATATATTATAAGGCATTTTCAATGATACACTGCTTATTACGTTATATTATAAGGTATTTTCAATGATAAACTACGATATATTAGAAAGTATTTTCAGTGATACACTGCATATTTCGTTATACTATAAGGTATTTTCATTGATAAACTACGACATAATATAAGGTATGTTCAATGATACACTGCATATTTCGTTATATTATAAGTTATTTTCAATGATACACTACAAATTCCGTTATATTATAAGGTATTTTCAATGATACACTGCATATTACGTTATATTATAAGGTATTTTCAATGATACACTGCATATTACGTTATATTATAAGGTATTTTCAATGATACACTACAAATTACGAAATATTATAAGGTATTTTCAATGATACCCTGCATATTACGATATATTATAAGGCATTTTCAATGATACACTGCTTATTACGTTATATTATAAGGTATTTTCAATGATAAACTACGATATATTAGAAGGTATTTTCAGTGATACACTGCATATTTCGTTATACTATAAGGTATTTTCATTGATAAACTACGACATAATATAAGGTATGTTCAATGATACACTGCATATTTCGTTATATTATAAGGTATTTTCAATGATACACTACAAATTCCGTTATATTATAAGGTATTTTCAATGATACACTGCATATTACGTTATATTATAAGGTATTTTCAATGATACACTGCATATTACGTTATATTATAAGGTATTTTCAATGATACACTGCATTGTGCGCTATATTATAAGGTATTTTCAATGATACACTGCAAATTACGAAATATTATAAGGTATTTTCAATGATACACTGCATATTACGATATATTATAAGGTATTTTCAATGATACACTGCATAGTACGCTATATTATAAGGTATTTTCAATGATACACTACAAATTACGAAATATTATAAGGTATTTTCAATGATACACTGCATATTACGATATATTATAAGGCATTTTCAATGATACACTGCTTATTACGTTATATTATAAGGTATTTTCAATGATAAACTACGATATATTAGAAAGTATTTTCAGTGATACACTGCATATTTCGTTATACTATAAGGTATTTTCATTGAGAAACTACGACATAATATAAGGTATGTTCAATGATACACTGCATATTTCGTTATATTATAAGTTATTTTCAATGATACACTACAAATTCCGTTATATTATAAGGTATTTTCAATGATACACTGCATATTACGTTATATTATAAGGTATTTTCAATGATACACTGCATATTACGTTATATTATAAGGTATTTTCAATGATACACTGCATAGTGCGCTATATTATAAGGTATTTTCAATGATACACTACAAATTACGAAATATTATAAGGTATTTACGATGATACACTGCATATTACGATATATTATAAGGTATTTTCAATGATACACTGCATATTACGATATATTATAAGGTATTTTCAATGATACACTGCATATTACGTTATATTATAAGGTATTTTCAATGATACACTGCATATTACGTTATATTATAAGGTATTTTCAATGATACACTGCATAGTACGCTATATTATAAGGTATTTTCAATGATAGACTACAAATTACGAAATATTATAAGGTATTTTCAATGATACACTGCATATTACGATATATTATAACGCATTTTCAATGATACACTGCTTATTACTTTATATTATAAGGTATTTTCAATGATAAACTACGATATATTAGAAGGTATTTTCAGTGATACACTGCATATTTCGTTATACTATAAGGTATTTTCAATGATAAACTACGACATAATATAAGGTATGTTCAATGACACACTGTATATTTCGTTATATTATACTGTATTTTCAATGATACACTACAAATTCCGTTATATTATAATGTATTTTCAATGATACACTGCATATTACGTTATATTATAAGGTATTTTCAATGATATACTGCATATTACGTTATATTATAAGGTATTTTCAATGATACACTGCATATTACGTTATATTATAAGGTATTTTCAATGATACACTGCATATTACGTTATATTATAATGTATTTTCAATGATACACTGCATATTACGTTATATTATAAGGTATTTTCAATGATACACTGCATATTACGATATATTATAAGGTATTTTCAATGATACACTGCATATTACGATATATTATAAGGTATTTTCAATGATACGCTGCATAGTACGTTATATTATAAGGTATTTTCAATGTTACACTGCATATTACGCTATATTATAAGGTATTTTCAATGATATACTGCATATTACGTTATATTATAAGGTATTTTCAATGATACACTGCATATTACGTTATTTTATAAGGTATTTTCAATGATACACTACAAATTACGAAATATTATAAGGTATTTTCAATGATACACTGCATATTACGTTATATTACCAGGTATTTTCAATGATACACTGCATATTACGTTATATTATAAGGTATTTTCAATGATACACTGCATATTACGATATATTATAAGGTATTTTCAATGATACACTGCATATTACGATATATTATAAGGTATTTTCAATGATACACTGCATAGTACGTTATATTATAAGGTATTTTCAATGTTACACTGCATATTACGCTATATTATAAGGTATTTTCAATGATACACTGCATATTACGTTATATTATAAGGTAATTTCAATGATACACTGCATATTACGTTATATTATAAGGTATTTTCAATGATACACTGCATATTACGTTATATTATAATGTATTTTCAATGATACACTGCATATTACGTTATATTATAAGGTATTTTCAATGATACACTACAAATTACGAAATATTATAAGGTATTTTCAATGATACACTGCATATTACGATATATTATAAGGTATTTTCAATGATACACTGCATATTACGTTATATTATAAGGTATTTTCATTGAAACACTCCATATTACGTTACATATTAAGGCGTTTTCAATGATAAACTACGATATATTATAAGGTATTTTCAATGATACACTGCATATTACGCTATATTATAAGGTATTTTCAATGATATACTGCATATTACGTTATATTATAAGGTATTTTCAATGATACACTGCATATTACGTTATATTATAAGGTATTTTCAATGATACACTGCATAGTACGCTATATTATAAGGTATTTTCAATGATACACTACAAATTACGAAATATTATAAGGTATTTTCAATGATACACTGCATATTACGATATATTATAACGCATTTTCAATGATACACTGCTTATTACTTTATATTATAAGGTATTTTCAATGATAAACTACGATATATTAGAAGGTATTTTCAGTGATACACTGCATATTTCGTTATACTATAAGGTATTTTCAATGATAAACTACGACATAATATAAGGTATGTTCAATGACACACTGTATATTTCGTTATATTATACTGTATTTTCAATGATACACTACAAATTCCGTTATATTATAATGTATTTTCAATGATACACTGCATATTACGTTATATTATAAGGTATTTTCAATGATACACTGCATATTACGTTATATTATAATGTATTTTCAATGATACACTGCATATTACGTTATATTATAAGGTATTTTCAATGATACACTGCATATTACGATATATTATAAGGTATTTTCAATGATACACTGCATATTACGATATATTATAAGGTATTTTCAATGATACACTGCATAGTACGTTATATTATAAGGTATTTTCAATGTTACACTGCATATTACGCTATATTATAAGGTATTTTCAATGATATACTGCATATTACGTTATATTATAAGGTATTTTCAATGATACACTGCATATTACGTTATATTATAAGGTATTTTCAATGATACACTACAAATTACGAAATATTATAAGGTATTTTCAATGATACACTGCTTATTACGTTATATTATAAGGCATTTTCAATGATAAACTACGATATATTAGAAAGTATTTTCAGTGATACACTGCATATTTCGTTATACTATAAGGTATTTTCATTGATAAACTACGACATAATATAAGGTATGTTCAATGATACACTGCATATTTCGTTATATTATAAGTTATTTTCAATGATACACTACAAATTCCGTTATATTATAAGGTATTTTCAATGATACACTGCATATTACGTTATATTATAATGTATTTTCAATGATACACTGCATATTACGTTATATTATAAGGTATTTTCAATGATACACTGCATATTACGATATATTATAAGGTATTTTCAATGATACACTACAAATTACGAAATATTATAAGGTATTTTCAATGATACACTGCATATTACGATATATTATAAGGCATTTTCAATGATACACTGCTTATTACGTTATATTATAAGGTATTTTCAATGATAAACTACTATATATTATAAGGTATTTTCAATGATACACTGCATATTACGTTATATTATAAGGTATTTTCAATGATACTCTGCATATTCCATTATATTATAAGGTATTTTCATTGAAACACTCCATATTACGTTACATTATAAGGCGTTTTCAATGATAAACTACGATATATTATAAGGTATTTTCAATGATACACTGCATATTACGCCATATTATAAGGTATTTTCAATGATATACTGCATATTACGTTATATTATAAGGTATTTTCAAAGATACACTGCATATTACGTTATACTATAAGGTATTTTCAATGATACACTGCATAGTACGCTATATTATAAGGTATTTTCAATGATACACTACAAATTACGAAATATTATAATGTATTTTCAATGATACACTGCATATTACGATATATTATAAGGCATTTTCAATGATACACTGCTTATTACGTTATATTATAAGGTATTTTCAATGATAAACTACGATATATTAGAAAGTATTTTCAGTGATACACTGCATATTTCGTTATACTATAAGGTATTTTCATTGATAAACTACGACATAATATAAGGTATGTTCAATGATACACTGCATATTTCGTTATATTATAAGTTATTTTCAATGATACACTACAAATTCCGTTATATTATAAGGTATTTTCAATGATACACTGCATATTACGTTATATTATAATGTATTTTCAATGATACACTGCATATTACGTTATACTATAAGGTATTTTCAATGATACACTGCATATTACGATATATTATAAGGTATTTTCAATGATACACTGCATATTACGATATATTATAAGGTATTTTCAATGATACGCTGTATAATACTTTATATTGTAAGGTATTTTCAATGACACACTGCATATTACGTTATATTATAACGTATTTTCAAAGATATACTGCATATTACGTTATATTATAAGGTATTTTCAATGATACACTGCATATTACGTTATATTATAAGGTATTTTCAATGATACACTGCATATTACGTTATATTATAATGTATTTTCAATGATACACTGCATATTACGTTATATTATAAGGTATTTTCAACGATACACTGCATATTACGATATATTATAAGGTATTTTCAATGATACACTGCATATTACGATATATTATAAGGTATTTTCAATGATACGCTGCATATTACGTTATATTATAAGGTATTTTCAATGTTACACTGCATATTACGCTATATTATAAGGTATTTTCAATGATACACTGCATATTACGTTATATTATAAGGTATTTTCAATGATACACTGCATATTACGTTATATTATAAGGTATTTTCAATGATACACTACAAATTACGAAATATTATAAGGTATTTTCAATGATACACTGCATATTACGATATATTATAAGGTATTTTCAATGATACACTGCATATTACGTTATATTATAAGGTATTTTCATTGAAACACTCCATATTACGTTACATATTAAGGCGTTTTCAATGATAAACTACGATATATTATAAGGTATTTTCAATGATACACTGCATATTACGCTATATTATAAGGTATTTTCAATGATATACTGCATATTACGTTATATTATAAGGTATTTTCAATGATACACTGCATATTACGATATATTATAAGGTATTTTCAATGATACGCTGCATAGTACGTTATATTATAAGGTATTTTCAATGTTACACTGCATATTACGCTATATTATAAGGTATTTTCAATGATATACTGCATATTACGTTATATTATAAGGTATTTTCAATGATACACTGCATAGTACGCTATATTATAAGGTATTTTCAATGATAGACTACAAATTACGAAATATTATAAGGTATTTTCAATGATACACTGCATATTACGATATATTATAACGCATTTTCAATGATACACTGCTTATTACTTTATATTGTAAGGTATTTTCAATGATAAACTACGATATATTAGAAGGTATTTTCAGTGATACACTGCATATTTCGTTATACTATAAGGTATTTTCAATGATAAACTACGACATAATATAAGGTATGTTCAATGACACACTGTATATTTCGTTATATTATACTGTATTTTCAATGATACACTACAAATTCCGTTATATTATAATGTATTTTCAATGATACACTGCATATTACGTTATATTATAAGGTATTTTCAATGATATACTGCATATTACGTTATATTATAAGGTATTTTCAATGATACACTGCATATTACGTTATATTATAAGGTATTTTCAATGATACACTGCATATTACGTTATATTATAATGTATTTTCAATGATACACTGCATATTACGTTATATTATAAGGTATTTTCAATGATACACTGCATATTACGATATATTATAAGGTATTTTCAATGATACACTGCATATTACGATATATTATAAGGTATTTTCAATGATACACTGCATAGTACGTTATATTATAAGGTATTTTCAATGTTACACTGCATATTACGCTATATTATAAGGTATTTTCAATGATACACTGCATATTACGCTATATTATAAGGTATTTTCAATGATACACTGCATATTACGTTATATTATAAGGTATTTTCAATGATACACTACAAATTACGAAATATTATAAGGTATTTTCAATGATACACTGCATATTACGTTATATTATAAGGTATTTTCAATGATACACTGCATAGTACGCTATATTATAAGGTATTTTCAATGATACACTACAAATTACGAAATATTATAAGGTATTTTCAATGATACACTGCATATTACGATATATTATAAGGCATTTTCAATGATACACTGCTTATTACGTTATATTATAAGGTATTTTCAATGATAAACTACTATATATTATAAGGTATTTTCAATGATACACTGCATATTACGTTATATTATAAGGTATTTTCAATGATACTCTGCATATTCCATTATATTATAAGGTATTTTCATTGAAACACTCCATATTACGTTACATTATAAGGCGTTTTCAATGATAAACTACGATATATTATAAGGTATTTTCAATGATACACTGCATATTACGCCATATTATAAGGTATTTTCAATGATATACTGCATATTACGTTATATTATAAGGTATTTTCAACGATACACTGCATATTACGTTATATTATAATGTATTTTCAATGATAAACTACGATATATTAGAAGGTATTTTCAGTGATACACTGCATATTTCGTTATACTATAAGGTATTTTCAATGATAAACTACGACATAATATAAGGTATGTTCAATGACACACTGTATATTTCGTTATATTATACTGTATTTTCAATGATACACTACAAATTCCGTTATATTATAATGTATTTTCAATGATACACTGCATATTACGTTATATTATAAGGTATTTTCAATGATACACTGCATATTACGTTATATTATAATGTATTTTCAATGATACACTGCATATTACGTTATATTATAAGGTATTTTCAATGATACACTGCATATTACGATATATTATAAGGTATTTTCAATGATACACTGCATATTACGATATATTATAAGGTATTTTCAATGATACACTGCATAGTACGTTATATTATAAGGTATTTTCAATGTTACACTGCATATTACGCTATATTATAAGGTATTTTCAATGATACACTGCATATTACGTTATATTATAAGGTATTTTCAATGATACACTGCATATTACGTTATATTATAAGGTATTTTCAATGATACACTACAAATTACGAAATATTATAAGGTATTTTCAATGATACACTGCATATTACGTTATATTATAAGGTATTTTCAATGATACACTGCATAGTACGCTATATTATAAGGTATTTTCAATGATACACTACAAATTACGAAATATTATAAGGTATTTTCAATGATACACTGCATATTACGATATATTATAAGGCATTTTCAATGATACACTGCTTATTACGTTATATTATAAGGTATTTTCAATGATAAACTACTATATATTATAAGGTATTTTCAATGATACACTGCATATTACGTTATATTATAAGGTATTTTCAATGATACTCTGCATATTCCATTATATTATAAGGTATTTTCATTGAAACACTCCATATTACGTTACATTATAAGGCGTTTTCAATGATAAACTACGATATATTATAAGGTATTTTCAATGATACACTGCATATTACGCCATATTATAAGGTATTTTCAATGATATACTGCATATTACGTTATATTATAAGGTATTTTCAACGATACACTGCATATTACGTTATACTATAAGGTATTTTCAATGATAAACTACGATATATTAGAAGGTATTTTCAGTGATACACTGCATATTTCGTTATACTATAAGGTATTTTCAATGATAAACTACGACATAATATAAGGTATGTTCAATGACACACTGTATATTTCGTTATATTATACTGTATTTTCAATGATACACTACAAATTCCGTTATATTATAATGTATTTTCAATGATACACTGCATATTACGTTATATTATAAGGTATTTTCAATGATACACTGCATATTACGATATATTATAAGGTATTTTCAATGATACACTGCATATTACGATATATTATAAGGTATTTTCAATGATACGCTGCATAGTACGTTATATTATAAGGTATTTTCAATGTTACACTGCATATTACGCTATATTATAAGGTATTTTCAATGATATACTGCATATTACGTTATATTATAAGGTATTTTCAATGATACACTGCATATTACGTTATATTATAAGGTATTTTCAATGATACACTACAAATTACGAAATATTATAAGGTATTTTCAATGATACACTGCATATTACGTTATATTATAAGGTATTTTCAATGATACACTGCATAGTACGCTATATTATAAGGTATTTTCAATGATACACTACAAATTACGAAATATTATAAGGTATTTTCAATGATACACTGCATATTACGATATATTATAAGGCATTTTCAATGATACACTGCTTATTACGTTATATTATAAGGTATTTTCAATGATAAACTACTATATATTATAAGGTATTTTCAATGATACACTGCATATTACGTTATATTATAAGGTATTTTCAATGATACTCTGCATATTCCATTATATTATAAGGTATTTTCATTGAAACACTCCATATTACGTTACATTATAAGGCGTTTTCAATGATAAACTACGATATATTATAAGGTATTTTCAATGATACACTGCATATTACGCCATATTATAAGGTATTTTCAATGATATACTGCATATTACGTTATATTATAAGGTATTTTCAACGATACACTGCATATTACGTTATACTATAAGGTATTTTCAATGATACACTGCATAGTACGCTATATTATAAGGTATTTTCAATGATACACTACAAATTACGAAATATTATAAGGTATTTTCAATGATACACAGCATATTACGATATATTATAAGGCATTTTCAATGATACACTGCTTATTACGTTATATTATAAGGTATTTTCAATGATAAACTACGATATATTAGAAAGTATTTTCAGTGATACACTGCATATTTCGTTATACTATAAGGTATTTTCATTGATAAACTACGACATAATATAAGGTATGTTCAATGATACACTGCATATTTCGTTATATTATAAGTTATTTTCAATGATACACTGCATATTACGTTATATTATAAGGTATTTTCAATGATACACTGCATATTACGCTATATTATAAGGTATTTTCAATGATATACTGCATATTACGTTATATTATAAGGTATTTTCAATGATACACTGCATATTACGTTATATTATAAGGTATTTTCAATGATACACTGCATATTACGTTATATTATAATGTATTTTCAATGATACACTGCATATTACGTTATATTATAAGGTATTTTCAATGATACACTGCATATTACGATATATTATAAGGTATTTTCAATGATACACTGCTTATTACGTTATATTATAAGGTATCTTCAATGATAAACTACGATATATTAGAAGGTATTTTCAGTGATACACTGCATATTTCGTTATACTATAAGGTATTTTCAATGATAAACTACGACATAATATAAGGTATGTTCAATGACACACTGCATATTTCGTTATATTATAAGGTATTTTCAATGATACACTGCATATTACGATATATTATAATGTATTTTCAATGATACACTACAAATTACGAAATATTATAAGGTATTTTCAATGATACACTGCATATCACGATATATTATAAGGCATTTTCAATGATACACTGCTTATTACGTTATATTATAAGGTATTTTCAATGATAAACTACGATATATTAGAAGGTATTTTCAGTGATACACTGCATATTTCGTTATACTATAAGGTATTTTCAATGATAAACTACGACATAATATAAGGTATGTTCAATGACACACTGCATATTTCGTTATATTATAAGGTATTTTCAATGATACACTACAAATTACGAAATATTATAAGGTATTTTCAATGATACACTGCATATTACGATATATTATAAGGCATTTTCAATGATACACTGCTTATTAAGTTATATTATAAGGTATTTTCAATGATAAACTACGATATATTAGAAAGTATTTTCAGTGATACACTGCATATTTCGTTATACTATAAGGTATTTTCATTGATAAACTACGACATAATATAAGGTATGTTCAATGATACACTGCATATTTCGTTATATTATAAGTTATTTTCAATGATACACTGCATATTACGTTATATTATAAGGTATTTTCAATGATACACTGCATATTACGCTATATTATAAGGTATTTTCAATGATATACTGCATATTACGTTATATTATAAGGTATTTTCAATGATACACTGCATATTACGTTATATTATAAGGTATTTTCAATGATACACTGCATATTACGTTATATTATAATGTATTTTCAATGATACACTGCATATTACGTTATATTATAAGGTATTTTCAATGATACACTGCATATTACGATATATTATAAGGTATTTTCAATGATACACTGCTTATTACGTTATATTATAAGGTATCTTCAATGATAAACTACGATATATTAGAAGGTATTTTCAGTGATACACTGCATATTTCGTTATACTATAAGGTATTTTCAATGATAAACTACGACATAATATAAGGTATGTTCAATGACACACTGCATATTTCGTTATATTATAAGGTATTTTCAATGATACACTGCATATTACGATATATTATAATGTATTTTCAATGATACACTACAAATTACGAAATATTATAAGGTATTTTCAATGATACACTGCATATCACGATATATTATAAGGCATTTTCAATGATACACTGCTTATTACGTTATATTATAAGGTATTTTCAATGATAAACTACGATATATTAGAAGGTATTTTCAGTGATACACTGCATATTTCGTTATACTATAAGGTATTTTCAATGATAAACTACGACATAATATAAGGTATGTTCAATGACACACTGCATATTTCGTTATATTATAAGGTATTTTCAATGATACACTACAAATTACGAAATATTATAAGGTATTTTCAATGATACACTGCATATTACGATATATTATAAGGCATTTTCAATGATACACTGCTTATTACGTTATATTATAAGGTATTTTCAATGATAAACTACGATATATTAGAAAGTATTTTCAGTGATACACTGCATATTTCGTTATACTATAAGGTATTTTCATTGATAAACTACGACATAATATAAGGTATGTTCAATGATACACTGCATATTTCGTTATATTATAAGTTATTTTCAATGATACACTACAAATTCCGTTATATTATAAGGTATTTTCAATGATACACTGCATATTACGTTATATTATAATGTATTTTCAATGATACACTGCATATTACGTTATATTATAAGGTATTTTCAATGATACACTGCATATTACGATATATTATAAGGTATTTTCAATGATACACTACAAATTACGAAATATTATAAGGTATTTTCAATGATACACTGCATATTACGATATATTATAAGGCATTTTCAATGATACACTGCTTATTACGTTATATTATAAGGTATTTTCAATGATAAACTACTATATATTATAAGGTATTTTCAATGATACACTGCATATTACGTTATATGATAAGGTATTTTCAATGATACTCTGCATATTCCATTATATTATAAGGTATTTTCATTGAAACA
The DNA here is from genome assembly GCA_916610255.1 of Lasioglossum lativentre. NCBI lineage: Eukaryota > Metazoa > Arthropoda > Insecta > Hymenoptera > Halictidae > Lasioglossum > Lasioglossum lativentre. The sequence continues at coordinate 37,393 of CAKAJI010000804.1, read as the reverse complement.
CTCCATATTACGTTACATTATAAGGCGTTTTCAATGATAAACTACGATATATTATAAGGTATTTTCAATGATACACTGCATATTACGCCATATTATAAGGTATTTTCAATGATATACTGCATATTACGTTATATTATAAGGTATTTTCAAAGATATACTGCATATTACGTTATATTATAAGGTATTTTCAATGATACACTGCATAGTACGCTATATTATAAGGTATTTTCAATGATACACTACAAATTACGAAATATTATAAGGTATTTTCAATGATACACTGCATATTACGATATATTATAAGGCATTTTCAATGATACACTGCTTATTACGTTATATTATAAGGTATTTTCAATGATAAACTACGATATATTAGAAAGTATTTTCAGTGATACACTGCATATTTCGTTATACTATAAGGTATTTTCATTGATAAACTACGACATAATATAAGGTATGTTCAATGATACACTGCATATTTCGTTATATTATAAGTTATTTTCAATGATACACTACAAATTCCGTTATATTATAAGGTATTTTCAATGATACACTGCATATTACGTTATATTATAATGTATTTTCAATGATACACTGCATATTACGTTATACTATAAGGTATTTTCAATGATACACTGCATATTACGATATATTATAAGGTATTTTCAATGATACACTGCATATTACGATATATTATAAGGTATTTTCAATGATACGCTGCATAGTACGTTATATTATAAGGTATTTTCAATGATATACTGCATATTACGTTATATTATAACGTATTTTCAAAGATATACTGCATATTACGTTATATTATAAGGTATTTTCAATGATCCACAGCATATTACGTTATATTATAAGGTATTTTCAATGATACACTGCATATTACGTTATATTATAATGTATTTTCAATGATACACTGCATATTACGTTATATTATAAGGTATTTTCAACGATACACTGCATATTACGATATATTATAAGGTATTTTCAATGATACACTGCATATTACGATATATTATAAGGTATTTTCAATGATACGCTGCATAGTACGTTATATTATAAGGTATTTTCAATGTTACACTGCATATTACGCTATATTATAAGGTATTTTCAATGATATACTGCATATTACGTTATATTATAAGGTATTTTCAATGATACACTGCATATTACGTTATATTATAAGGTATTTTCAATGATACACTACAAATTACGAAATATTATAAGGTATTTTCAATGATACACTGCATATTACGATATATTATAAGGTATTTTCAATGATACACTGCATATTACGTTATATTATAAGGTATTTTCATTGAAACACTCCATATTACGTTACATATTAAGGCGTTTTCAATGATAAACTACGATATATTATAAGGTATTTTCAATGATACACTGCATATTACGCTATATTATAAGGTATTTTCAATGATATACTGCATATTACGTTATATTATAAGGTATTTTCAATGATACACTGCATATTACGATATATTATAAGGTATTTTCAATGATACGCTGCATAGTACGTTATATTATAAGGTATTTTCAATGTTACACTGCATATTACGCTATATTATAAGGTATTTTCAATGATATACTGCATATTACGTTATATTATAAGGTATTTTCAATGATACACTGCATAGTACGCTATATTATAAGGTATTTTCAATGATAGACTACAAATTACGAAATATTATAAGGTATTTTCAATGATACACTGCATATTACGATATATTATAACGCATTTTCAATGATACACTGCTTATTACTTTATATTATAAGGTATTTTCAATGATAAACTACGATATATTAGAAGGTATTTTCAGTGATACACTGCATATTTCGTTATACTATAAGGTATTTTCAATGATAAACTACGACATAATATAAGGTATGTTCAATGACACACTGTATATTTCGTTATATTATACTGTATTTTCAATGATACACTACAAATTCCGTTATATTATAATGTATTTTCAATGATACACTGCATATTACGTTATATTATAAGGTATTTTCAATGATATACTGCATATTACGTTATATTATAAGGTATTTTCAATGATACACTGCATATTACGTTATATTATAAGGTATTTTCAATGATACACTGCATATTACGTTATATTATAATGTATTTTCAATGATACACTGCATATTACGTTATATTATAAGGTATTTTCAATGATACACTGCATATTACGATATATTATAAGGTATTTTCAATGATACACTGCATATTACGATATATTATAAGGTATTTTCAATGATACGCTGCATAGTACGTTATATTATAAGGTATTTTCAATGTTACACTGCATATTACGCTATATTATAAGGTATTTTCAATGATATACTGCATATTACGTTATATTATAAGGTATTTTCAATGATACACTGCATATTACGATATATTATAAGGCATTTTCAATGATACACTGCTTATTACGTTATATTATAAGGTATTTTCAATGATAAACTACTATATATTATAAGGTATTTTCAATGATACACTGCATATTACGTTATATTATAAGGTATTTTCAATGATACTCTGCATATTCCATTATATTATAAGGTATTTTCATTGAAACACTCCATATTACGTTACATTATAAGGCGTTTTCAATGATAAACTACGATATATTATAAGGTATTTTCAATGATACACTGCATATTACGCCATATTATAAGGTATTTTCAATGATATACTGCATATTACGTTATATTATAAGGTATTTTCAACGATACACTGCATATTACGTTATACTATAAGGTATTTTCAATGATACACTGCATAGTACGCTATATTATAAGGTATTTTCAATGATACACTCCAAATTACGAAATATTATAAGGTATTTTCAATGATACACAGCATATTACGATATATTATAAGGCATTTTCAATGATACACTGCTTATTACGTTATATTATAAGGTATTTTCAATGATAAACTACGATATATTAGAAAGTATTTTCAGTGATACACTGCATATTTCGTTATACTATAAGGTATTTTCATTGATAAACTACGACATAATATAAGGTATGTTCAATGATACACTGCATATTTCGTTATATTATAAGTTATTTTCAATGATACACTGCATATTACGTTATATTATAAGGTATTTTCAATGATACACTGCATATTACGCTATATTATAAGGTATTTTCAATGATACACTGCATATTACGCTATATTATAAGGTATTTTCAATGTTACACTGTATATTACGTTATGTTATAAGGTATTTTCAATGATAAACTACTATATATTATAAGGTATTTTCAATGATACACTGCATATTACGTTATATTATAAGGTATTTTCAATGATACTCTGCATATTCCGTTATATTATAAGGTATTTTCATTGATATACTGCATATTACGTTATATTATAAGGTATTTTCAACGATACACTGCATATTACGTTATACTATAAGGTATTTTCAATGATACACTGCATAGTACGCTATATTATAAGGTATTTTCAATGATACACTACAAATTACGAAATATTATAAGGTATTTTCAATGATACACAGCATATTACGATATATTATAAGGCATTTTCAATGATACACTGCTTATTACGTTATATTATAAGGTATTTTCAATGATAAACTACGATATATTAGAAAGTATTTTCAGTGATACACTGCATATTTCGTTATACTATAAGGTATTTTCATTGATAAACTACGACATAATATAAGGTATGTTCAATGATACACTGCATATTTCGTTATATTATAAGGTATTTTCAATGATACACTGCATATTACGATATATTATAAGGTATTTTCAATGATACACTGCATATTACGATATATTATAAGGTATTTTCAATGTTACACTGCATATTACGCTATATTATAAGGTATTTTCAATGTTACACTGCATATTACGCTATATTATAAGGTATTTTCAATGATATACTGCATATTACGTTATATTATAAGGTATTTTCAATGATACACTGCATATTACGTTATATTATAAGGTATTTTCAAAGATACACTGCATATTACGTTATATTATAAGGTATTTTCAATGATACACTGCATATTACGTTATATTATAATGTATTTTCAATGATACACTGCATATTACGTTATATTATAAGGTATTTTCAATGATACACTGCATATTACGATATATTATAAGGTATTTTCAATGATACACTGCTTATTACGTTATATTATAAGGTATTTTCAATGATACACTGCATATTACGATATATTATAAGGTATTTTCAATGTTACACTGCATATTACGCTATATTATAAGGTATTTTCAATGTTACACTGCATATTACGCTATATTATAAGGTATTTTCAATGATATACTGCATATTACGTTATATTATAAGGTATTTTCAATGATACACTGCATATTACGTTATATTATAAGGTATTTTCAAAGATACACTGCATATTACGTTATATTATAAGGTATTTTCAATGATACACTGCATATTACGTTATATTATAATGTATTTTCAATGATACACTGCATATTACGTTATATTATAAGGTATTTTCAATGATACACTGCATATTACGATATATTATAAGGTATTTTCAATGATACACTGCTTATTACGTTATATTATAAGGTATTTTCAATGATACACTGCATATTACGATATATTATAATGTATTTTCAATGATACACTACAAATTACGAAATATTATAAGGTATTTTCAATGATACACTGCATATCACGATATATTATAAGGCATTTTCAATGATTCACTGCTTATTACGTTATATTATAAGGTATTTTCAATGATAAACTACGATATATTAGAAGGTATTTTCAGTGATACACTGCATATTTCGTTATACTATAAGGTATTTTCAATGATAAACTACGACATAATATAAGGTATGTTCAATGACACACTGCATATTTCGTTATATTATAAGGTATTTTCAATGATACACTGCATATTACGTTATATTATAAGGTATTTTCAATGATACACTACAAATTACGAAATATTATAAGGTATTTTCAATGATACACTGCATATTACGATATATTATAAGGTATTTTCAATGATACACTGCATATTACGATATATTATAAGGTATTTTCAATGATACGCTGCATAGTACGTTATATTATAAGGTATTTTCAATGTTACACTGTATATTACGTTATGTTATAAGGTATTTTCAATGATAAACTACTATATATTATAAGGTATTTTCAATGATACACTGCATATTACGTTATATTATAAGGTATTTTCAATGATACTCTGCATATTCCGTTATATTATAAGGTATTTTCATTGATATACTGCATATTACGTTATATTATAAGGTATTTTCAATGATACACTGCATATTACGATATATTATAAGGTATTTTCAATGATACACTGCATATTACGTTATATTATAAGGTATTTTCAATGATACACTGCATATTACGATATATTATAAGGTATTTTCAATGATACACTGCATATTACGATATATTATAAGGTATTTTCAATGATACGCTGCATAGTACGTTATATTATAAGGTATTTTCAATGTTACACTGCATATTACGCTATATTATAAGGTATTTTCAATGATATACTGCATATTACGTTATATTATAAGGTATTTTCAATGATACACTGCATATTACGTTATATTATAAGGTATTTTCAAAGATACACTGCATATTACGTTATATTATAATGTATTTTCAATGATACACTGCATATTACGTTATATTATAAGGTATTTTCAATGATACACTGCAAATTACGTTATATTATAAGGTATTTTCAATGATACAATGCATATTACGTTATATTATAAGGTATTTTCATTGAAACACTCCATATTACGTTACATTATAAGGCATTTTCAATGATAAACTACGATATATTAAAAGGTATTTTCAATGATACACTGCATATTACGTTATATTATAAGGTATTTTCAATGATACACTGCATATTACGATATATTATAAGGTATTTTCAATGATACGCTGCATAGTACGTTATATTATAAGGTATTTTCAATGTTACACTGCATATTACGCTATATTATAAGGTATTTTCAATGATATACTGCATATTACGTTATATTATAAGGTATTTTCAATGATACACTGCATAGTACGCTATATTATAAGGTATTTTCAATGATACACTACAAATTACGAAATATTATAAGGTATTTTCAATGATACGCTGCATAGTACGTTATATTATAAGGTATTTTCAATGTTACACTGCATATTACGCTATATTATAAGGTATTTTCAATGATATACTGCATATTACGTTATATTATAAGGTATTTTCAATGATACACTGCATATTACGTTATATTATAAGGTATTTTCAATGATACACTACAAATTACGAAATATTATAAGGTATTTTCAATGATACACTGCATATTACGATATATTATAAGGTATTTTCAATGATACACTGCATATTACGTTATATTATAAGGTATTTTCATTGAAACACTCCATATTACGTTACATATTATAAGGTATTTTCAATGATAAACTACGATATATTATAAGGTATTTTCAGTGATACACTGCATATTTCGTTATACTATAAGGTATTTTCAATGATAAACTACGACATAATATAAGGTATGTTCAATGACACACTGCATATTTCGTTATATTATAAGGTATTTTCAATGATACACTGCATATTACGATATATTATAATGTATTTTCAATGATACACTACAAATTACGAAATATTATAAGGTATTTTCAATGATACACTGCATATCACGATATATTATAAGGCATTTTCAATGATACACTGCTTATTACGTTATATTATAAGGTATTTTCAATGATAAACTACGATATATTAGAAGGTATTTTCAGTGATACACTGCATATTTCGTTATACTATAAGGTATTTTCAATGATAAACTACGACATAATATAAGGTATGTTCAATGACACACTGCATATTTCGTTATATTATAAGGTATTTTCAATGATACACTGCATATTACGTTATATTATAAGGTATTTTCAATGATACACTACAAATTACGAAATATTATAAGGTATTTTCAATGATACACTGCATATTACGATATATTATAAGGTATTTTCAATGATACACTGCATATTACGATATATTATAAGGTATTTTCTATGATACGCTGCATAGTACGTTATATTATAAGGTATTTTCAATGTTTCACTGTATATTACGTTATGTTATAAGGTATTTTCAATGATAAACTACTATATATTATAAGGTATTTTCAATGATACACTGCATATTACGTTATATTATAATGTATTTTCAATGATACACTGCATATTACGTTATATTATAAGGTATTTTCAATGATACACTGCATATTACGATATATTATAAGGTATTTTCAATGATACACTGCTTATTACGTTATATTATAAGGTATTTTCAATGATAAACTACGATATATTAGAAGGTATTTTCAGTGATACACTGCATATTTCGTTATACTATAAGGTATTTTCAATGATAAACTACGACATAATATAAGGTATGTTCAATGACACACTGCATATTTCGTTATATTATAAGGTATTTTCAATGATACACTGCATATTACGATATATTATAATGTATTTTCAATGATACACTACAAATTACGAAATATTATAAGGTATTTTCAATGATACACTGCATATCACGATATATTATAAGGCATTTTCAATGATACACTGCTTATTACGTTATATTATAAGGTATTTTCAATGATAAACTACGATATATTAGAAGGTATTTTCAATGATACACTGCATATTACGTTATATTATAAGGTATTTTCATTGAAACACTCCATATTACGTTACATATTATAAGGTATTTTCAATGATAAACTACGATATATTATAAGGTATTTTCAGTGATACACTGCATATTTCGTTATACTATAAGGTATTTTCAATGATAAACTACGACATAATATAAGGTATGTTCAATGACACACTGCATATTTCGTTATATTATAAGGTATTTTCAATGATACACTGCATATTACGATATATTATAATGTATTTTCAATGATACACTACAAATTACGAAATATTATAAGGTATTTTCAATGATACACTGCATATCACGTTATATTATAAGGCATTTTCAATGATACACTGCTTATTACGTTATATTATAAGGTATTTTCAATGATAAACTACGATATATTAGAAGGTATTTTCAGTGATACACTGCATATTTCGTTATACTATAAGGTATTTTCAATGATAAACTACGACATAATATAAGGTATGTTCAATGACACACTGCATATTTCGTTATATTATAAGGTATTTTCAATGATACACTGCATATTACGTTATATTATAAGGTATTTTCAATGATACACTACAAATTACGAAATATTATAAGGTATTTTCAATGATACACTGCATATTACGATATATTATAAGGTATTTTCAATGATACACTGCATATTACGATATATTATAAGGTATTTTCAATGATACGCTGCATAGTACGTTATATTATAAGGTATTTTCAATGTTTCACTGTATATTACGTTATGTTATAAGGTATTTTCAATGATAAACTACTATATATTATAAGGTATTTTCAATGATACACTGCATATTACGTTATATTATAATGTATTTTCAATGATACACTGCATATTACGTTATATTATAAGGTATTTTCAATGATACACTGCATATTACGATATATTATAAGGTATTTTCAATGATACACTGCTTATTACGTTATATTATAAGGTATTTTCAATGATAAACTACGATATATTAGAAGGTATTTTCAGTGATACACTGCATATTTCGTTATACTATAAGGTATTTTCAATGATAAACTACGACATAATATAAGGTATGTTCAATGACACACTGCATATTTCGTTATATTATAAGGTATTTTCAATGATACACTGCATATTACGATATATTATAATGTATTTTCAATGATACACTACAAATTACGAAATATTATAAGGTATTTTCAATGATACACTGCATATCACGATATATTATAAGGCATTTTCAATGATACACTGCTTATTACGTTATATTATAAGGTATTTTCAATGATAAACTACGATATATTAGAAGGTATTTTCAGTGATACACTGCATATTTCGTTATACTATAAGGTATTTTCAATGATAAACTACGACATAATATAAGGTATGTTCAATGACACACTGCATATTTCGTTATATTATAAGGTATTTTCAATGATACACTGCATATTACGTTATATTATAAGGTATTTTCAATGATACACTACAAATTACGAAATATTATAAGGTATTTTCAATGATACACTGCATATTACGATATATTATAAGGTATTTTCAATGATACACTGCATATTACGATATATTATAAGGTATTTTCAATGATACGCTGCATAGTACGTTATATTATAAGGTATTTTCAATGTTACACTGTATATTACGTTATGTTATAAGGTATTTTCAATGATAAACTACTATATATTATAAGGTATTTTCAATGATACACTGCATATTACGTTATATTATAAGGTATTTTCAATGATACTCTGCATATTCCGTTATATTATAAGGTATTTTCATTGATATACTGCATATTACGTTATATTATAAGGTATTTTCAATGATACACTGCATATTACGATATATTATAAGGTATTTTCAATGATACACTGCATATTACGTTATATTAAAAGGTATTTTCAATGATACACTGCATATTACGATATATTATAAGGTATTTTCAATGATACACTGCATATTACGATATATTATAAGGTATTTTCAATGATACGCTGCATAGTACGTTATATTATAAGGTATTTTCAATGTTACACTGCATATTACGCTATATTATAAGGTATTTACAATGATGTACTGCATATTTCGTTATATTATAAGGTATTTTCAATGATACACTGCATATTACGTTATATTATAAGGTATTTTCAAAGATACACTGCATATTACGTTATATTATAATGTATTTTCAATGATACACTGCATATTACGTTATATTATAAGGTATTTTCAATGATACACTGCAAATTACGTTATATTATAAGGTATTTTCAATGATACAATGCATATTACGTTATATTATAAGGTATTTTCATTGAAACACTCCATATTACGTTACATTATAAGGCATTTTCAATGATAAACTACGATATATTAAAAGGTATTTTCAATGATACACTGCATATTACGTTATATTATAAGGTATTTTCAATGATACACTGCATATTACGATATATTATAAGGTATTTTCAATGATACGCTGCATAGTACGTTATATTATAAGGTATTTTCAATGTTACACTGCATATTACGCTATATTATAAGGTATTTTCAATGATATACTGCATATTACGTTATATTATAAGGTATTTTCAATGATACACTGCATAGTACGCTATATTATAAGGTATTTTCAATGATAGACTACAAATTACGAAATATTATAAGGTATTTTCAATGATACGCTGCATAGTACGTTATATTATAAGGTATTTTCAATGTTACACTGCATATTACGCTATATTATAAGGTATTTTCAATGATATACTGCATATTACGTTATATTATAAGGTATTTTCAATGATACACTGCATATTACGTTATATTATAAGGTATTTTCAATGATACACTACAAATTACGAAATATTATAAGGTATTTTCAATGATACACTGCATATTACGATATATGATAAGGTATTTTCAATGATACACTGCATATTACGTTATATTATAAGGTATTTTCATTGAAACACTCCATATTACGTTACATATTATAAGGTATTTTCAATGATAAACTACGATATATTATAAGGTATTTTCAATGATACACTGCATATTACGCTATATTATAAGGTATTTTCAATGATATACTGCATATTACGTTATATTATAAGGTATTTTCAATGATAAACTACGATATATTAGAAGGTATTTTCAGTGATACTCTGCATATTTCCTTATATTATAAGGTATTTTCAATGATACACTGTATATTACGTTATATTATAAGGTATTTTCAATGATACACTGCATAGTACGCTATATTATAAGGTATTTTCAATGATACACTACAAATTACGAAATATTGTAAGGTATTTTCAATGATACACTGCATAGTACGCTATATTATAAGGTATTTTCAATGATACACTACAAATTACGAAATATTATAAGGTATTTTCAATGATACACTGCATATTTCGATATATTATAAGGTATTTTCAATGATACGCTGCATAGTACGTTATATTATAAGGTATTTTCAATGTTACACTGCATATTACGCTATATTATAAGGTATTTTCAATGATATACTGCATATTACGTTATATTATAAGGTATTTTCAATGATACACTGCATATTACGTTATATTATAAGGTATTTTCAAAGATACACTGCATATTACGTTATATTATAATGTATTTTCAATGATACACTGCATATTACGTTATATTATAAGGTATTTTCAATGATACACTGCAAATTACGTTATATTATAAGGTATTTTCAATGATACAATGCATATTACGTTATATTATAAGGTATTTTCATTGAAACACTCCATATTACGTTACATTATAAGGCATTTTCAATGATAAACTACGATATATTAAAAGGTATTTTCAATGATACACTGCATATTACGTTATATTATAAGGTATTTTCAATGATACACTGCATATTACGATATATTATAAGGTATTTTCAATGATACGCTGCATAGTACGTTATATTATAAGGTATTTTCAATGTTACACTGCATATTACGCTATATTATAAGGTATTTTCAATGATATACTGCATATTACGTTATATTATAAGGTATTTTCAATGATACACTGCATAGTACGCTATATTATAAGGTATTTTCAATGATAGACTACAAATTACGAAATATTATAAGGTATTTTCAATGATACGCTGCATAGTACGTTATATTATAAGGTATTTTCAATGTTACACTGCATATTACGCTATATTATAAGGTATTTTCAATGTTACACTGCATATTACGTTATATTATAAGGTATTTTCAATGATACACTGCATATTACGTTATATTATAAGGTATTTTCAATGATACACTACAAATTACGAAATATTATAAGGTATTTTCAATGATACACTGCATATTACGATATATGATAAGGTATTTTCAATGATACACAGTATATTACGTTATATTATAAGGTATTTTCATTGAAACACTCCATATTACGTTACATATTATAAGGTATTTTCAATGATAAACTACGATATATTATAAGGTATTTTCAATGATACACTGCATATTACGCTATATTATAAGGTATTTTCAATGATATACTGCATATTACGTTATATTATAAGGTATTTTCAATGATAAACTACGATATATTAGAAGGTATTTTCAGTGATACTCTGCATATTTCCTTATATTATAAGGTATTTTCAATGATACACTGTATATTACGTTATATTATAAGGTATTTTCAATGATACACTGCATAGTACGCTATATTATAAGGTATTTTCAATGATACACTACAAATTACGAAATATTGTAAGGTATTTTCAATGATACACTGCATAGTACGCTATATTATAAGGTATTTTCAATGATACACTACAAATTACGAAATATTATAAGGTATTTTCAATGATACACTGCATATTTCGATATATTATAAGGCATTTTCAATGATACACTGCATATTACGATATATTATAAGGTATTTTCAATGATAAACTACGATATATTAGAAGGTATTTTCAGTGATACTCTGCATATTTCCTTATATTATAAGGTATTTTCAATGATACACTGTATATTACGTTATATTATAAGGTATTTTCAATGATAAACTACGATATATTAGAAGGTATTTTCAATGATACACTGCATATTACGTTATATTATAAGGTATTTTCAATGATACACTGCATATTACGTTATATTACCAGGTATTTTCAATGATACACTGCATATTTCGATATATTATAAGGCATTTTCAATGATACACTGCATATTACGTTATATTATAAGGTATTTTCAATGATAAACTACGATATATTAGAAGGTATTTTCAGTGATACTCTGCATATTTCGTTATATTATAAGGTATTTTCAATGATACACTGTATATTACGTTATATTATAAGGTATTTTCAATGATAAACTACGATATATTAGAAGGTATTTTCAATGATACACTGCATATTACGTTATATTATAAGGTATTTTCAATGATACACTGCATATTACGTTATATTACCAGGTATTTTCAATGATACACTGCATATTACGTTATAATATAAGGTATTTTCAATGATACACTGTATAGTACGCTATATTATAAGGTATTTTCAATGATACACTACAAATTACGAAATATTATAAGGTATTTTCAATGATACACTGCATATTACGATATATTATAAGGTATTTTCAATGATACACTGCATATTACGTTATATTACCAGGTATTTTCAATGATACACTGCATATTACGTTATATTATAAGGTATTTTCAATGATACACTGCATATTACGTTATATTATAAGGTATTTTCAATGATACACTACAAATTACGAAATATTATAAGGTATTTTCAATGATACACTGCATATTACGATATATTATAAGGTATTTTCAATGATACACTGCATATTACGATATATTATAAGGTATTTTCTATGATACGCTGCATAGTACGTTATATTATAAGGTATTTTCAATGTTTCACTGTATATTACGTTATGTTATAAGGTATTTTCAATGATAAACTACTATATATTATAAGGTATTTTCAATGATACACTGCATATTACGTTATATTATAATGTATTTTCAATGATACACTGCATATTACGTTATATTATAAGGTATTTTCAATGATACACTGCATATTACGATATATTATAAGGTATTTTCAATGATACACTGCTTATTACGTTATATTATAAGGTATTTTCAATGATAAACTACGATATATTAGAAGGTATTTTCAGTGATACACTGCATATTTCGTTATACTATAAGGTATTTTCAATGATAAACTACGATATATTAGAAGGTATTTTCAGTGATACTCTGCATATTTCCTTATATTATAAGGTATTTTCAATGATACACTGTATATTACGTTATATTATAAGGTATTTTCAATGATACACTGCATAGTACGCTATATTATAAGGTATTTTCAATGATACACTACAAATTACGAAATATTGTAAGGTATTTTCAATGATACACTGCATAGTACGCTATATTATAAGGTATTTTCAATGATACACTACAAATTACGAAATATTATAAGGTATTTTCAATGATACACTGCATATTTCGATATATTATAAGGTATTTTCAATGATACACTGCATATTACGATATATTATAAGGTATTTTCAATGATAAACTACGATATATTAGAAGGTATTTTCAGTGATACTCTGCATATTTCCTTATATTATAAGGTATTTTCAATGATACACTGTATATTACGTTATATTATAAGGTATTTTCAATGATAAACTACGATATATTAGAAGGTATTTTCAATGATACACTGCATATTACGTTATATTATAAGGTATTTTCAATGATACACTGCATATTACGTTATATTACCAGGTATTTTCAATGATACACTGCATATTTCGATATATTATAAGGCATTTTCAATGATACACTGCATATTACGTTATATTATAAGGTATTTTCAATGATAAACTACGATATATTAGAAGGTATTTTCAGTGATACTCTGCATATTTCCTTATATTATAAGGTATTTTCAATGATACACTGTATATTACGTTATATTATAAGGTATTTTCAATGATAAACTACGATATATTAGAAGGTATTTTCAATGATACACTGCATATTACGTTATATTATAAGGTATTTTCAATGATACACTGCATATTACGTTATATTACCAGGTATTTTCAATGATACACTGCATATTACGTTATAATATAAGGTATTTTCAATGATACACTGTATAGTACGCTATATTATAAGGTATTTTCAATGATACACTACAAATTACGAAATATTATAAGGTATTTTCAATGATACACTGCATATTACGATATATTATAAGGTATTTTCAATGATACACTGCATATTACGTTATATTATAAGGTATTTTCAATGATAAACTACGATATATTAGAAGGTATTTTCAGTGATACACTGCATATTACGTTATATTATAAGGTATTTTCAATGATACACTGCATATTACGTTATATTATAAGGTATTTTCAATGATACACTACAAATTACGAAATATTATAAGGTATTTTCAATGATACACTGCATATTACGATATATTATAAGGTATTTTCAATGATACACTGCATATTACGATATATTATAAGGTATTT
This sequence comes from Lasioglossum lativentre, assembly GCA_916610255.1. Lineage (NCBI taxonomy): Eukaryota > Metazoa > Arthropoda > Insecta > Hymenoptera > Halictidae > Lasioglossum > Lasioglossum lativentre. Next base: position 21,941 of record CAKAJI010000804.1, on the reverse strand, counting down.
TCTATGATACGCTGCATAGTACGTTATATTATAAGGTATTTTCAATGTTTCACTGTATATTACGTTATATTATAAGGTATTTTCAATGATAAACTACTATATATTATAAGGTATTTTCAATGATACACTGCATATTACGTTATATTATAATGTATTTTCAATGATACACTGCATATTACGTTATATTATAAGGTATTTTCAATGATACACTGCATATTACGATATATTATAAGGTATTTTCAATGATACACTGCTTATTACGTTATATTATAAGGTATTTTCAATGATAAACTACGATATATTAGAAGGTATTTTCAGTGATACACTGCATATTTCGTTATACTATAAGGTATTTTCAATGATAAACTACGACATAATATAAGGTATGTTCAATGACACACTGCATATTTCGTTATATTATAAGGTATTTTCAATGATACACTGCATATTACGATATATTATAATGTATTTTCAATGATACACTACAAATTACGAAATATTATAAGGTATTTTCAATGATACACTGCATATCACGATATATTATAAGGCATTTTCAATGATACACTGCTTATTACGTTATATTATAAGGTATTTTCAATGATAAACTACGATATATTAGAAGGTATTTTCAATGATACACTGCATATTACGTTATATTATAAGGTATTTTCATTGAAACACTCCATATTACGTTACATATTATAAGGTATTTTCAATGATAAACTACGATATATTATAAGGTATTTTCAGTGATACACTGCATATTTCGTTATACTATAAGGTATTTTCAATGATAAACTACGACATAATATAAGGTATGTTCAATGACACACTGCATATTTCGTTATATTATAAGGTATTTTCAATGATACACTGCATATTACGATATATTATAATGTATTTTCAATGATACACTACAAATTACGAAATATTATAAGGTATTTTCAATGATACACTGCATATTACGATATATTATAAGGCATTTTCAATGATACACTGCTTATTACGTTATATTATAAGGTATTTTCAATGATAAACTACGATATATTAGAAGGTATTTTCAGTGATACACTGCATATTTCGTTATACTATAAGGTATTTTCAATGATAAACTACGACATAATATAAGGTATGTTCAATGACACACTGCATATTTCGTTATATTATAAGGTATTTTCAATGATACGCTGCATAGTACGTTATATTATAAGGTATTTTCAATGTTTCACTGTATATTACGTTATGTTATAAGGTATTTTCAATGATAAACTACTATATATTATAAGGTATTTTCAATGATACACTGCATATTACGTTATATTATAATGTATTTTCAATGATACACTGCATATTACGTTATATTATAAGGTATTTTCAATGATACACTGCATATTACGATATATTATAAGGTATTTTCAATGATACACTGCTTATTACGTTATATTATAAGGTATTTTCAATGATAAACTACGATATATTAGAAGGTATTTTCAGTGATACACTGCATATTTCGTTATACTATAAGGTATTTTCAATGATAAACTACGACATAATATAAGGTATGTTCAATGACACACTGCATATTTCGTTATATTATAAGGTATTTTCAATGATACACTGCATATTACGATATATTATAATGTATTTTCAATGATACACTACAAATTACGAAATATTATAAGGTATTTTCAATGATACACTGCATATCACGATATATTATAAGGCATTTTCAATGATACACTGCTTATTACGTTATATTATAAGGTATTTTCAATGATAAACTACGATATATTAGAAGGTATTTTCAGTGATACACTGCATATTTCGTTATACTATAAGGTATTTTCAATGATAAACTACGACATAATATAAGGTATGTTCAATGACACACTGCATATTTCGTTATATTATAAGGTATTTTCAATGATACACTGCATATTACGTTATATTATAAGGTATTTTCAATGATACACTACAAATTACGAAATATTATAAGGTATTTTCAATGATACACTGCATATTACGATATATTATAAGGTATTTTCAATGATACACTGCATATTACGATATATTATAAGGTATTTTCAATGATACGCTGCATAGTACGTTATATTATAAGGTATTTTCAATGTTACACTGTATATTACGTTATGTTATAAGGTATTTTCAATGATAAACTACTATATATTATAAGGTATTTTCAATGATACACTGCATATTACGTTATATTATAAGGTATTTTCAATGATACTCTGCATATTCCGTTATATTATAAGGTATTTTCATTGATATACTGCATATTACGTTATATTATAAGGTATTTTCAATGATACACTGCATATTACGATATATTATAAGGTATTTTCAATGATACACTGCATATTACGTTATATTAAAAGGTATTTTCAATGATACACTGCATATTACGATATATTATAAGGTATTTTCAATGATACACTGCATATTACGATATATTATAAGGTATTTTCAATGATACACTGCATAGTACGTTATATTATAAGGTATTTTCAATGTTACACTGCATATTACGCTATATTATAAGGTATTTTCAATGATATACTGCATATTACGTTATATTATAAGGTATTTTCAATGATACACTGCATATTACGTTATATTATAAGGTATTTTCAAAGATACACTGCATATTACGTTATATTATAATGTATTTTCAATGATACACTGCATATTACGTTATATTATAAGGTATTTTCAATGATACACTGCAAATTACGTTATATTATAAGGTATTTTCAATGATACAATGCATATTACGTTATATTATAAGGTATTTTCATTGAAACACTCCATATTACGTTACATTATAAGGCATTTTCAATGATAAACTACGATATATTAAAAGGTATTTTCAATGATACACTGCATATTACGTTATATTATAAGGTATTTTCAATGATACACTGCATATTACGTTATATTATAAGGTATTTTCAATGATACACTGCATATTACGATATATTATAAGGTATTTTCAATGATATACTGCATATTACGTTATATTATAAGGTATTTTCAATGATACACTGCATATTACGTTATATTATAAGGTATTTTCAATGATACACTACAAATTACGAAATATTATAAGGTATTTTCAATGATACACTGCATATTACGATATATGATAAGGTATTTTCAATGATACACTGCATATTACGTTATATTATAAGGTATTTTCATTGAAACACTCCATATTACGTTACATATTATAAGGTATTTTCAATGATAAACTACGATATATTATAAGGTATTTTCAATGATACACTGCATATTACGCTATATTATAAGGTATTTTCAATGATATACTGCATATTACGTTATATTATAAGGTATTTTCAATGATAAACTACGATATATTAGAAGGTATTTTCAGTGATACTCTGCATATTTCCTTATATTATAAGGTATTTTCAATGATACACTGTATATTACGTTATATTATAAGGTATTTTCAATGATACACTGCATAGTACGCTATATTATAAGGTATTTTCAATGATACACTACAAATTACGAAATATTGTAAGGTATTTTCAATGATACACTGCATAGTACGCTATATTATAAGGTATTTTCAATGATACACTACAAATTACGAAATATTATAAGGTATTTTCAATGATACACTGCATATTTCGATATATTATAAGGCATTTTCAATGATACACTGCATATTACGATATATTATAAGGTATTTTCAATGATAAACTACGATATATTAGAAGGTATTTTCAGTGATACTCTGCATATTTCCTTATATTATAAGGTATTTTCAATGATACACTGTATATTACGTTATATTATAAGGTATTTTCAATGATAAACTACGATATATTAGAAGGTATTTTCAATGATACACTGCATATTACGTTATATTATAAGGTATTTTCAATGATACACTGCATATTACGTTATATTACCAGGTATTTTCAATGATACACTGCATATTTCGATATATTATAAGGCATTTTCAATGATACACTGCATATTACGTTATATTATAAGGTATTTTCAATGATAAACTACGATATATTAGAAGGTATTTTCAGTGATACTCTGCATATTTCGTTATATTATAAGGTATTTTCAATGATACACTGCATATTACGTTATATTATAAGGTATTTTCAATGATAAACTACGATATATTAGAAGGTATTTTCAATGATACACTGCATATTACGTTATATTATAAGGTATTTTCAATGATACACTGCATATTACGTTATATTACCAGGTATTTTCAATGATACACTGCATATTACGTTATAATATAAGGTATTTTCAATGATACACTGTATAGTACGCTATATTATAAGGTATTTTCAATGATACACTACAAATTACGAAATATTATAAGGTATTTTCAATGATACACTGCATATTACGATATATTATAAGGTATTTTCAATGATACACTGCATATTACGTTATATTATAAGGTATTTTCAATGATAAACTACGATATATTAGAAGGTATTTTCAGTGATACACTGCATATTACGTTATATTATAAGGTATTTTCAATGATACACTGCATATTACGTTATATTACCAGGTATTTTCAATGATACACTGCATATTTCGATATATTATAAGGCATTTTCAATGATACACTGCATATTACGTTATATTATAAGGTATTTTCAATGATAAACTACGATATATTAGAAGGTATTTTCAGTGATACTCTGCATATTTCCTTATATTATAAGGTATTTTCAATGATACACTGTATATTACGTTATATTATAAGGTATTTTCAATGATAAACTACGATATATTAGAAGGTATTTTCAGTGATACACTGCATATTTCGTTATATTATAAGGTATTTTCAATGATACACTGCATATTACGTTATATTATAAGGTATTTTCAATGATACACTACAAATTACGAAATATTATAAGATATTTTCAATGATACACTGCATATTACGATATATTATAAGGTATTTTCAATGATACACTGCATATTACGTTATATTATAAGGTATTTTCATTGAAACACTCCATATTACGTTACATTATAAGGCCTTTTCAATGATAAACTACGATATATTATAAGATATTTTCAATGATACACTGCATATTACGCTATATTATAAGGTATTTTCAATGATATACTGCATATTACGTTATATTATAAGGTATTTTCAATGATACACTGCATATTACGTTATATTATAAGGTATTTTCAATGATACACTGCATATTACGTTATATTATAATGTATTTTCAATGATACACTGCATATTACGTTATATTATAAGGTATTTTCAATGATACACTGCATATTACGATATATTATAAGGTATTTTCAATGATACACTGCTTATTACGTTATATTATAAGGTATTTTCAATGATAAACTACGATATATTAGAAGGTATTTTCAGTGATACACTGCATATTTCGTTATACTATAAGGTATTTTCAATGATAAACTACGACATAATATAAGGTATGTTCAATGACACACTGCATATTTCGTTATATTATAAGGTATTTTCAATGATACACTGCATATTACGTTATATTATAAGGTATTTTCAATGATACACTACAAATTACGAAATATTATAAGGTATTTTCAATGATACACTGCATATTACGATATATTATAAGGTATTTTCAATGATACACTGCATATTACGATATATTAGAAGGTATTTTCAATGATACGCTGCATAGTACGTTATATTATAAGGTATTTTCAATGTTACACTGTATATTACGTTATGTTATAAGGTATTTTCAATGATAAACTACTATATATTATAAGGTATTTTCAATGATACACTGCATATTACGTTATATTATAAGGTATTTTCAATGATACTCTGCATATTCCGTTATATTATAAGGTATTTTCAATGATACACTGCATAGTACGCTATATTATAAGGTATTTTCAATGATACACTACAAATTACGAAATATTGTAAGGTATTTTCAATGATACACTGCATAGTACGCTATATTATAAGGTATTTTCAATGATACACTACAAATTACGAAATATTATAAGGTATTTTCAATGATACACTGCATATTTCGATATATTATAAGGCATTTTCAATGATACACTGCATATTACGTTATATTATAAGGTATTTTCAATGATACACTGCATATTACGTTATATTATAATGTATTTTCAATGATACACTGCATATTACGTTATATTATAAGGTATTTTCAATGATACACTGCATATTACGATATATTATAAGGTATTTTCAATGATACACTGCTTATTACGTTATATTATAAGGTATTTTCAATGATAAACTACGATATATTAGAAGGTATTTTCAGTGATACACTGCATATTTCGTTATACTATAAGGTATTTTCAATGATAAACTACGACATAATATAAGGTATGTTCAATGACACACTGCATATTTCGTTATATTATAAGGTATTTTCAATGATACACTGCATATTACGTTATATTATAAGGTATTTTCAATGATACACTACAAATTACGAAATATTATAAGGTATTTTCAATGATACACTGCATATCACGATATATTATAAGGCATTTTCAATGATACACTGCTTATTACGTTATATTATAAGGTATTTTCAATGATAAACTACGATATATTAGAAGGTATTTTCAGTGATACACTGCATATTTCGTTATACTATAAGGTATTTTCAATGATAAACTACGACATAATATAAGGTATGTTCAATGACACACTGCATATTTCGTTATATTATAAGGTATTTTCAATGATACACTGCATATTACGTTATATTATAAGGTATTTTCAATGATACACTACAAATTACGAAATATTATAAGGTATTTTCAATGATACACTGCATATTACGATATATTATAAGGTATTTTCAATGATACGCTGCATAGTACGTTATATTATAAGGTATTTTCAATGATAAACTACGATATATTAGAAGGTATTTTCAGTGATACTCTGCATATTTCCTTATATTATAAGGTATTTTCAATGATACACTGTATATTACGTTATATTATAAGGAATTTTCAATGATAAACTACGATATATTAGAAGGTATTTTCAATGATACACTGCATATTACGTTATATTATAAGGTATTTTCAATGATACACTGCATATTACGTTATGTTACCAGGTATTTTCAATGATACACTGCATATTTCGATATATTATAAGGCATTTTCAATGATACACTGCATATTACGTTATATTATAAGGTATTTTCAATGATAAACTACGATATATTAGAAGGTATTTTCAGTGATACTCTGCATATTTCCTTATATTGTAAGGTATTTTCAATGATACACTGTATATTACGTTATATTATAAGGTATTTTCAATGATAAACTACGATATATTAGAAGGTATTTTCAATGATACACTGCATATTACGTTATATTATAAGGTATTTTCAATGATACACTGCATATTACGTTATATTACCAGGTATTTTCAATGATACACTGCATATTACGTTATAATATAAGGTATTTTCAATGATACACTGCATAGTACGCTATATTATAAGGTATTTTCAATGATACACTACAAATTACGAAATATTATAAGGTATTTTCAATGATACACTACAAATTACGAAATATTATAAGGTATTTTCAATGATACACTGCATATTACGATATATTATAAGGTATTTTCAATGATACACTGCATATTACGATATATTAGAAGGTATTTTCAATGATACGCTGCATAGTACGTTATATTATAAGGTATTTTCAATGTTACACTGTATATTACGTTATGTTATAAGGTATTTTCAATGATAAACTACTATATATTATAAGGTATTTTCAATGATACACTGCATATTACGTTATATTATAAGGTATTTTCAATGATACTCTGCATATTCCGTTATATTATAAGGTATTTTCAATGATACACTGCATAGTACGCTATATTATAAGGTATTTTCAATGATACACTACAAATTACGAAATATTGTAAGGTATTTTCAATGATACACTGCATAGTACGCTATATTATAAGGTATTTTCAATGATACACTACAAATTACGAAATATTATAAGGTATTTTCAATGATACACTGCATATTTCGATATATTATAAGGCATTTTCAATGATACACTGCATATTACGTTATATTATAAGGTATTTTCAATGATACACTGCATATTACGTTATATTATAATGTATTTTCAATGATACACTGCATATTACGTTATATTATAAGGTATTTTCAATGATACACTGCATATTACGATATATTATAAGGTATTTTCAATGATACACTGCTTATTACGTTATATTATAAGGTATTTTCAATGATAAACTACGATATATTAGAAGGTATTTTCAGTGATACACTGCATATTTCGTTATACTATAAGGTATTTTCAATGATAAACTACGACATAATATAAGGTATGTTCAATGACACACTGCATATTTCGTTATATTATAAGGTATTTTCAATGATACACTGCATATTACGTTATATTATAAGGTATTTTCAATGATACACTACAAATTACGAAATATTATAAGGTATTTTCAATGATACACTGCATATCACGATATATTATAAGGCATTTTCAATGATACACTGCTTATTACGTTATATTATAAGGTATTTTCAATGATAAACTACGATATATTAGAAGGTATTTTCAGTGATACACTGCATATTTCGTTATACTATAAGGTATTTTCAATGATAAACTACGACATAATATAAGGTATGTTCAATGACACACTGCATATTACGTTATATTATAAGGTATTTTCAATGATACACTGCATATTACGTTATATTATAAGGTATTTTCAATGATACACTACAAATTACGAAATATTATAAGGTATTTTCAATGATACACTGCATATTACGATATATTATAAGGTATTTTCAATGATACGCTGCATAGTACGTTATATTATAAGGTATTTTCAATGATAAACTACGATATATTAGAAGGTATTTTCAGTGATACTCTGCATATTTCCTTATATTATAAGGTATTTTCAATGATACACTGCATATTACGTTATATTATAAGGAATTTTCAATGATAAACTACGATATATTATAAGGTATTTTCAATGATACACTGCATATTACGTTATATTATAAGGTATTTTCAATGATACACTGCATATTACGTTATGTTACCAGGTATTTTCAATGATACACTGCATATTTCGATATATTATAAGGCATTTTCAATGATACACTGCATATTACGTTATATTATAAGGTATTTTCAATGATAAACTACGATATATTAGAAGGTATTTTCAGTGATACTCTGCATATTTCCTTATTTTGTAAGGTATTTTCAATGATACACTGTATATTACGTTATATTATAAGGTATTTTCAATGATAAACTAATACGTTATATTATAAGGTATTTTCAATTATACACTGCATATTACGTTATATTATAAGGTATTTTCAATGATACACTGCATATTACGTTATATTACCAGGTATTTTCAATGATACACTGCATATTACGTTATAATATAAGGTATTTTCAATGATACACTGCATAGTACGCTATATTATAAGGTATTTTCAATGATACACTACAAATTACGAAATATTATAAGGTATTTTCAATGATACACTGCATATTACGATATATTATAAGGTATTTTCAATGATACACTGCATATTACGATATATTATAAGGTATTTTCAATGATACGCTGCATAGGACGTTATATTATGAGGTATTTTCAATGTTACACTGTATAATACGTTATGTTATAAGGTATTTTCAATGATAAACTACTATATATTATAAGGTATTTTCAATGATACACTGCATATTACGTTATATTATAAGGTATTTTCAATGATACACTGTATATTACGTTACATTATAAGGCGTTTTCAATGATAAACTACGATATATTATAAGGTATTTTCAATGATACACTGTATATTACGCTATATTATAAGGTATTTTCAATGATATACTGCATATTACGTTATATTATAAGGTATTTTCAATGATACACTGCATATTACGTTATATTATAAGGTATTTTCAATGATATACTGCATATTACGTTATATTATAAGGTATTTTCAATGATAAACTACGATATATTAGAAGGTATTTTCAGTGATACTCTGCATATTTCCTTATATTATAAGGTATTTTCAATGATACACTGTATATTACGTTATATTATAAGGTATTTTCAATGATACACTGCATAGTACGCTATATTATAAGGTATTTTCAATGATACACTACAAATTACGAAATATTGTAAGGTATTTTCAATGATACACTGCATAGTACGCTATATTATAAGGTATTTTCAATGATACACTACAAATTACGAAATATTATAAGGTATTTTCAATGATACACTGCATATTTCGATATATTATAAGGCATTTTCAATGATACACTGCATATTACGTTATATTATAAGGTATTTTCAATGATACACTGCATATTACGTTATATTATAATGTATTTTCAATGATACACTGCATATTACGTTATATTATAAGGTATTTTCAATGATACACTGCATATTACGATATATTATAAGGTATTTTCAATGATACACTGCTTATTACGTTATATTATAAGGTATTTTCAATGATAAACTACGATATATTAGAAGGTATTTTCAGTGATACACTGCATATTTCGTTATACTATAAGGTATTTTCAATGATAAACTACGACATAATATAAGGTATGTTCAATGACACACTGCATATTACGTTATATTATAAGGTATTTTCAATGATACACTGCATATTACGTTATATTATAAGGTATTTTCAATGATACACTACAAATTACGAAATATTATAAGGTATTTTCAATGATACACTGCATATCACGATATATTATAAGGCATTTTCAATGATACACTGCTTATTACGTTATATTATAAGGTATTTTCAATGATAAACTACGATATATTAGAAGGTATTTTCAGTGATACACTGCATATTTCGTTATACTATAAGGTATTTTCAATGATAAACTACGACATAATATAAGGTATGTTCAATGACACACTGCATATTTCGTTATATTATAAGGTATTTTCAATGATACACTGCATATTACGTTATATTATAAGGTATTTTCAATGATACACTACAAATTACGAAATATTATAAGGTATTTTCAATGATACACTGCATATTACGATATATTATAAGGTATTTTCAATGATACGCTGCATAGTACGTTATATTATAAGGTATTTTCAATGTTACACTGTATATTACGTTATGTTATAAGGTATTTTCAATGATAAACTACTATATATTATAAGGTATTTTCAATGATACTCTGCATATTCCGTTATATTATAAGGTATTTTCATTGAAACACTCCATATTACGTTACATTATAAGGCGTTTTCAATGATAAACTACGATATATTATAAGGTATTTTCAATGATACACTGTATATTACGCTATATTATAAGGTATTTTCAATGATATACTGCATATTACGTTATATTATAAGGTATTTTCAATGATACACTGCATATTACGTTATACTATAAGGTATTTTCAATGATACACTGCATAGTACGCTATATTATAAGGTATTTTCAATGATACACTACAAATTACGAAATATTGTAAGGTATTTTCAATGATACACTGCATAGTACGCTATATTATAAGGTATTTTTAATGATACACTACAAATTACGAAATATTATAAGGTATTTTCAATGATACACTGCATATTTCGATATATTATAAGGCATTTTCAATGATACACTGCATATTACGTTATATTATAAGGTATTTTCAATGATAAACTACGATATATTAGAAGGTATTTTCAGTGATACTCTGCATATTTCCTTATATTATAAGGTATTTTCAATGATACACTGTATATTACGTTATATTATAAGGTATTTTCAATGATAAACTACGATATATTAGAAGGTATTTTCAATGATACACTGCATATTACGTTATATTATAAGGTATTTTCAATGATACACTACAAATTACGAAATATTATAAGGTATTTTCAATGATACACTGCATATTTCGATATATTATAATGCATTTTCAATGATACACTGCATATTACGTTATATTATAAGGTATTTTCAATGATAAACTACGATATATTAGAAGGTATTTTCAATGATACACTGTATATTACGCTATATTATAAGGTATTTTCAATGATATACTGCATATTACGTTATATTATAAGGTATTTTCAATGATACACTGCATATTACGTTATACTATAAGGTATTTTCAATGATACACTGCATAGTACGCTATATTATAAGGTATTTTCAATGATACACTACAAATTACGAAATATTGTAAGGTATTTTCAATGATACACTGCATAGTACGCTATATTATAAGGTATTTTCAATGATACACTACAAATTACGAAATATTATAAGGTATTTTCAATGATACACTGCATATTTCGATATATTATAAGGCATTTTCAATGATACACTGCATATTACGTTATATTATAAGGTATTTTCAATGATAAACTACGATATATTAGAAGGTATTTTCAGTGATACTCTGCATATTTCCTTATATTATAAGGTATTTTCAATGATACACTGTATATTACGTTATATTATAAGGAATTTTCAATGATAAACTACGATATATTAGAAGGTATTTTCAATGATACACTGCATATTACGTTATATTATAAGGTATTTTCAATGATACACTGCATATTACGTTATGTTACCAGGTATTTTCAATGATACACTGCATATTTCGATATATTATAAGGCATTTTCAATGATACACTGCATATTACGTTATATTATAAGGTATTTTCAATGATAAACTACGATATATTAGAAGGTATTTTCAGTGATACTCTGCATATTTCCTTATATTGTAAGGTATTTTCAATGATACACTGTATATTACGTTATATTATAAGGTATTTTCAATGATAAACTACGATATATTAGAAGGTATTTTCAATGATACACTGCATATTACGTTATATTATAAGGTATTTTCAATGATACACTGCATATTACGTTATATTACCAGGTATTTTCAATGATACACTGCATATTACGTTATAATATAAGGTATTTTCAATGATACACTGCATAGTACGCTATATTATAAGGTATTTTCAATGATACACTACAAATTACGAAATATTATAAGGTATTTTCAATGATACACTGCATATTACGATATATTATAAGGTATTTTCAATGATACACTGCATATTACGATATATTATAAGGTATTTTCAATGATACGCTGCATAGGACGTTATATTATAAGGTATTTTCAATGTTACACTGTATAATACGTTATGTTATAAGGTATTTTCAATGATAAACTACTATATATTATAAGGTATTTTCAATGATACACTGCATATTACGTTATATTATAAGGTATTTTCAATGATACACTGTATATTACGTTATATTATAAGGTATTTTCAATGATAAACTACGATATATTAGAAGGTATTTTCAATGATACACTGCATATTACGTTATATTATAAGATATTTTCAATGATACACTGTATATTACGTTATATTATAAGGTATTTTCAATGATAAACTACGATATATTAGAAGGTATTTTCAGTGATACGCTGCATAGTACGTTATATTATTAGATATTTTCAATGATACACTGCATATTACGTTATATTATTAGGTATTTTCAATGATACACTGCATATTACGTTATATTATAAGGTATTTTCAATGATACACTGCATATTACGCTATATTATAAGGTATTTTCAATGATAAACTACGATATATTAGAAGGTGTTTTCAGTGATACACTGCATATTTCGTTATATTATAAGGTATTTTCAATGATACACTGTATATTACGTTATATTATAAGGTATTTTCAATGATAAACTACGATATATTAGAAGGTATTTTCAATGATACACTGCATATTACGTTATATTATAAGGTATTTTCTATGATACACTGTATATTACGTTATATTATTAGGTATATTCAATGATACACTGCATATTAAGTTATATTATAGGAAATTTTCAATGATACACTGCATATTACGCTATATTATAAGGTATTTTCAATGATACACTGCATATTCCGTTATATTATAAGGTATTTTCTATGACACTCTGCATATTCCGTTATATTATAAGGTATTTTCTATGATACACTGCATATTACGTTATATTATAAGGTATTTTCAATGATATACTGCATATTACGTTATATTATAAGGTATTTTCAATGATACACTGCATATTACGATATATTATAAGGTATTTTCAATGATACGCTGCATAGTACATTATATTATAAGGTATTTTCAATGATACACTGCATATTAAGTTATATTATAGGAAATTTTCAATGATACACTGCATATTACGCTATATTATAAGGTATTTTCAATGATACACTGCATATTACGTTATATTTATAAGGTATTTTCTATGATACTCTGCATATTCCGTTATATTATAATGTATTTTCAATGATACACTGTATATTACGTATATTATAAGGTATTTTCAATGATAAACTACGATATATTAGAAGGTATTTTCAATGATACACTGCATATTACGTTATATTATAAGGTATTTTCTATGATACACTGTATATTACGTTATAATATAAGGTATTTTCAATGATACACTGCATATTACGTTATATTATAAGGTATTTTCAATGATAAACTACAATATATTATAAGGTATTTTCAATGATACACTGCATATTACGCTATATTATAAGGTATTTTCAATGATACACTACAAATTACGAAATATTATAAGATATTTTCAATGATACACTGCATATTACGATATATTATAAGGTATTTTCAATGATACACTGCATAATACGTTATATTATAAGGTATTATCAATGATACACTGCATATTACGCTATATTATAAGGTATTTTCTATGATACTCTGCATATTCACGTTATATTATAAGGTATTTTCAATGATACACTGCATATTACGTTATATTATAAGGTATTTTCAATGATACACTGCATATTACGTTATATTATAAGGTATTTTCAATGATACACTGCATATTACGATATATTATAAGGTATTTCAATGATACGCTGCATATTACGTTATATTATAAGGTATTTTCAATGATACACTGCATATTAAGTTATATTATAGGAAATTTTCAATGATACACTGCATATTACGCTATATTATAAGGTATTTTCAATGATACACTGCATATTACGTTATATTATAAGGTATTTTCTATGATACTCTGCATATTCCGTTATATTATAAGGTATTTTCTATGATACTCTGCATATTCCGTTATATTATAAGGTATTTTTCTATGATACACTGTATATTACGTTATAATATAAGGTATTTTCAATGATACACTGCATATTACGTTATATTATAAGGTATTTTCAATGATACACTGCATATTACGATATATTATAAGGTATTTTCAATGATACGCTGCATAGTACATTATATTATAAGGTATTTTCAATGATACACTGTATATTACGTTATATATAAGGTATTTTCAATGATAAACTACGATATATTAGAAGGTATTTTCAATAATACACTGCATATTACGTTATATTACAAGGTATTTTCAATGATACACTGCATATTACGTTATAATATAAGGTATTTTCAATGATACACTACAAATTACGAAATATTATAAGGTATTTTCAATGATATACTGCATATACGTTATATTATAAGGTATTTTCAATGATACACTGCATATTACGTTATATTATAAGGTATTTTCAATGATACACTGTATATTACGTTATAATATAAGGTATTTTCAATGATACACTGCATATTACGTTATATTATAGGAAATTTTCAATGATACACTGCATATTACGCTATATTATAAGGTATTTTCAATGATACACTGCATATTACGTTATATTATAAGGTATTTTCTATGATACTCTGCATATTCCGTTATATTATAAGGTATTTTCTATGATACTCTGCATATTCCGTTATATTATAAGGTATTTTCTATGATACACTGTATATTACGTTATAATATAAGGTATTTTCAATGATACACTGCATATTACGATATATTATAAGGTATTTTCAATGATACGCTGCATATTACGTTATATTATAAGGTATTTTCAATGATAAACTACGATATATTAGAAGGTATTTTCAGTGATACACTGCATATTTCGTTATATTATAAGGTATTTTCAATGATACACTGTATATTACGTTATATTATAAGGTATTTTCAATGATAAACTACGATATATTAGAAGGTATTTTCAATGATACACTGTACATTACGATATATTATAAGGTATTTTCAATGATACGCTGCATAGTACATTATATTATAAGGTATTTTCAATGATACACTGCATAGTACGTTATATTATAAGGTATTTTCTATGATACACTGTATATTACGTTATATTATTAGGTATATTCAATGATACACTGCATATTAAGTTATATTATAGGAAATTTTCAATGATACACTGCATATTACGCTATATTATAAGGTATTTTCAATGATACACTGCATATTCCGTTATATTATAAGGTATTTTCTATGACACTCTGCATATTCCGTTATATTATAAGGTATTTTCTATGATACACTGCATATTACGTTATATTATAAGGTATTTTTCAATGATATACTGCATATTACGTTATATTATAAGGTATTTTCAATGATACACTGCATATTACGATATATTATAAGGTATTTTCAATGATACGCTGCATAGTACATTATATTATAAGGTATTTTCAATGATACACTGTATATTACGTTATGTTATAAGGTATTTTCAATGATACACTGCATATTACGTTATATTATAATGTATTTTCAATGATACACTGTATATTACGTTATATTATAAGGTATTTTCAATGATAAACTACGATATATTAGAAGGTATTTTCAATGATATACTGCATATTACGTTATATTATAAGGTATTTTCAATGATACACTGCATATTACGTTATATTATAAGGTATTTTCTATGATACACTGTATATTACGTTATAATATAAGGTATTTTCAATGATACACTGCATATTACGTTATATTATAAGGTATTTTTCAATGATACACTGCATATTACGATATAGTATAAGGTATTTTCATTGATACGGCTGCATAGTACATTATATTATAAGGTATTTTCAATGATACACTGTATATTACGTTATGTTATAAGGTATTTTCAATGATACACTGCATATTACGTTATATTATAATGTATTTTCAATGATACACTGTATATTACGTTATATTATAAGGTATTTTCAATGATAAACAACGATATATTAGAAGGTATTTTCAATGATACACTGCATATTACGTTATATTACAAGGTATTTTCTATGATACACTGTATATTACGTTATATTATTAGGTATATTCAATGATACACTGCATATTAAGTTATATTATAGGAAATTTTCAATGATACACTGCATATTACGCTATATTATAAGGTATTTTCAATGATACACTGCATATTCCGTTATATTATAAGGTATTTTCTATGACACTCTGCATATTCCGTTATATTATAAGGTATTTTCTATGATACACTGCATATTACGTTATATTATAAGGTATTTTCAATGATATACTGCATATTACGTTATATTATAAGGTATTTTCAATGATACACTGCATATTACGATATATTATAAGGTATTTTCAATGATACGCTGCATAGTACATTATATTATAAGGTATTTTCAATGATACACTGCATATTAAGTTATATTATAGGAAATTTTCAATGATACACTGCATATTACGCTATATTATAAGGTATTTTCAATGATACACTGCATATTACGTTATATTATAAGGTATTTTCTATGATACTCTGCATATTCCGTTATATTATAAGGTATTTTCTATGATACTCTGCATATTCCGTTATATTATAAGGTATTTTCTATGATACACTGTATATTACGTTATAATATAAGGTATTTTCAATGATACACTGCATATTACGATATATTATAAGGTATTTTCAATGATACGCTGCATAGTACATTATATTATAAGGTATTTTCAATGATACACTGCATATTAAGTTATATTATAGGAAATTTTCAATGATAAACTACGATATATTACAAGGTATTTTCAATAATACACTGCATATTACGTTATATTACAAGGTATTTTCAATGATCCACTGCATATTACGTTATAATATAAGGTATTTTCAATGATACACTACAAATTACGAAATATTATAAGGTATTTTCAATGATACGCTGCATATTACGATATATTATAAGGTATTTTCAATGATACACTGCATATTACGATATATTATAAGGTATTTTCAATGATACGCTGCATAGTACATTATATTATAAGGTATTTTCAATGATACACTGCATATTAAGTTATATTATAGGAAATTTTCAATGATACACTGCATATTACGCTATATTATAAGGTATTTTCAATGATACACTGCATATAACGTTATATTATAAGGTATTTTCTATGATACTCTGCATATTCCGTTATATTATAAGGTATTTTCTATGATACTCTGCATATTCCGTTATATTATAAGGTATTTTCTATGATACACTGTATATTACGGTGTATAATTATAAGGTATTTTCAATGATACACTGCATATTACGTTATATTATAAGGTATTTTCAATGATACACTGCATATTACGATATATTATAAGGTATTTTCAATGATACGCTGCATAGTACATTATATTAGGTATTTTCAATGATACACTGTATATTACGTTATATTATAAGGTATTTTCAATGATAAACTACGATATATTAGAAGGTATTTTCAATAATACACTGCATATTACGTTATATTACAAGGTATTTTCAATGATACACTGCATATTACGTTATAATATAAGGTATTTTCAATGATACACTACAAATTACGAAATATTATAAGGTATTTTCAATGATATACTGCATATTACGTTATATTATAAGGTATTTTCAATGATACACTGCATATTACGTTATATTATAAGGTATTTTCAATGATACACTGTATATTACGTTATAATATAAGGTATTTTTCAATGATACACTGCATATTACGTTATATTATAAGGTATTTTCAATGATACACTGCATATTACGATATATTATAAGGTATTTTCAATGATACACTGCATATTACGTTATATTATAAGGTATTTTCAATGATACACTACAAATTACGATATATTATAAGGTATTTTCAATGATACACTGCATATTACGATATATTATAAGGTATTTTCAATGATACGCTGCATAGTACGTTATATTATAAGGTATTTTCAATGTTACACTGCATATTACGCTATATTATAAGGTATTTTCAATGATATACTGCATATTACGTTATATTATAAGGTATTTTCAATGATACACTGCATATTACGTTATATTATAAGGTATTTTCAATGATATACTGCATATTACGTTATATTATAAGGTATTTTCAATGATACACTGCATATTACGTTATATTATAAGGTATTTTCTATGATACACTGTATATTACGTTATAATATAAGGTATTTTCAATGATACACTGCATATTACGTTATATTATAAGGTATTTTCAATGATACACTGCATATTACGATATATTATAAGGTATTTTCAATGATACGCTGTATATTACGTTATGTTATAAGGTATTTTCAATGATACACTGCATATTACGTTATATTATAATGTATTTTCAATGATACACTGCATATTACGTTATATTATAAGGTATTTTCAATGATAAACTACGATATATTAGAAGGTATTTTCAATGATACACTGCATATTACGTTATATTATAAGGTATTTTCTATGATACACTGTATATTACGTTATAATATAAGGTATTTTCAATGATACACTACAAATTACGAAATATTATAAGGTATTTTCAATGATACACTGCATATTACGATATATTATAACGCATTTTCAATGATACACTGCTTATTACGTTATATTATAAGGTATTTTCAATGATAAACTACGATATATTAGAAGGTATTTTCAGTGATACACTGCATATTCCGTTATATTATAAGGTATTTTCTATGACACTCTGCATATTCCGTTATATTATAAGGTATTTTCTATGATACACTGCATATTACGTTATATTATAAGGTATTTTCAATGATATACTGCATATTACGTTATATTATAAGGTATTTTCAATGATACACTGCATATTACGATATATTATAAGGTATTTTCAATGATACGCTGCATAGTACATTATATTATAAGGTATTTTCAATGATACACTGCATATTAAGTTATATTATAGGAAATTTTCAATGATAC
The DNA here is from genome assembly GCA_916610255.1 of Lasioglossum lativentre. NCBI lineage: Eukaryota > Metazoa > Arthropoda > Insecta > Hymenoptera > Halictidae > Lasioglossum > Lasioglossum lativentre. The sequence continues at coordinate 1,509 of CAKAJI010000804.1, read as the reverse complement.
ACTGCATATTACGCTATATTATAAGGTATTTTCAATGATACACTGCATATTACGTTATATTATAAGGTATTTTCTATGATACTCTGCATATTCCGTTATATTATAATGTATTTTCAATGATACACTGTATATTACGTTATATTATAAGGTATTTTCAATGATAAACTACGATATATTAGAAGGTATTTTCAATGATACACTGCATATTACGTTATATTATAAGGTATTTTCTATGATACACTGTATATTACGTTATAATATAAGGTATTTTCAATGATACACTGCATATTACGTTATATTATAAGGTATTTTCAATGATAAACTACAATATATTATAAGGTATTTTCAATGATACACTGCATATTACGCTATATTATAAGGTATTTTCAATGATACACTACAAATTACGAAATATTATAAGATATTTTCAATGATACACTGCATATTACGATATATTATAAGGTATTTTCAATGATACACTGCATAATACGTTATATTATAAGGTATTATCAATGATACACTGCATATTACGCTATATTATAAGGTATTTTCTATGATACTCTGCATATTCCGTTATATTATAAGGTATTTTCTATGATACACTGCATATTACGTTATATTATAAGGTATTTTCAATGATACACTGCATATTACGTTATATTATAAGGTATTTTCAATGATACACTGCATATTACGATATATTATAAGGTATTTTCAATGATACGCTGCATAGTACATTATATTATAAGGTATTTTCAATGATACACTGCATATTAAGTTATATTATAGGAAATTTTCAATGATACACTGCATATTACGCTATATTATAAGGTATTTTCAATGATACACTGCATATTACGTTATATTATAAGGTATTTTCTATGATACTCTGCATATTCCGTTATATTATAAGGTATTTTCTATGATACTCTGCATATTCCGTTATATTATAAGGTATTTTCTATGATACACTGTATATTACGTTATAATATAAGGTATTTTCAATGATACACTGCATATTACGTTATATTATAAGGTATTTTCAATGATACACTGCATATTACGATATATTATAAGGTATTTTCAATGATACGCTGCATAGTACATTATATTATAAGATATTTTCAATGATACACTGTATATTACGTTATATTATAAGGTATTTTCAATGATAAACTACGATATATTAGAAGGTATTTTCAATAATACACTGCATATTACGTTATATTACAAGGTATTTTCAATGATACACTGCATATTACGTTATAATATAAGGTATTTTCAATGATACACTACAAATTACGAAATATTATAAGGTATTTTCAATGATATACTGCATATTACGTTATATTATAAGGTATTTTCAATGATACACTGCATATTACGTTATATTATAAGGTATTTTCAATGATACACTGTATATTACGTTATAATATAAGGTATTTTCAATGATACACTGCATATTACGTTATATTATAGGAAATTTTCTATGATACACTGCATATTACG
>CAKAJI010000803.1:52500-55307 GCA_916610255.1 Lasioglossum lativentre | reverse complement strand
CGATTAGTCTTTCGCCCCTATACCCAGTTCCGACGATCGATTTGCACGTCAGAATCGCTACGGACCTCCATCAGGGTTTCCCCTGACTTCGTCCTGACCAGGCATAGTTCACCATCTTTCGGGTCCCAACGTGTACGCTCTGGGTGCGCCTCTTCTCGCAATGAGAACGAGACGCCCCGGGAGTGCGAGGCCGCATCGTAACGCGGCCCATCCTCCCTTGGTCGACGCTAAGGTACGACCTTCACTTTCATTGCGCCTTTAGGTTTACATGTCCCAATGACTCGCGCACATGTTAGACTCCTTGGTCCGTGTTTCAAGACGGGTCCTGAGAGTACCCAAAGCAGTAGCGTCGCTGACCGGTAATTCGAAGCTTGGCCAGTCCGAGGACACCGCCTGCTAACAGCTGGTTAGGCCCGGAGCCGGCACCAGGTCCGTACCTCCGGGTAAAACTAACCGAGCTTGCGGCGGGCCTGACGCACACACATTCGAGAATGGATTGGTTGCGGCCCGATACCGTCAGAGTACCGTCACGCAGCCGGCCAGGCGATCGAGCGTCTCCCGTGTGCGCATGTAAGCGACACGGCAGTCAACAACTCGGGCCGTAGACCGACACGCAACGGGTCGCGACGTTCTACTAAGGGAGAAGTGCACGACTACGTAGCCGGAACATTTGCCGAAGATGGTGTACCCTCGCACTGGAACCACGAAGGCCCATTGCGGGGTATCTGCGCACCAACGGAAGCCAGCTTCGTCGACGATGAATCTCCCCATTCGATCTTTTGGGTTTCTCAGGTTTACCCCTGAACGGTTTCACGTACTCTTGAACTCTCTCTTCAAAGTTCTTTTCAACTTTCCCTCACGGTACTTGTTCGCTATCGGTCTCGTGGTCATATTTAGCCTTAGATGGAGTTTACCACCCACTTAGGGCTGCACTCTCAAGCAACCCGACTCTAAGGAGAGGTCCTCCCGAAACGCGTACCGGTCGCTACGGGCCTGGCACCCTCTACGGGTAAATGGCCCCATTCAAGATGGACTTGGACGCGGTTCGACGTCACGGGATAAATTGACCCTCCTAAACACTACATTTCCCAACGGCAGAACCGCGGGATTCAGTGCTGGGCTAATTCCTGTTCGCTCGCCGCTACTAAGGAAATCCTTGTTAGTTTCTTTTCCTCCGCTTAGTAATATGCTTAAATTCAGCGGGTAATCTCGCCTACTCTGAGGTCGTCTAACGTGAAAAAAAAATCTTTCGTATATTTCGCCGAAAGAGCATTAAAAAGTACGCACGAGAACACGTACAGAGGAGCACAAAAAAAAAAACAAAACACCACTACTCGACGAAGAAGCTTAATGAAACCAATATGTCTTATGCGCCACACCAAAGTGTCTCTCTTTCTTTCTCTTCATATTGCTCGTCGATCGGAAACTCTCGCTAGACGATCCGCCGGTTAAACTTTAACGTCCGTCGAAAAGAACTTCCGGGGACTGGACGACCGGCAGATCGCGCGGTTTCGCGATCGCAAATGAAGAAAAAAAAATGACATGGGGCGACCGACAAAGGTCATTTACCTTCTCCGCGGTGCTAATCTCTCTTGTGCGTGACAATGAAGTTCGAAAGCCACTCCAATAGAGGAGTATATATAAAATATTAACTCTCGGTGGGATTTCTTTCTCTCTAACACACTCTAGACACACACGGGGGTACAGAAACGTTGCGCACAGACGACATCATATCTCGATCAAACCAAAGAGACACGAGAGAGATCTCGCGCGGTCGTCATTCAATTCAACGAACGTGGCGATGGAATGGCAACACGCTGATTAGCGAGGACACGCGACGACGGGGAAATTTTATTCAACCCGATACAAGTACGCGTGCTCGTCCCGCACAATTTAGCGTTGCTCCGCTGTCCATCGATTATCCAAGCGTTCGTAGAACGAGAGACCAACGTCTTTTTTCTCTTCTCGAAGGACTCTCACAATGTTTGTCGAGAAGTCGCTAGGCAACGACGACCCTCCGCATGCATGTTAAATATGTAGAGACAGAAACACATCCACGCACAAGCGTATTTCTCTTTATATATATATATCTCCCTGGGGCTTACATCGCACACCACACAGATTTTATACACGGGTGTCTGTATCTTCTCTTTATTTTTGTGTCCATTATCTGTATAGTCTCTTAAAGACTGACTCTTTATACCTCTTTCGTATACGCATCATTTCAGGCGACGTCGGGAGCGCGTTGAATGTTCACGAGTGAAACGCTTCTTTCGCAATGCGAATCGTTTCACAGAGAAAGTGAGAGATGTCGAACTCGTCGGAGCGGTGTCTTACGGGCGGTCGGTCGTACGACTCGCGACACCGCAAAACACTCACGCAAGTCCGAATGTGAGAATACCAATCTCTCTACTATTCTCGCGAAACTGTTAGACGCAATGCAAAATTTACAATTTTCACAGAACCGCGTCAAACGCCGACGAAACGCCCATCATTCGCTCGTACGTAGAGCATCTTCGCAACCCGACTCAGAAACGCTCTTGCGCCCTCCAATTTTATAAATATTGGAGAGGTAAGCGACGGCGGGGACTTACAAGAGCAACGCAAGCAGTATTTGGTTACGTAAACGACCCTCAGCCAGGCGTGGTCCAGGAATTGTATCCGTGGACCGCAATGTGCGTTCGAAATGTCGATGTTCATGTGTCCTGCAGTTCACACGTTGACGCGCAATTAGCTGCGTTCTTCATCGACCCACGAGCCAAGTGATCCACCGTTCAGGGTAATCGTATAATTTTGATTTGTAATCA
>CAKAJI010000803.1:37500-47500 GCA_916610255.1 Lasioglossum lativentre | reverse complement strand
CTTTTTTCCTATCGTTCCTAGATGATTTTAAACGTTATATTCGTGGTAAACTGTGCATACGAAACCGTGTGTCGTGACGCCAGTTCTCTCGGACGCGTATTTACCGAGTTAACTTCCGGCGAGTCGCTTAGGTATCGCTGGAACGATAAAATTGCTAAGTACCGCGCCGTGTCGGTTAGACGGTTCGCGGTAAGAGTAAACTTTTTTCCTATCGTTCCTAGATGATTTTAAACGTTATATTCGTGGTAAACTGTGCATACGAAACCGTGTGTCGTGACGCCAGTTCTCTCGGACGCGTATTTACCGAGTTAACTTCCGGCGAGTCGCTTAGGTATCGCTGGAACGATAAAATTGCTAAGTACCGCGCCGTGTCGGTTAGACGGTTCGCGGTAAGAGTAAACTTTTTTCCTATCGTTCCTAGATGATTTTAAACGTTATATTCGTGGTAAACTGTGCATACGAAACCGTGTGTCGTGACGCCAGTTCTCTCGGACGCGTATTTACCGAGTTAACTTCCGGCGAGTCGCTTAGGTATCGCTGGAACGATAAAATTGCTAAGTACCGCGCCGTGTCGGTTAGACGGTTCGCGGTAAGAGTAAACTTTTTTCCTATCGTTCCTAGATGATTTTAAACGATATATTCGTGGTAAACTGTGCATACGAAACCGTGTGTCGTGACGCCAGTTCTCTCGGACGCGTATTTACCGAGTTAACTTCCGGCGAGTCGCTTAGGTATCGCTGGAACGATAAAATTGCTAAGTACCGCGCCGTGTCGGTTAGACGGTTCGCGGTAAGAGTAAACTTTTTTCCTATCGTTCCTAGATGATTTTAAACGTTATATTCGTGGTAAACTGTGCATACGAAACCGTGTGTCGTGACGCCAGTTCTCTCGGACGCGTATTTACCGAGTTATAAGCGAGTTAACTTCCGGCGAGTCGCTTAGGTATCGCTGGAACGATAAAATTGCTAAGTACCGCGCCGTGTCGGTTAGACGGTTCGCGGTAAGAGTAAACTTTTTTCCTATCGTTCCTAGATGATTTTAAACGTTATATTCGTGGTAAACTGTGCATACGAAACCGTGTGTCGTGACGCCAGTTCTCTCGGACGCGTATTTACCGAGTTAACTTCCGGCGAGTCGCTTAGGTATCGCTGGAACGATAAAATTGCTAAGTACCGCGCCGTGTCGGTTAGACGGTTCGCGGTAAGAGTAAACTTTTTTCCTATCGTTCCTAGATGATTTTAAACGTTATATTCGTGGTAAACTGTGCATACGAAACCGTGTGTCGTGACGCCAGTTCTCTCGGACGCGTATTTACCGAGTTAACTTCCGGCGAGTCGCTTAGGTATCGCTGGAACGATAAAATTGCTAAGTACCGCGCCGTGTCGGTTAGACGGTTCGCGGTAAGAGTAAACTTTTTTCCTATCGTTCCTAGATGATTTTAAACGTTATATTCGTGGTAAACTGTGCATACGAAACCGTGTGTCGTGACGCCAGTTCTCTCGGACGCGTATTTACCGAGTTATAAGCGAGTTAACTTCCGGCGAGTCGCTTAGGTATCGCTGGAACGATAAAATTGCTAAGTACCGCGCCGTGTCGGTTAGACGGTTCGCGGTAAGAGTAAACTTTTTTCCTATCGTTCCTAGATGATTTTAAACGTTATATTCGTGGTAAACTGTGCATACGAAACCGTGTGTCGTGACGCCAGTTCTCTCGGACGCGTATTTACCGAGTTAACTTCCGGCGAGTCGCTTAGGTATCGCTGGAACGATAAAATTGCTAAGTACCGCGCCGTGTCGGTTAGACGGTTCGCGGTAAGAGTAAACTTTTTTCCTATCGTTCCTAGATGATTTTAAACGTTATATTCGTGGTAAACTGTGCATACGAAACCGTGTGTCGTGACGCCAGTTCTCTCGGACGCGTATTTACCGAGTTAACTTCCGGCGAGTCGCTTAGGTATCGCTGGAACGATAAAATTGCTAAGTACCGCGCCGTGTCGGTTAGACGGTTCGCGGTAAGAGTAAACTTTTTTCCTATCGTTCCTAGATGATTTTAAACGTTATATTCGTGGTAAACTGTGCATACGAAACCGTGTGTCGTGACGCCAGTTCTCTCGGACGCGTATTTACCGAGTTAACTTCCGGCGAGTCGCTTAGGTATCGCTGGAACGATAAAATTGCTAAGTACCGCGCCGTGTCGGTTAGACGGTTCGCGGTAAGAGTAAACTTTTTTCCTATCGTTCCTAGATGATTTTAAACGATATATTCGTGGTAAACTGTGCATACGAAACCGTGTGTCGTGACGCCAGTTCTCTCGGACGCGTATTTACCGAGTTAACTTCCGGCGAGTCGCTTAGGTATCGCTGGAACGATAAAATTGCTAAGTACCGCGCCGTGTCGGTTAGACGGTTCGCGGTAAGAGTAAACTTTTTTCCTATCGTTCCTAGATGATTTTAAACGTTATATTCGTGGTAAACTGTGCATACGAAACCGTGTGTCGTGACGCCAGTTCTCTCGGACGCGTATTTACCGAGTTATAAGCGAGTTAACTTCCGGCGAGTCGCTTAGGTATCGCTGGAACGATAAAATTGCTAAGTACCGCGCCGTGTCGGTTAGACGGTTCGCGGTAAGAGTAAACTTTTTTCCTATCGTTCCTAGATGATTTTAAACGTTATATTCGTGGTAAACTGTGCATACGAAACCGTGTGTCGTGACGCCAGTTCTCTCGGACGCGTATTTACCGAGTTATAAGCGAGTTAACTTCCGGCGAGTCGCTTAGGTATCGCTGGAACGATAAAATTGCTAAGTACCGCGCCGTGTCGGTTAGACGGTTCGCGGTAAGAGTAAACTTTTTTCCTATCGTTCCTAGATGATTTTAAACGTTATATTCGTGGTAAACTGTGCATACGAAACCGTGTGTCGTGACGCCAGTTCTCTCGGACGCGTATTTACCGAGTTATAAGCGAGTTAACTTCCGGCGAGTCGCTTAGGTATCGCTGGAACGATAAAATTGCTAAGTACCGCGCCGTGTCGGTTAGACGGTTCGCGGTAAGAGTAAACTTTTTTCCTATCGTTCCTAGATGATTTTAAACGTTATATTCGTGGTAAACTGTGCATACGAAACCGTGTGTCGTGACGCCAGTTCTCTCGGACGCGTATTTACCGAGTTAACTTCCGGCGAGTCGCTTAGGTATCGCTGGAACGATAAAATTGCTAAGTACCGCGCCGTGTCGGTTAGACGGTTCGCGGTAAGAGTAAACTTTTTTCCTATCGTTCCTAGATGATTTTAAACGTTATATTCGTGGTAAACTGTGCATACGAAACCGTGTGTCGTGACGCCAGTTCTCTCGGACGCGTATTTACCGAGTTAACTTCCGGCGAGTCGCTTAGGTATCGCTGGAACGATAAAATTGCTAAGTACCGCGCCGTGTCGGTTAGACGGTTCGCGGTAAGAGTAAACTTTTTTCCTATCGTTCCTAGATGATTTTAAACGTTATATTCGTGGTAAACTGTGCATACGAAACCGTGTGTCGTGACGCCAGTTCTCTCGGACGCGTATTTACCGAGTTAACTTCCGGCGAGTCGCTTAGGTATCGCTGGAACGATAAAATTGCTAAGTACCGCGCCGTGTCGGTTAGACGGTTCGCGGTAAGAGTAAACTTTTTTCCTATCGTTCCTAGATGATTTTAAACGATATATTCGTGGTAAACTGTGCATACGAAACCGTGTGTCGTGACGCCAGTTCTCTCGGACGCGTATTTACCGAGTTAACTTCCGGCGAGTCGCTTAGGTATCGCTGGAACGATAAAATTGCTAAGTACCGCGCCGTGTCGGTTAGACGGTTCGCGGTAAGAGTAAACTTTTTTCCTATCGTTCCTAGATGATTTTAAACGTTATATTCGTGGTAAACTGTGCATACGAAACCGTGTGTCGTGACGCCAGTTCTCTCGGACGCGTATTTACCGAGTTATAAGCGAGTTAACTTCCGGCGAGTCGCTTAGGTATCGCTGGAACGATAAAATTGCTAAGTACCGCGCCGTGTCGGTTAGACGGTTCGCGGTAAGAGTAAACTTTTTTCCTATCGTTCCTAGATGATTTTAAACGTTATATTCGTGGTAAACTGTGCATACGAAACCGTGTGTCGTGACGCCAGTTCTCTCGGACGCGTATTTACCGAGTTAACTTCCGGCGAGTCGCTTAGGTATCGCTGGAACGATAAAATTGCTAAGTACCGCGCCGTGTCGGTTAGACGGTTCGCGGTAAGAGTAAACTTTTTTCCTATCGTTCCTAGATGATTTTAAACGTTATATTCGTGGTAAACTGTGCATACGAAACCGTGTGTCGTGACGCCAGTTCTCTCGGACGCGTATTTACCGAGTTAACTTCCGGCGAGTCGCTTAGGTATCGCTGGAACGATAAAATTGCTAAGTACCGCGCCGTGTCGGTTAGACGGTTCGCGGTAAGAGTAAACTTTTTTCCTATCGTTCCTAGATGATTTTAAACGTTATATTCGTGGTAAACTGTGCATACGAAACCGTGTGTCGTGACGCCAGTTCTCTCGGACGCGTATTTACCGAGTTATAAGCGAGTTAACTTCCGGCGAGTCGCTTAGGTATCGCTGGAACGATAAAATTGCTAAGTACCGCGCCGTGTCGGTTAGACGGTTCGCGGTAAGAGTAAACTTTTTTCCTATCGTTCCTAGATGATTTTAAACGTTATATTCGTGGTAAACTGTGCATACGAAACCGTGTGTCGTGACGCCAGTTCTCTCGGACGCGTATTTACCGAGTTAACTTCCGGCGAGTCGCTTAGGTATCGCTGGAACGATAAAATTGCTAAGTACCGCGCCGTGTCGGTTAGACGGTTCGCGGTAAGAGTAAACTTTTTTCCTATCGTTCCTAGATGATTTTAAACGTTATATTCGTGGTAAACTGTGCATACGAAACCGTGTGTCGTGACGCCAGTTCTCTCGGACGCGTATTTACCGAGTTAACTTCCGGCGAGTCGCTTAGGTATCGCTGGAACGATAAAATTGCTAAGTACCGCGCCGTGTCGGTTAGACGGTTCGCGGTAAGAGTAAACTTTTTTCCTATCGTTCCTAGATGATTTTAAACGTTATATTCGTGGTAAACTGTGCATACGAAACCGTGTGTCGTGACGCCAGTTCTCTCGGACGCGTATTTACCGAGTTAACTTCCGGCGAGTCGCTTAGGTATCGCTGGAACGATAAAATTGCTAAGTACCGCGCCGTGTCGGTTAGACGGTTCGCGGTAAGAGTAAACTTTTTTCCTATCGTTCCTAGATGATTTTAAACGATATATTCGTGGTAAACTGTGCATACGAAACCGTGTGTCGTGACGCCAGTTCTCTCGGACGCGTATTTACCGAGTTAACTTCCGGCGAGTCGCTTAGGTATCGCTGGAACGATAAAATTGCTAAGTACCGCGCCGTGTCGGTTAGACGGTTCGCGGTAAGAGTAAACTTTTTTCCTATCGTTCCTAGATGATTTTAAACGTTATATTCGTGGTAAACTGTGCATACGAAACCGTGTGTCGTGACGCCAGTTCTCTCGGACGCGTATTTACCGAGTTATAAGCGAGTTAACTTCCGGCGAGTCGCTTAGGTATCGCTGGAACGATAAAATTGCTAAGTACCGCGCCGTGTCGGTTAGACGGTTCGCGGTAAGAGTAAACTTTTTTCCTATCGTTCCTAGATGATTTTAAACGTTATATTCGTGGTAAACTGTGCATACGAAACCGTGTGTCGTGACGCCAGTTCTCTCGGACGCGTATTTACCGAGTTATAAGCGAGTTAACTTCCGGCGAGTCGCTTAGGTATCGCTGGAACGATAAAATTGCTAAGTACCGCGCCGTGTCGGTTAGACGGTTCGCGGTAAGAGTAAACTTTTTTCCTATCGTTCCTAGATGATTTTAAACGTTATATTCGTGGTAAACTGTGCATACGAAACCGTGTGTCGTGACGCCAGTTCTCTCGGACGCGTATTTACCGAGTTATAAGCGAGTTAACTTCCGGCGAGTCGCTTAGGTATCGCTGGAACGATAAAATTGCTAAGTACCGCGCCGTGTCGGTTAGACGGTTCGCGGTAAGAGTAAACTTTTTTCCTATCGTTCCTAGATGATTTTAAACGTTATATTCGTGGTAAACTGTGCATACGAAACCGTGTGTCGTGACGCCAGTTCTCTCGGACGCGTATTTACCGAGTTATAAGCGAGTTAACTTCCGGCGAGTCGCTTAGGTATCGCTGGAACGATAAAATTGCTAAGTACCGCGCCGTGTCGGTTAGACGGTTCGCGGTAAGAGTAAACTTTTTTCCTATCGTTCCTAGATGATTTTAAACGTTATATTCGTGGTAAACTGTGCATACGAAACCGTGTGTCGTGACGCCAGTTCTCTCGGACGCGTATTTACCGAGTTAACTTCCGGCGAGTCGCTTTCGTATCGCTGGAACGATAAAATTGCTAAGTACCGCGCCGTGTCGGTTAGACGGTTCGCGGTAAGAGTAAACTTTTTTCCTATCGTTCCTAGATGATTTTAAACGTTATATTCGTGGTAAACTGTGCATACGAAACCGTGTGTCGTGACGCCAGTTCTCTCGGACGCGTATTTACCGAGTTAACTTCCGGCGAGTCGCTTAGGTATCGCTGGAACGATAAAATTGCTAAGTACCGCGCCGTGTCGGTTAGACGGTTCGCGGTAAGAGTAAACTTTTTTCCTATCGTTCCTAGATGATTTTAAACGTTATATTCGTGGTAAACTGTGCATACGAAACCGTGTGTCGTGACGCCAGTTCTCTCGGACGCGTATTTACCGAGTTAACTTCCGGCGAGTCGCTTAGGTATCGCTGGAACGATAAAATTGCTAAGTACCGCGCCGTGTCGGTTAGACGGTTCGCGGTAAGAGTAAACTTTTTTCCTATCGTTCCTAGATGATTTTAAACGTTATATTCGTGGTAAACTGTGCATACGAAACCGTGTGTCGTGACGCCAGTTCTCTCGGACGCGTATTTACCGAGTTAACTTCCGGCGAGTCGCTTAGGTATCGCTGGAACGATAAAATTGCTAAGTACCGCGCCGTGTCGGTTAGACGGTTCGCGGTAAGAGTAAACTTTTTTCCTATCGTTCCTAGATGATTTTAAACGATATATTCGTGGTAAACTGTGCATACGAAACCGTGTGTCGTGACGCCAGTTCTCTCGGACGCGTATTTACCGAGTTAACTTCCGGCGAGTCGCTTAGGTATCGCTGGAACGATAAAATTGCTAAGTACCGCGCCGTGTCGGTTAGACGGTTCGCGGTAAGAGTAAACTTTTTTCCTATCGTTCCTAGATGATTTTAAACGTTATATTCGTGGTAAACTGTGCATACGAAACCGTGTGTCGTGACGCCAGTTCTCTCGGACGCGTATTTACCGAGTTATAAGCGAGTTAACTTCCGGCGAGTCGCTTAGGTATCGCTGGAACGATAAAATTGCTAAGTACCGCGCCGTGTCGGTTAGACGGTTCGCGGTAAGAGTAAACTTTTTTCCTATCGTTCCTAGATGATTTTAAACGTTATATTCGTGGTAAACTGTGCATACGAAACCGTGTGTCGTGACGCCAGTTCTCTCGGACGCGTATTTACCGAGTTAACTTCCGGCGAGTCGCTTAGGTATCGCTGGAACGATAAAATTGCTAAGTACCGCGCCGTGTCGGTTAGACGGTTCGCGGTAAGAGTAAACTTTTTTCCTATCGTTCCTAGATGATTTTAAACGTTATATTCGTGGTAAACTGTGCATACGAAACCGTGTGTCGTGACGCCAGTTCTCTCGGACGCGTATTTACCGAGTTAACTTCCGGCGAGTCGCTTAGGTATCGCTGGAACGATAAAATTGCTAAGTACCGCGCCGTGTCGGTTAGACGGTTCGCGGTAAGAGTAAACTTTTTTCCTATCGTTCCTAGATGATTTTAAACGATATATTCGTGGTAAACTGTGCATACGAAACCGTGTGTCGTGACGCCAGTTCTCTCGGACGCGTATTTACCGAGTTAACTTCCGGCGAGTCGCTTAGGTATCGCTGGAACGATAAAATTGCTAAGTACCGCGCCGTGTCGGTTAGACGGTTCGCGGTAAGAGTAAACTTTTTTCCTATCGTTCCTAGATGATTTTAAACGTTATATTCGTGGTAAACTGTGCATACGAAACCGTGTGTCGTGACGCCAGTTCTCTCGGACGCGTATTTACCGAGTTATAAGCGAGTTAACTTCCGGCGAGTCGCTTAGGTATCGCTGGAACGATAAAATTGCTAAGTACCGCGCCGTGTCGGTTAGACGGTTCGCGGTAAGAGTAAACTTTTTTCCTATCGTTCCTAGATGATTTTAAACGTTATATTCGTGGTAAACTGTGCATACGAAACCGTGTGTCGTGACGCCAGTTCTCTCGGACGCGTATTTACCGAGTTATAAGCGAGTTAACTTCCGGCGAGTCGCTTAGGTATCGCTGGAACGATAAAATTGCTAAGTACCGCGCCGTGTCGGTTAGACGGTTCGCGGTAAGAGTAAACTTTTTTCCTATCGTTCCTAGATGATTTTAAACGTTATATTCGTGGTAAACTGTGCATACGAAACCGTGTGTCGTGACGCCAGTTCTCTCGGACGCGTATTTACCGAGTTAACTTCCGGCGAGTCGCTTTTGTATCGCTGGAACGATAAAATTGCTAAGTACCGCGCCGTGTCGGTTAGACGGTTCGCGGTAAGAGTAAACTTTTTTCCTATCGTTCCTAGATGATTTTAAACGTTATATTCGTGGTAAACTGTGCATACGAAACCGTGTGTCGTGACGCCAGTTCTCTCGGACGCGTATTTACCGAGTTAACTTCCGGCGAGTCGCTTAGGTATCGCTGGAACGATAAAATTGCTAAGTACCGCGCCGTGTCGGTTAGACGGTTCGCGGTAAGAGTAAACTTTTTTCCTATCGTTCCTAGATGATTTTAAACGTTATATTCGTGGTAAACTGTGCATACGAAACCGTGTGTCGTGACGCCAGTTCTCTCGGACGCGTATTTACCGAGTTATAAGCGAGTTAACTTCCGGCGAGTCGCTTAGGTATCGCTGGAACGATAAAATTGCTAAGTACCGCGCCGTGTCGGTTAGACGGTTCGCGGTAAGAGTAAACTTTTTTCCTATCGTTCCTAGATGATTTTAAACGTTATATTCGTGGTAAACTGTGCATACGAAACCGTGTGTCGTGACGCCAGTTCTCTCGGACGCGTATTTACCGAGTTAACTTCCGGCGAGTCGCTTAGGTATCGCTGGAACGATAAAATTGCTAAGTACCGCGCCGTGTCGGTTAGACGGTTCGCGGTAAGAGTAAACTTTTTTCCTATCGTTCCTAGATGATTTTAAACGTTATATTCGTGGTAAACTGTGCATACGAAACCGTGTGTCGTGACGCCAGTTCTCTCGGACGCGTATTTACCGAGTTATAAGCGAGTTAACTTCCGGCGAGTCGCTTAGGTATCGCTGGAACGATAAAATTGCTAAGTACCGCGCCGTGTCGGTTAGACGGTTCGCGGTAAGAGTAAACTTTTTTCCTATCGTTCCTAGATGATTTTAAACGTTATATTCGTGGTAAACTGTGCATACGAAACCGTGTGTCGTGACGCCAGTTCTCTCGGACGCGTATTTACCGAGTTAACTTCCGGCGAGTCGCTTAGGTATCGCTGGAACGATAAAATTGCTAAGTACCGCGCCGTGTCGGTTAGACGGTTCGCGGTAAGAGTAAACTTTTTTCCTATCGTTCCTAGATGATTTTAAACGTTATATTCGTGGTAAACTGTGCATACGAAACCGTGTGTCGTGACGCCAGTTCTCTCGGACGCGTATTTACCGAGTTATAAGCGAGTTAACTTCCGGCGAGTCGCTTAGGTATCGCTGGAACGATAAAATTGCTAAGTACCGCGCCGTGTCGGTTAGACGGTTCGCGGTAAGAGTAAACTTTTTTCCTATC
>CAKAJI010000803.1:25000-32500 GCA_916610255.1 Lasioglossum lativentre | reverse complement strand
TATACCTAAGTGGCTTTTCTTTATTCCGTCCATACCAGGTGCGGAAGCGCCTGCTATTTTCATTATTCTAAGATTCACATCAACGGTAGTGAAGGGCCTAAAAATGTCTTTTTCTTTTATAGCGCTCGTCGCCTGTTGACTGGAGGCAAGCTCGACTAGTTCAGGACCAGGTTGGCCCCACAGTTCACCATACAGGCGTTCAACGTCTGTTTTTGGTGGGGGGTGAGTAGCTTCAAAAAGCGTGAGATCGTTGCTCGCTACCATATCTGCTAACCGCTTAGGGCACTTCTCATATAGGCTCTGACACTTTGCATATTGAAATTGCCTTCGCCTAGCCCTGTTTCCTAGCGGACGGCCGCTTTGCTTGTTATTATTATTGCTTTGCTGTTGCTGTTGTTGTCCCTTGTTAGTTACTCGGGTTCGACCGGTGGGCCTATTCCTTTGGTCACCACGTCTGGATCCTACTACGGGTCTGCTTGCTAACATCTTGGATGTTATTTCTCCTAGTATAGTGTCCATTACTTCCTCTCGTTGCTCATCAGTGTTTGCGGCCTCTTTAATATTTACCAATATAGCAGCCCAAGCAGTAGGGCACTCTGTGGAAAAAATGGCGTCTTGGAGCGCTACTTTATATAATTGGTCATCATCCGCCTGATGGCTTTCTCGCGCCAGCTCCATCGAAGACGGCGCATCAGGCGCAACCCAGGCTTCAGAGAATTGGCTCTCCAGGACATCATCCGACTGCTGAGAGGAATGTGTCTGCAGGGTGTTGTCGATATTCTCACTTTCTCTGATTCCGTACAACCCACACCTTTTGTGAGCGATTTGTTTTGCTGTTTTGCCCGGGAGGCGTTGGGCAATAAGCCTGTTTATCTGCTTAATGGTAGGGTCATTTTTATATTTGGAGTCCAGCTCCTGCAGGATTCTAATCTCCTCCTCTGACCATAGTGGGGTGGGCTTATTGGTCTTTTCTCTAGTGCCACTCGTCAGCTCTTGAATTCTTTTTTGATTACGCAGCATAGGGTGCTGGTGCCTCTCATGCTGCGATAATCCGTTTTTGCTTGAGAAAGAAAGAGAGCACTCAGTGCACTGGTGCATTAATGCAACGCTCGGTTGTGGGCCTTTGCATCTACCTTTATGGATAGTCCATCCATGTATTTTGCCAAAGATTCTCAGGCAGGACGCGCATTGCCAATGCATTCGCAATTCAGGGTGAGTGATGTCGCAATGCTCGGCCAATTTTTTAGCATTCATAAAGGCGCGAGACTGACCCATGGAAGAGCACTTAGGGCACCGTGGCATTCCCATCTCTGAGATTTGGATGGTACAATCCTCATGTTCGAGAATTTTCGTGCTCGTGAGCAGAGTTTGAGTCTGACTCCGCGTTCGTAATTGGCTCCCTTGCCAATTTGCAGGAAGGCCTGCGGCCTGCGACGTATCGGGAGCTATTCTTACATCGCCGGCTTCCCCTAGCCAATTTGCGTTATACTCCGCAGCAGATGGTACCTCAGGGACCGTAATACCACCTGCCTCCGAGGCTCCATTATCATTGTCACTCATCATGATTAGTTGTGCCCCTAAGGGCTTTGGAGGGCATAGCTGTATTGCCCACATTGGCGCGTCCACCGCGCATTCATCAGGACAGGCGTACGCCTGTTCTATATACCGCAGTAATTGGTTAAGCATACTGGCGGTTCTTCTGCATAGGCTCGTGCAGAAGAACGTCATTAAGAGAGACATAGTTACTCCCGCCGTTTACCCGCGCTTTTTTGAATTTCTTCACGTTGACATTCAGAGCACTGGGCAGAAATCACATTGCGTCAACACCCGTGGGGGCCATCGCAATGCTTTGTTTTAATTAGACAGTCGGATTCCCCTAGTCCGTGCCAGTTCTGAGCTGAGCGTTGAATGGCGGCCGAAGAGGACGACCGTTCTAGACGGAAGCCTCGCAGCAAGGAAGATCCGCGGGAGGCCAAGGCACGGGACCGAGCTCGGATTCCCATCAATAATGTGTTCACCTCGCCCAGGCCCGGCACGTCAGCCAGACCCGCTTCCCGACCAAGCCCGACACGCCCCGCTCCTCAGAGCCAATCCTTATTCCGAAGTTACGGATCCAATTTGCCGACTTCCCTTACCTACATTAATCTATCGACTAGAGGCTCTTTACCTTGGAGACCTGCTGCGGATATGGGTACGAACCGGCGCGACACCTCCACGTGGCCCTCTCCTGGATTTTCAAGGTCCGAGGGGAAGATCCGGACACCGCCGCAACTGCGGTGCTCTTCGCGTTCCAAACCCTATCTCCCTGCTAGAGGTTTCCAGGGAACTCGAACGCTTATACAGAAAAGAAAACTCTCCCCGGATCTCCCGACGGCGTCTCCAGGTCATTTTGGGTTACCCCGACGAACACTCTTACGAGGGCCCGAATGGTATGCGGTTCCGCTGCCGGGTTCCGGAATAGAAACCGGATTCCCTTTCGCCCGATGGGTGTGTGTTTGTTATGTATAGAATACATTTTCTCTCTCTCTTAGGACACCTCATCTACATAGGATTTCTCTTAGGGCTTAGGATCGACTGACTCGTGTGCAACGGCTGTTCACACGAAACCCTTCTCCACGTCAGTCCTCCAGGGCCTCGCTGGAGTATTTGCTACTACCACCAAGATCTGCACCGACGGCGGCTCCAGGCAGGCTCACGCCCAGACCCTTCTGCGCACACCGCCGCGACCCTCCTACTCGTCAGAGCTTCATGGAAGACGCGCCTTTAAAAAAAGCTAACGTCAACCCCACTTGCCGCTGACGGCGGAGTATAGGCGCGACGCTTCAGCGCCATCCATTTTCAGGGCTAGTTGCTTCGGCAGGTGAGTTGTTACACACTCCTTAGCGGATTCCGACTTCCATGGCCACCGTCCTGCTGTCTTAAGCAACCAACGCCTTTCATGGTATCCCATAAGCGTCGACTTAGGCGCCTTAACTCTGCGTTTGGTTCATCCCACAGCGCCAGTTCTGCTTACCAAAATTGGCCCACTTGGCACTCTGATCCAAATAATCTCGTGGCTTCATTGATCCAAGCAAGCCAGAGATCTCACCCATTTAAAGTTTGAGAATAGGTTGAGGTCGTTTCGGCCCCAAGGCCTCTAATCATTCGCTTTACCAGATGAGACTCGCACACGTTCACTAAAAGAGAACGAGCGAGTGCCAGCTATCCTGAGGGAAACTTCGGAGGGAACCAGCTACTAGATGGTTCGATTAGTCTTTCGCCCCTATACCCAGTTCCGACGATCGATTTGCACGTCAGAATCGCTACGGACCTCCATCAGGGTTTCCCCTGACTTCGTCCTGACCAGGCATAGTTCACCATCTTTCGGGTCCCAACGTGTACGCTCTGGGTGCGCCTCTTCTCGCAATGAGAACGAGACGCCCCGGGAGTGCGAGGCCGCATCGTAACGCGGCCCATCCTCCCTTGGTCGACGCTAAGGTACGACCTTCACTTTCATTGCGCCTTTAGGTTTACATGTCCCAATGACTCGCGCACATGTTAGACTCCTTGGTCCGTGTTTCAAGACGGGTCCTGAGAGTACCCAAAGCAGTAGCGTCGCTGACCGGTAATTCGAAGCTTGGCCAGTCCGAGGACACCGCCTGCTAACAGCTGGTTAGGCCCGGAGCCGGCACCAGGTCCGTACCTCCGGGTAAAACTAACCGAGCTTGCGGCGGGCCTGACGCACACACATTCGAGAATGGATTGGTTGCGGCCCGATACCGTCAGAGTACCGTCACGCAGCCGGCCAGGCGATCGAGCGTCTCCCGTGTGCGCATGTAAGCGACACGGCAGTCAACAACTCGGGCCGTAGACCGACACGCAACGGGTCGCGACGTTCTACTAAGGGAGAAGTGCACGACTACGTAGCCGGAACATTTGCCGAAGATGGTGTACCCTCGCACTGGAACCACGAAGGCCCATTGCGGGGTATCTGCGCACCAACGGAAGCCAGCTTCGTCGACGATGAATCTCCCCATTCGATCTTTTGGGTTTCTCAGGTTTACCCCTGAACGGTTTCACGTACTCTTGAACTCTCTCTTCAAAGTTCTTTTCAACTTTCCCTCACGGTACTTGTTCGCTATCGGTCTCGTGGTCATATTTAGCCTTAGATGGAGTTTACCACCCACTTAGGGCTGCACTCTCAAGCAACCCGACTCTAAGGAGAGGTCCTCCCGAAACGCGTACCGGTCGCTACGGGCCTGGCACCCTCTACGGGTAAATGGCCCCATTCAAGATGGACTTGGACGCGGTTCGACGTCACGGGATAAATTGACCCTCCTAAACACTACATTTCCCAACGGCAGAACCGCGGGATTCAGTGCTGGGCTAATTCCTGTTCGCTCGCCGCTACTAAGGAAATCCTTGTTAGTTTCTTTTCCTCCGCTTAGTAATATGCTTAAATTCAGCGGGTAATCTCGCCTACTCTGAGGTCGTCTAACGTGAAAAAAAAATCTTTCGTATATTTCGCCGAAAGAGCATTAAAAAGTACGCACGAGAACACGTACAGAGGAGCACAAAAAAAAAAACAAAACACCACTACTCGACGAAGAAGCTTAATGAAACCAATATGTCTTATGCGCCACACCAAAGTGTCTCTCTTTCTTTCTCTTCATATTGCTCGTCGATCGGAAACTCTCGCTAGACGATCCGCCGGTTAAACTTTAACGTCCGTCGAAAAGAACTTCCGGGGACTGGACGACCGGCAGATCGCGCGGTTTCGCGATCGCAAATGAAGAAAAAAAAATGACATGGGGCGACCGACAAAGGTCATTTACCTTCTCCGCGGTGCTAATCTCTCTTGTGCGTGACAATGAAGTTCGAAAGCCACTCCAATAGAGGAGTATATATAAAATATTAACTCTCGGTGGGATTTCTTTCTCTCTAACACACTCTAGACACACACGGGGGTACAGAAACGTTGCGCACAGACGACATCATATCTCGATCAAACCAAAGAGACACGAGAGAGATCTCGCGCGGTCGTCATTCAATTCAACGAACGTGGCGATGGAATGGCAACACGCTGATTAGCGAGGACACGCGACGACGGGGAAATTTTATTCAACCCGATACAAGTACGCGTGCTCGTCCCGCACAATTTAGCGTTGCTCCGCTGTCCATCGATTATCCAAGCGTTCGTAGAACGAGAGACCAACGTCTTTTTTCTCTTCTCGAAGGACTCTCACAATGTTTGTCGAGAAGTCGCTAGGCAACGACGACCCTCCGCATGCATGTTAAATATGTAGAGACAGAAACACATCCACGCACAAGCGTATTTCTCTTTATATATATATATCTCCCTGGGGCTTACATCGCACACCACACAGATTTTATACACGGGTGTCTGTATCTTCTCTTTATTTTTGTGTCCATTATCTGTATAGTCTCTTAAAGACTGACTCTTTATACCTCTTTCGTATACGCATCATTTCAGGCGACGTCGGGAGCGCGTTGAATGTTCACGAGTGAAACGCTTCTTTCGCAATGCGAATCGTTTCACAGAGAAAGTGAGAGATGTCGAACTCGTCGGAGCGGTGTCTTACGGGCGGTCGGTCGTACGACTCGCGACACCGCAAAACACTCACGCAAGTCCGAATGTGAGAATACCAATCTCTCTACTATTCTCGCGAAACTGTTAGACGCAATGCAAAATTTACAATTTTCACAGAACCGCGTCAAACGCCGACGAAACGCCCATCATTCGCTCGTACGTAGAGCATCTTCGCAACCCGACTCAGAAACGCTCTTGCGCCCTCCAATTTTATAAATATTGGAGAGGTAAGCGACGGCGGGGACTTACAAGAGCAACGCAAGCAGTATTTGGTTACGTAAACGACCCTCAGCCAGGCGTGGTCCAGGAATTGTATCCGTGGACCGCAATGTGCGTTCGAAATGTCGATGTTCATGTGTCCTGCAGTTCACACGTTGACGCGCAATTAGCTGCGTTCTTCATCGACCCACGAGCCAAGTGATCCACCGTTCAGGGTAATCGTATAATTTTGATTTGTAATCAATATATGTATATTTTGTCTCTTTGTTCTGCGGTTCGTAAGAACGCCGATACCTGAAAACTCCAACCAGCGCGCGAAGGAGATTCAGGCGTCGTTTTTAAGGACGACACAGTCGTCCGTGGAAACGGAAACCGCGCAGAGTACGCACGCGCGGAGACAGCACGTACCTGACACGGCCGGGCGAACAGTACATTGAAAAACCTTTAAAATGGAAAACGCGGAGGGGAATTCTGAAAACGACGGGGATCATAGACAACCCGATATACTGGATCCAGAACACTTCCCTCCTCCTTTTTATTGGAAATGTGAATTCGATGTTAGCGGACTTCACAGCCGGCTCTCTCACTCTGGCCGTGCGCGATCGTTCGTCCCAACTCTTGTGCACAGTATTATCGCCCCACAGAGAGTAGGGTGTCAGAATCGCAACACATAGCCTTAACAAGCGAGGAGCTTCACAGCCGGTCCTCTCGAATATATTACACCGTTCTTCAACGAACAACGCGTGCGGCGACACGTTTTGTGCTCTTGGTTATACGCGAACTCGATAAATAGAGAGCGGGACTCTCAGCCGGCTCTGGCAGCGGTCATTCGTCCCAAGCTCGTGTGTACATACACAGAGTAGGGTGTCAGACTCACGCAGCTTTAAAAGCGAGCTTCACAGCCGGTCCTCTCGTCTCTCTATCTCTCGATGTTCGTGAACGGACACAACACGTCCCACCGCGCGTTTTCCACAGGCTACCCTGATTTTATTTGTCCTTTTCGGGACACCGTTTCCAACGGACATTTTTTCGGACATTACAGGCGAAGACCGAGGAAGCGCGCGATATGTGAATTCGAATCGACGCTTACATCCCATGTTCTTGCGACCGTAATATATGTCCATATATAATTGTCGAGAGCCTACACACGCAGAGACACCAAAGGCGTATTATATATATTATATATATGTAATCATGAGCCCACTCTTTGATACGAGGTATTTTTCAAAGAGAACGACCACTCTCTCGGTGGCGGGTGAGAACATCGTGATTCGTAAACGACGGGTATTTCTATATTCGTGGGTTGAACACTATAACATTCAGCGTCCGACGGAAAATCGTACGTACCGATCGCTCGAGTTTGCAAATGCGAACGTCGATAATGTTGACGATTCCCGAAGACCCGAAGTACAGCTCTTCCCACTCACTCCCCAATACAAGTAAACGATACGATGCTTTTTTCACCTTCACGCAAGCACCGTTGTTATGTGTGTCATTCTCTCAATATTTCATCCCATTGTCGAAAGAGTGCGTACATATTATTTATATATATATTGCCGTGTGTTATGCACGAATGGTGTATATATCTCTGGCGGGCTCTCTCTGCGCCTTAATTTTGCCAACGGACGGGAGAGTCGCAGCACGCGTCGAGTAACTATGTACTCCCGTGTGTATAACGCGAGTGCGACCTC
>CAKAJI010000803.1:7500-22500 GCA_916610255.1 Lasioglossum lativentre | reverse complement strand
CATTTAATATGATGTTCTTTCTTTTTCTCTTATATATGTTTCACAAACAATTTTGGTTTGTTCTATTTTAATATATTTATTTTATTTTGTCATTTTTAGACATTTTTGTTTTCTTTAATATAACCCTCTTTTTTATCCAATGCTGCAACGCTCGGAATGAAGAGATGATGCTCAGTTAGTACGAGTATACACAAAAGTGAATACAAGTCGCCAACATCCGAAGGATGCTCGCCACATAAGGGCCATTCGGTCTAGGACACCGACCCGTGGCTATGCTGTGTAGAGAAAATATTCGATACGAAACAGTCAAGACCGAAGTCTCGAGGCGCCGTGAGAGCTGCTTCTCGACCGAGATCGTAGAATAGCCCCAAGCGCACGCTGAACCGATCGAAGCGACCGAACGGTCGACTCTCTTATAGATACCGAACGGCCGGCCGGGACGCCGGCGCCGCGCGGTCAATAGCACGCGCGCTTATGGCGGTAAACCGTCGCGGCAACAGCCCAACCGGCGGGGCTGTTGGGACTTAGAGCGAAAAAACTGTGAAAATTTATTTCGTAAAATACAATAAATTTTTGTATTTCTAGGATATTTAACACAAAACATTCAACTTTTCATATACTTTCTCGGACTCAAAAATTTTTTTAAGTTCCAACGGCAAGAGTAAACTTTTTCTGTATCGATTCCAGGCGATTTTAAATGTTAGATCATTGTAATATAAAACATATTAACAATGAATATAAAGTTACAAAGCGCTACAATGCGTATTTACCGAAATAATTGAAAATAATGGTCGATAGCGTACTACTTCGTTGCTCGAAGTCCCACCGGTAAGAGTAAACTTTTTTCCTATCGTTCCTAGATGATTTTAAACGTTATATTCGTGGTAAACTGTGCATACGAAACCGTGTGTCGTGACGCCAGTTCTCTCGGACGCGTATTTACCGAGTTATAAGCGAGTTAACTTCCGGCGAGTCGCTTAGGTATCGCTGGAACGATAAAATTGCTAAGTACCGCGCCGTGTCGGTTAGACGGTTCGCGGTAAGAGTAAACTTTTTTCCTATCGTTCCTAGATGATTTTAAACGTTATATTCGTGGTAAACTGTGCATACGAAACCGTGTGTCGTGACGCCAGTTCTCTCGGACGAGTATTTACCGAGTTAACTTCCGGCGAGTCGCTTAGGTATCGCTGGAACGATAAAATTGCTAAGTACCGCGCCGTGTCGGTTAGACGGTTCGCGGTAAGAGTAAACTTTTTTCCTATCGTTCCTAGATGATTTTAAACGTTATATTCGTGGTAAACTGTGCATACGAAACCGTGTGTCGTGACGCCAGTTCTCTCGGACGCGTATTTACCGAGTTAACTTCCGGCGAGTCGCTTAGGTATCGCTGGAACGATAAAATTGCTAAGTACCGCGCCGTGTCGGTTAGACGGTTCGCGGTAAGAGTAAACTTTTTTCCTATCGTTCCTAGATGATTTTAAACGTTATATTCGTGGTAAACTGTGCATACGAAACCGTGTGTCGTGACGCCAGTTCTCTCGGACGCGTATTTACCGAGTTAACTTCCGGCGAGTCGCTTAGGTATCGCTGGAACGATAAAATTGCTAAGTACCGCGCCGTGTCGGTTAGACGGTTCGCGGTAAGAGTAAACTTTTTTCCTATCGTTCCTAGATGATTTTAAACGATATATTCGTGGTAAACTGTGCATACGAAACCGTGTGTCGTGACGCCAGTTCTCTCGGACGCGTATTTACCGAGTTAACTTCCGGCGAGTCGCTTAGGTATCGCTGGAACGATAAAATTGCTAAGTACCGCGCCGTGTCGGTTAGACGGTTCGCGGTAAGAGTAAACTTTTTTCCTATCGTTCCTAGATGATTTTAAACGTTATATTCGTGGTAAACTGTGCATACGAAACCGTGTGTCGTGACGCCAGTTCTCTCGGACGCGTATTTACCGAGTTATAAGCGAGTTAACTTCCGGCGAGTCGCTTAGGTATCGCTGGAACGATAAAATTGCTAAGTACCGCGCCGTGTCGGTTAGACGGTTCGCGGTAAGAGTAAACTTTTTTCCTATCGTTCCTAGATGATTTTAAACGTTATATTCGTGGTAAACTGTGCATACGAAACCGTGTGTCGTGACGCCAGTTCTCTCGGACGCGTATTTACCGAGTTAACTTCCGGCGAGTCGCTTAGGTATCGCTGGAACGATAAAATTGCTAAGTACCGCGCCGTGTCGGTTAGACGGTTCGCGGTAAGAGTAAACTTTTTTCCTATCGTTCCTAGATGATTTTAAACGTTATATTCGTGGTAAACTGTGCATAAGAAACCGTGTGTCGTGACGCCAGTTCTCTCGGACGCGTATTTACCGAGTTAACTTCCGGCGAGTCGCTTAGGTATCGCTGGAACGATAAAATTGCTAAGTACCGCGCCGTGTCGGTTAGACGGTTCGCGGTAAGAGTAAACTTTTTTCCTATCGTTCCTAGATGATTTTAAACGTTATATTCGTGGTAAACTGTGCATACGAAACCGTGTGTCGTGACGCCAGTTCTCTCGGACGCGTATTTACCGAGTTATAAGCGAGTTAACTTCCGGCGAGTCGCTTAGGTATCGCTGGAACGATAAAATTGCTAAGTACCGCGCCGTGTCGGTTAGACGGTTCGCGGTAAGAGTAAACTTTTTTCCTATCGTTCCTAGATGATTTTAAACGTTATATTCGTGGTAAACTGTGCATACGAAACCGTGTGTCGTGACGCCAGTTCTCTCGGACGCGTATTTACCGAGTTAACTTCCGGCGAGTCGCTTAGGTATCGCTGGAACGATAAAATTGCTAAGTACCGCGCCGTGTCGGTTAGACGGTTCGCGGTAAGAGTAAACTTTTTTCCTATCGTTCCTAGATGATTTTAAACGTTATATTCGTGGTAAACTGTGCATACGAAACCGTGTGTCGTGACGCCAGTTCTCTCGGACGCGTATTTACCGAGTTAACTTCCGGCGAGTCGCTTAGGTATCGCTGGAACGATAAAATTGCTAAGTACCGCGCCGTGTCGGTTAGACGGTTCGCGGTAAGAGTAAACTTTTTTCCTATCGTTCCTAGATGATTTTAAACGTTATATTCGTGGTAAACTGTGCATACGAAACCGTGTGTCGTGACGCCAGTTCTCTCGGACGCGTATTTACCGAGTTAACTTCCGGCGAGTCGCTTAGGTATCGCTGGAACGATAAAATTGCTAAGTACCGCGCCGTGTCGGTTAGACGGTTCGCGGTAAGAGTAAACTTTTTTCCTATCGTTCCTAGATGATTTTAAACGATATATTCGTGGTAAACTGTGCATACGAAACCGTGTGTCGTGACGCCAGTTCTCTCGGACGCGTATTTACCGAGTTAACTTCCGGCGAGTCGCTTAGGTATCGCTGGAACGATAAAATTGCTAAGTACCGCGCCGTGTCGGTTAGACGGTTCGCGGTAAGAGTAAACTTTTTTCCTATCGTTCCTAGATGATTTTAAACGTTATATTCGTGGTAAACTGTGCATACGAAACCGTGTGTCGTGACGCCAGTTCTCTCGGACGCGTATTTACCGAGTTATAAGCGAGTTAACTTCCGGCGAGTCGCTTAGGTATCGCTGGAACGATAAAATTGCTAAGTACCGCGCCGTGTCGGTTAGACGGTTCGCGGTAAGAGTAAACTTTTTTCCTATCGTTCCTAGATGATTTTAAACGTTATATTCGTGGTAAACTGTGCATACGAAACCGTGTGTCGTGACGCCAGTTCTCTCGGACGCGTATTTACCGAGTTATAAGCGAGTTAACTTCCGGCGAGTCGCTTAGGTATCGCTGGAACGATAAAATTGCTAAGTACCGCGCCGTGTCGGTTAGACGGTTCGCGGTAAGAGTAAACTTTTTTCCTATCGTTCCTAGATGATTTTAAACGTTATATTCGTGGTAAACTGTGCATACGAAACCGTGTGTCGTGACGCCAGTTCTCTCGGACGCGTATTTACCGAGTTATAAGCGAGTTAACTTCCGGCGAGTCGCTTAGGTATCGCTGGAACGATAAAATTGCTAAGTACCGCGCCGTGTCGGTTAGACGGTTCGCGGTAAGAGTAAACTTTTTTCCTATCGTTCCTAGATGATTTTAAACGTTATATTCGTGGTAAACTGTGCATACGAAACCGTGTGTCGTGACGCCAGTTCTCTCGGACGCGTATTTACCGAGTTATAAGCGAGTTAACTTCCGGCGAGTCGCTTAGGTATCGCTGGAACGATAAAATTGCTAAGTACCGCGCCGTGTCGGTTAGACGGTTCGCGGTAAGAGTAAACTTTTTTCCTATCGTTCCTAGATGATTTTAAACGTTATATTCGTGGTAAACTGTGCATACGAAACCGTGTGTCGTGACGCCAGTTCTCTCGGACGCGTATTTACCGAGTTAACTTCCGGCGAGTCGCTTTCGTATCGCTGGAACGATAAAATTGCTAAGTACCGCGCCGTGTCGGTTAGACGGTTCGCGGTAAGAGTAAACTTTTTTCCTATCGTTCCTAGATGATTTTAAACGTTATATTCGTGGTAAACTGTGCATACGAAACCGTGTGTCGTGACGCCAGTTCTCTCGGACGCGTATTTACCGAGTTAACTTCCGGCGAGTCGCTTAGGTATCGCTGGAACGATAAAATTGCTAAGTACCGCGCCGTGTCGGTTAGACGGTTCGCGGTAAGAGTAAACTTTTTTCCTATCGTTCCTAGATGATTTTAAACGTTATATTCGTGGTAAACTGTGCATACGAAACCGTGTGTCGTGACGCCAGTTCTCTCGGACGCGTATTTACCGAGTTAACTTCCGGCGAGTCGCTTAGGTATCGCTGGAACGATAAAATTGCTAAGTACCGCGCCGTGTCGGTTAGACGGTTCGCGGTAAGAGTAAACTTTTTTCCTATCGTTCCTAGATAATTTTAAACGTTATATTCGTGGTAAACTGTGCATACGAAACCGTGTGTCGTGACGCCAGTTCTCTCGGACGCGTATTTACCGAGTTAACTTCCGGCGAGTCGCTTAGGTATCGCTGGAACGATAAAATTGCTAAGTACCGCGCCGTGTCGGTTAGACGGTTCGCGGTAAGAGTAAACTTTTTTCCTATCGTTCCTAGATGATTTTAAACGATATATTCGTGGTAAACTGTGCATACGAAACCGTGTGTCGTGACGCCAGTTCTCTCGGACGCGTATTTACCGAGTTAACTTCCGGCGAGTCGCTTAGGTATCGCTGGAACGATAAAATTGCTAAGTACCGCGCCGTGTCGGTTAGACGGTTCGCGGTAAGAGTAAACTTTTTTCCTATCGTTCCTAGATGATTTTAAACGTTATATTCGTGGTAAACTGTGCATACGAAACCGTGTGTCGTGACGCCAGTTCTCTCGGACGCGTATTTACCGAGTTATAAGCGAGTTAACTTCCGGCGAGTCGCTTAGGTATCGCTGGAACGATAAAATTGCTAAGTACCGCGCCGTGTCGGTTAGACGGTTCGCGGTAAGAGTAAACTTTTTTCCTATCGTTCCTAGATGATTTTAAACGTTATATTCGTGGTAAACTGTGCATACGAAACCGTGTGTCGTGACGCCAGTTCTCTCGGACGCGTATTTACCGAGTTAACTTCCGGCGAGTCGCTTAGGTATCGCTGGAACGATAAAATTGCTAAGTACCGCGCCGTGTCGGTTAGACGGTTCGCGGTAAGAGTAAACTTTTTTCCTATCGTTCCTAGATGATTTTAAACGTTATATTCGTGGTAAACTGTGCATACGAAACCGTGTGTCGTGACGCCAGTTCTCTCGGACGCGTATTTACCGAGTTAACTTCCGGCGAGTCGCTTAGGTATCGCTGGAACGATAAAATTGCTAAGTACCGCGCCGTGTCGGTTAGACGGTTCGCGGTAAGAGTAAACTTTTTTCCTATCGTTCCTAGATGTTTTTAAACGAGATATTCGTGGTAAACTGTGCATACGAAACCGTGTGTCGTGACGCCAGTTCTCTCGGACGCGTATTTACCGAGTTAACTTCCGGCGAGTCGCTTAGGTATCGCTGGAACGATAAAATTGCTAAGTACCGCGCCGTGTCGGTTAGACGGTTCGCGGTAAGAGTAAACTTTTTTCCTATCGTTCCTAGATGATTTTAAACGTTATATTCGTGGTAAACTGTGCATACGAAACCGTGTGTCGTGACGCCAGTTCTCTCGGACGCGTATTTACCGAGTTATAAGCGAGTTAACTTCCGGCGAGTCGCTTAGGTATCGCTGGAACGATAAAATTGCTAAGTACCGCGCCGTGTCGGTTAGACGGTTCGCGGTAAGAGTAAACTTTTTTCCTATCGTTCCTAGATGATTTTAAACGTTATATTCGTGGTAAACTGTGCATACGAAACCGTGTGTCGTGACGCCAGTTCTCTCGGACGCGTATTTACCGAGTTAACTTCCGGCGAGTCGCTTAGGTATCGCTGGAACGATAAAATTGCTAAGTACCGCGCCGTGTCGGTTAGACGGTTCGCGGTAAGAGTAAACTTTTTTCCTATCGTTCCTAGATGATTTTAAACGTTATATTCGTGGTAAACTGTGCATACGAAACCGTGTGTCGTGACGCCAGTTCTCTCGGACGCGTATTTACCGAGTTAACTTCCGGCGAGTCGCTTAGGTATCGCTGGAACGATAAAATTGCTAAGTACCGCGCCGTGTCGGTTAGACGGTTCGCGGTAAGAGTAAACTTTTTTCCTATCGTTCCTAGATGATTTTAAACGTTATATTCGTGGTAAACTGTGCATACGAAACCGTGTGTCGTGACGCCAGTTCTCTCGGACGCGTATTTACCGAGTTATAAGCGAGTTAACTTCCGGCGAGTCGCTTAGGTATCGCTGGAACGATAAAATTGCTAAGTACCGCGCCGTGTCGGTTAGACGGTTCGCGGTAAGAGTAAACTTTTTTCCTATCGTTCCTAGATGATTTTAAACGTTATATTCGTGGTAAACTGTGCATACGAAACCGTGTGTCGTGACGCCAGTTCTCTCGGACGCGTATTTACCGAGTTAACTTCCGGCGAGTCGCTTAGGTATCGCTGGAACGATAAAATTGCTAAGTACCGCGCCGTGTCGGTTAGACGGTTCGCGGTAAGAGTAAACTTTTTTCCTATCGTTCCTAGATGATTTTAAACGTTATATTCGTGGTAAACTGTGCATACGAAACCGTGTGTCGTGACGCCAGTTCTCTCGGACGCGTATTTACCGAGTTAACTTCCGGCGAGTCGCTTAGGTATCGCTGGAACGATAAAATTGCTAAGTACCGCGCCGTGTCGGTTAGACGGTTCGCGGTAAGAGTAAACTTTTTTCCTATCGTTCATAGATGATTTTAAACGATATATTCGTGGTAAACTGTGCATACGAAACCGTGTGTCGTGACGCCAGTTCTCTCGGACGCGTATTTACCGAGTTAACTTCCGGCGAGTCGCTTAGGTATCGCTTGAACCATAAAATTGCTAAGTACCGCGCCGTGTCGGTTAGACGGTTCGCGGTAAGAGTAAACTTTTTTCCTATCGTTCCTAGATGATTTTAAACGTTATATTCGTGGTAAACTGTGCATACGAAACCGTGTGTCGTGACGCCAGTTCTCTCGGACGCGTATTTACCGAGTTATAAGCGAGTTAACTTCCGGCGAGTCGCTTAGGTATCGCTGGAACGATAAAATTGCTAAGTACCGCGCCGTGTCGGTTAGACGGTTCGCGGTAAGAGTAAACTTTTTTCCTATCGTTCCTAGATGATTTTAAACGTTATATTCGTGGTAAACTGTGCATACGAAACCGTGTGTCGTGACGCCAGTTCTCTCGGACGCGTATTTACCGAGTTATAAGCGAGTTAACTTCCGGCGAGTCGCTTAGGTATCGCTGGAACGATAAAATTGCTAAGTACCGCGCCGTGTCGGTTAGACGGTTCGCGGTAAGAGTAAACTTTTTTCCTATCGTTCCTAGATGATTTTAAACGTTATATTCGTGGTAAACTGTGCATACGAAACCGTGTGTCGTGACGCCAGTTCTCTCGGACGCGTATTTACCGAGTTAACTTCCGGCGAGTCGCTTAGGTATCGCTGGAACGATAAAATTGCTAAGTACCGCGCCGTGTCGGTTAGACGGTTCGCGGTAAGAGTAAACTTTTTTCCTATCGTTCCTAGATGATTTTAAACGTTATATTCGTGGTAAACTGTGCATACGAAACCGTGTGTCGTGACGCCAGTTCTCTCGGACGCGTATTTACCGAGTTATAAGCGAGTTAACTTCCGGCGAGTCGCTTAGGTATCGCTGGAACGATAAAATTGCTAAGTACCGCGCCGTGTCGGTTAGACGGTTCGCGGTAAGAGTAAACTTTTTTCCTATCGTTCCTAGATGATTTTAAACGTTATATTCGTGGTAAACTGTGCATACGAAACCGTGTGTCGTGACGCCAGTTCTCTCGGACGCGTATTTACCGAGTTAACTTCCGGCGAGTCGCTTAGGTATCGCTGGAACGATAAAATTGCTAAGTACCGCGCCGTGTCGGTTAGACGGTTCGCGGTAAGAGTAAACTTTTTTCCTATCGTTCCTAGATGATTTTAAACGTTATATTCGTGGTAAACTGTGCATACGAAACCGTGTGTCGTGACGCCAGTTCTCTCGGACGCGTATTTACCGAGTTATAAGCGAGTTAACTTCCGGCGAGTCGCTTAGGTATCGCTGGAACGATAAAATTGCTAAGTACCGCGCCGTGTCGGTTAGACGGTTCGCGGTAAGAGTAAACTTTTTTCCTATCGTTCCTAGATGATTTTAAACGTTATATTCGTGGTAAACTGTGCATACGAAACCGTGTGTCGTGACGCCAGTTCTCTCGGACGCGTATTTACCGAGTTATAAGCGAGTTAACTTCCGGCGAGTCGCTTAGGTATCGCTGGAACGATAAAATTGCTAAGTACCGCGCCGTGTCGGTTAGACGGTTCGCGGTAAGAGTAAACTTTTTTCCTATCGTTCCTAGATGATTTTAAACGTTATATTCGTGGTAAACTGTGCATACGAAACCGTGTGTCGTGACGCCAGTTCTCTCGGACGCGTATTTACCGAGTTAACTTCCGGCGAGTCGCTTAGGTATCGCTGGAACGATAAAATTGCTAAGTACCGCGCCGTGTCGGTTAGACGGTTCGCGGTAAGAGTAAACTTTTTTCCTATCGTTCCTAGATGATTTTAAACGTTATATTCGTGGTAAACTGTGCATACGAAACCGTGTGTCGTGACGCCAGTTCTCTCGGACGCGTATTTACCGAGTTAACTTCCGGCGAGTCGCTTAGGTATCGCTGGAACGATAAAATTGCTAAGTACCGCGCCGTGTCGGTTAGACGGTTCGCGGTAAGAGTAAACTTTTTTCCTATCGTTCCTAGATGATTTTAAACGTTATATTCGTGGTAAACTGTGCATACGAAACCGTGTGTCGTGACGCCAGTTCTCTCGGACGCGTATTTACCGAGTTAACTTCCGGCGAGTCGCTTAGGTATCGCTGGAACGATAAAATTGCTAAGTACCGCGCCGTGTCGGTTAGACGGTTCGCGGTAAGAGTAAACTTTTTTCCTATCGTTCCTAGATGATTTTAAACGTTATATTCGTGGTAAACTGTGCATACGAAACCGTGTGTCGTGACGCCAGTTCTCTCGGACGCGTATTTACCGAGTTATAAGCGAGTTAACTTCCGGCGAGTCGCTTAGGTATCGCTGGAACGATAAAATTGCTAAGTACCGCGCCGTGTCGGTTAGACGGTTCGCGGTAAGAGTAAACTTTTTTCCTATCGTTCCTAGATGATTTTAAACGTTATATTCGTGGTAAACTGTGCATACGAAACCGTGTGTCGTGACGCCAGTTCTCTCGGACGCGTATTTACCGAGTTATAAGCGAGTTAACTTCCGGCGAGTCGCTTAGGTATCGCTGGAACGATAAAATTGCTAAGTACCGCGCCGTGTCGGTTAGACGGTTCGCGGTAAGAGTAAACTTTTTTCCTATCGTTCCTAGATGATTTTAAACGTTATATTCATGGTAAACTGTGCATACGAAACCGTGTGTCGTGACGCCAGTTCTCTCGGACGCGTATTTACCGAGTTATAAGCGAGTTAACTTCCGGCGAGTCGCTTAGGTATCGCTGGAACGATAAAATTGCTAAGTACCGCGCCGTGTCGGTTAGACGGTTCGCGGTAAGAGTAAACTTTTTTCCTATCGTTCCTAGATGATTTTAAACGTTATATTCGTGGTAAACTGTGCATACGAAACCGTGTGTCGTGACGCCAGTTCTCTCGGACGCGTATTTACCGAGTTAACTTCCGGCGAGTCGCTTTCGTATCGCTGGAACGATAAAATTGCTAAGTACCGCGCCGTGTCGGTTAGACGGTTCGCGGTAAGAGTAAACTTTTTTCCTATCGTTCCTAGATGATTTTAAACGTTATATTCGTGGTAAACTGTGCATACGAAACCGTGTGTCGTGACGCCAGTTCTCTCGGACGCGTATTTACCGAGTTAACTTCCGGCGAGTCGCTTAGGTATCGCTGGAACGATAAAATTGCTAAGTACCGCGCCGTGTCGGTTAGACGGTTCGCGGTAAGAGTAAACTTTTTTCCTATCGTTCCTAGATGATTTTAAACGTTATATTCGTGGTAAACTGTGCATACGAAACCGTGTGTCGTGACGCCAGTTCTCTCGGACGCGTATTTACCGAGTTAACTTCCGGCGAGTCGCTTAGGTATCGCTGGAACGATAAAATTGCTAAGTACCGCGCCGTGTCGGTTAGACGGTTCGCGGTAAGAGTAAACTTTTTTCCTATCGTTCCTAGATGATTTTAAACGTTATATTCGTGGTAAACTGTGCATACGAAACCGTGTGTCGTGACGCCAGTTCTCTCGGACGCGTATTTACCGAGTTAACTTCCGGCGAGTCGCTTAGGTATCGCTGGAACGATAAAATTGCTAAGTACCGCGCCGTGTCGGTTAGACGGTTCGCGGTAAGAGTAAACTTTTTTCCTATCGTTCCTAGATGATTTTAAACGATATATTCGTGGTAAACTGTGCATACGAAACCGTGTGTCGTGACGCCAGTTCTCTCGGACGCGTATTTACCGAGTTAACTTCCGGCGAGTCGCTTAGGTATCGCTGGAACGATAAAATTGCTAAGTACCGCGCCGTGTCGGTTAGACGGTTCGCGGTAAGAGTAAACTTTTTTCCTATCGTTCCTAGATGATTTTAAACGTTATATTCGTGGTAAACTGTGCATACGAAACCGTGTGTCGTGACGCCAGTTCTCTCGGACGCGTATTTACCGAGTTATAAGCGAGTTAACTTCCGGCGAGTCGCTTAGGTATCGCTGGAACGATAAAATTGCTAAGTACCGCGCCGTGTCGGTTAGACGGTTCGCGGTAAGAGTAAA
Source organism: Lasioglossum lativentre (assembly GCA_916610255.1). Classification (NCBI taxonomy): domain Eukaryota; kingdom Metazoa; phylum Arthropoda; class Insecta; order Hymenoptera; family Halictidae; genus Lasioglossum; species Lasioglossum lativentre. The sequence goes on along the minus strand of CAKAJI010000803.1, from coordinate 11,052 downwards.
CTTTTTTCCTATCGTTCCTAGATGATTTTAAACGTTATATTCGTGGTAAACTGTGCATACGAAACCGTGTGTCGTGACGCCAGTTCTCTCGGACGCGTATTTACCGAGTTAACTTCCGGCGAGTCGCTTAGGTATCGCTGGAACGATAAAATTGCTAAGTACCGCGCCGTGTCGGTTAGACGGTTCGCGGTAAGAGTAAACTTTTTTCCTATCGTTCCTAGATGATTTTAAACGTTATATTCGTGGTAAACTGTGCATACGAAACCGTGTGTCGTGACGCCAGTTCTCTCGGACGCGTATTTACCGAGTTAACTTCCGGCGAGTCGCTTAGGTATCGCTGGAACGATAAAATTGCTAAGTACCGCGCCGTGTCGGTTAGACGGTTCGCGGTAAGAGTAAACTTTTTTCCTATCGTTCCTAGATGATTTTAAACGATATATTCGTGGTAAACTGTGCATACGAAACCGTGTGTCGTGACGCCAGTTCTCTCGGACGCGTATTTACCGAGTTAACTTCCGGCGAGTCGCTTAGGTATCGCTGGAACGATAAAATTGCTAAGTACCGCGCCGTGTCGGTTAGACGGTTCGCGGTAAGAGTAAACTTTTTTCCTATCGTTCCTAGATGATTTTAAACGTTATATTCGTGGTAAACTGTGCATACGAAACCGTGTGTCGTGACGCCAGTTCTCTCGGACGCGTATTTACCGAGTTATAAGCGAGTTAACTTCCGGCGAGTCGCTTAGGTATCGCTGGAACGATAAAATTGCTAAGTACCGCGCCGTGTCGGTTAGACGGTTCGCGGTAAGAGTAAACTTTTTTCCTATCGTTCCTAGATGATTTTAAACGTTATATTCGTGGTAAACTGTGCATACGAAACCGTGTGTCGTGACGCCAGTTCTCTCGGACGCGTATTTACCGAGTTAACTTCCGGCGAGTCGCTTAGGTATCGCTGGAACGATAAAATTGCTAAGTACCGCGCCGTGTCGGTTAGACGGTTCGCGGTAAGAGTAAACTTTTTTCCTATCGTTCCTAGATGATTTTAAACGTTATATTCGTGGTAAACTGTGCATACGAAACCGTGTGTCGTGACGCCAGTTCTCTCGGACGCGTATTTACCGAGTTAACTTCCGGCGAGTCGCTTAGGTATCGCTGGAACGATAAAATTGCTAAGTACCGCGCCGTGTCGGTTAGACGGTTCGCGGTAAGAGTAAACTTTTTTCCTATCGTTCCTAGATGATTTTAAACGATATATTCGTGGTAAACTGTGCATACGAAACCGTGTGTCGTGACGCCAGTTCTCTCGGACGCGTATTTACCGAGTTAACTTCCGGCGAGTCGCTTAGGTATCGCTGGAACGATAAAATTGCTAAGTACCGCGCCGTGTCGGTTAGACGGTTCGCGGTAAGAGTAAACTTTTTTCCTATCGTTCCTAGATGATTTTAAACGTTATATTCGTGGTAAACTGTGCATACGAAACCGTGTGTCGTGACGCCAGTTCTCTCGGACGCGTATTTACCGAGTTATAAGCGAGTTAACTTCCGGCGAGTCGCTTAGGTATCGCTGGAACGATAAAATTGCTAAGTACCGCGCCGTGTCGGTTAGACGGTTCGCGGTAAGAGTAAACTTTTTTCCTATCGTTCCTAGATGATTTTAAACGTTATATTCGTGGTAAACTGTGCATACGAAACCGTGTGTCGTGACGCCAGTTCTCTCGGACGCGTATTTACCGAGTTATAAGCGAGTTAACTTCCGGCGAGTCGCTTAGGTATCGCTGGAACGATAAAATTGCTAAGTACCGCGCCGTGTCGGTTAGACGGTTCGCGGTAAGAGTAAACTTTTTTCCTATCGTTCCTAGATGATTTTAAACGTTATATTCGTGGTAAACTGTGCATACGAAACCGTGTGTCGTGACGCCAGTTCTCTCGGACGCGTATTTACCGAGTTAACTTCCGGCGAGTCGCTTTCGTATCGCTGGAACGATAAAATTGCTAAGTACCGCGCCGTGTCGGTTAGACGGTTCGCGGTAAGAGTAAACTTTTTTCCTATCGTTCCTAGATGATTTTAAACGTTATATTCGTGGTAAACTGTGCATACGAAACCGTGTGTCGTGACGCCAGTTCTCTCGGACGCGTATTTACCGAGTTAACTTCCGGCGAGTCGCTTAGGTATCGCTGGAACGATAAAATTGCTAAGTACCGCGCCGTGTCGGTTAGACGGTTCGCGGTAAGAGTAAACTTTTTTCCTATCGTTCCTAGATGATTTTAAACGTTATATTCGTGGTAAACTGTGCATACGAAACCGTGTGTCGTGACGCCAGTTCTCTCGGACGCGTATTTACCGAGTTATAAGCGAGTTAACTTCCGGCGAGTCGCTTAGGTATCGCTGGAACGATAAAATTGCTAAGTACCGCGCCGTGTCGGTTAGACGGTTCGCGGTAAGAGTAAACTTTTTTCCTATCGTTCCTAGATGATTTTAAACGTTATATTCGTGGTAAACTGTGCATACGAAACCGTGTGTCGTGACGCCAGTTCTCTCGGACGCGTATTTACCGAGTTAACTTCCGGCGAGTCGCTTAGGTATCGCTGGAACGATAAAATTGCTAAGTACCGCGCCGTGTCGGTTAGACGGTTCGCGGTAAGAGTAAACTTTTTTCCTATCGTTCCTAGATGATTTTAAACGTTATATTCGTGGTAAACTGTGCATACGAAACCGTGTGTCGTGACGCCAGTTCTCTCGGACGCGTATTTACCGAGTTATAAGCGAGTTAACTTCCGGCGAGTCGCTTAGGTATCGCTGGAACGATAAAATTGCTAAGTACCGCGCCGTGTCGGTTAGACGGTTCGCGGTAAGAGTAAACTTTTTTCCTATCGTTCCTAGATGATTTTAAACGTTATATTCGTGGTAAACTGTGCATACGAAACCGTGTGTCGTGACGCCAGTTCTCTCGGACGCGTATTTACCGAGTTAACTTCCGGCGAGTCGCTTAGGTATCGCTGGAACGATAAAATTGCTAAGTACCGCGCCGTGTCGGTTAGACGGTTCGCGGTAAGAGTAAACTTTTTTCCTATCGTTCCTAGATGATTTTAAACGTTATATTCGTGGTAAACTGTGCATACGAAACCGTGTGTCGTGACGCCAGTTCTCTCGGACGCGTATTTACCGAGTTATAAGCGAGTTAACTTCCGGCGAGTCGCTTAGGTATCGCTGGAACGATAAAATTGCTAAGTACCGCGCCGTGTCGGTTAGACGGTTCGCGGTAAGAGTAAACTTTTTTCCTATCGTTCCTAGATGATTTTAAACGTTATATTCGTGGTAAACTGTGCATACGAAACCGTGTGTCGTGACGCCAGTTCTCTCGGACGCGTATTTACCGAGTTATAAGCGAGTTAACTTCCGGCGAGTCGCTTAGGTATCGCTGGAACGATAAAATTGCTAAGTACCGCGCCGTGTCGGTTAGACGGTTCGCGGTAAGAGTAAACTTTTTTCCTATCGTTCCTAGATGATTTTAAACGTTATATTCGTGGTAAACTGTGCATACGAAACCGTGTGTCGT
>CAKAJI010000803.1:0-2500 GCA_916610255.1 Lasioglossum lativentre | reverse complement strand
CAGAACCGCGGGATTCAGTGCTGGGCTAATTCCTGTTCGCTCGCCGCTACTAAGGAAATCCTTGTTAGTTTCTTTTCCTCCGCTTAGTAATATGCTTAAATTCAGCGGGTAATCTCGCCTACTCTGAGGTCGTCTAACGTGAAAAAAAAATCTTTCGTATATTTCGCCGAAAGAGCATTAAAAAGTACGCACGAGAACACGTACAGAGGAGCACAAAAAAAAAAACAAAACACCACTACTCGACGAAGAAGCTTAATGAAACCAATATGTCTTATGCGCCACACCAAAGTGTCTCTCTTTCTTTCTCTTCATATTGCTCGTCGATCGGAAACTCTCGCTAGACGATCCGCCGGTTAAACTTTAACGTCCGTCGAAAAGAACTTCCGGGGACTGGACGACCGGCAGATCGCGCGGTTTCGCGATCGCAAATGAAGAAAAAAAAATGACATGGGGCGACCGACAAAGGTCATTTACCTTCTCCGCGGTGCTAATCTCTCTTGTGCGTGACAATGAAGTTCGAAAGCCACTCCAATAGAGGAGTATATATAAAATATTAACTCTCGGTGGGATTTCTTTCTCTCTAACACACTCTAGACACACACGGGGGTACAGAAACGTTGCGCACAGACGACATCATATCTCGATCAAACCAAAGAGACACGAGAGAGATCTCGCGCGGTCGTCATTCAATTCAACGAACGTGGCGATGGAATGGCAACACGCTGATTAGCGAGGACACGCGACGACGGGGAAATTTTATTCAACCCGATACAAGTACGCGTGCTCGTCCCGCACAATTTAGCGTTGCTCCGCTGTCCATCGATTATCCAAGCGTTCGTAGAACGAGAGACCAACGTCTTTTTTCTCTTCTCGAAGGACTCTCACAATGTTTGTCGAGAAGTCGCTAGGCAACGACGACCCTCCGCATGCATGTTAAATATGTAGAGACAGAAACACATCCACGCACAAGCGTATTTCTCTTTATATATATATATCTCCCTGGGGCTTACATCGCACACCACACAGATTTTATACACGGGTGTCTGTATCTTCTCTTTATTTTTGTGTCCATTATCTGTATAGTCTCTTAAAGACTGACTCTTTATACCTCTTTCGTATACGCATCATTTCAGGCGACGTCGGGAGCGCGTTGAATGTTCACGAGTGAAACGCTTCTTTCGCAATGCGAATCGTTTCACAGAGAAAGTGAGAGATGTCGAACTCGTCGGAGCGGTGTCTTACGGGCGGTCGGTCGTACGACTCGCGACACCGCAAAACACTCACGCAAGTCCGAATGTGAGAATACCAATCTCTCTACTATTCTCGCGAAACTGTTAGACGCAATGCAAAATTTACAATTTTCACAGAACCGCGTCAAACGCCGACGAAACGCCCATCATTCGCTCGTACGTAGAGCATCTTCGCAACCCGACTCAGAAACGCTCTTGCGCCCTCCAATTTTATAAATATTGGAGAGGTAAGCGACGGCGGGGACTTACAAGAGCAACGCAAGCAGTATTTGGTTACGTAAACGACCCTCAGCCAGGCGTGGTCCAGGAATTGTATCCGTGGACCGCAATGTGCGTTCGAAATGTCGATGTTCATGTGTCCTGCAGTTCACACGTTGACGCGCAATTAGCTGCGTTCTTCATCGACCCACGAGCCAAGTGATCCACCGTTCAGGGTAATCGTATAATTTTGATTTGTAATCAATATATGTATATTTTGTCTCTTTGTTCTGCGGTTCGTAAGAACGCCGATACCTGAAAACTCCAACCAGCGCGCGAAGGAGATTCAGGCGTCGTTTTTAAGGACGACACAGTCGTCCGTGGAAACGGAAACCGCGCAGAGTACGCACGCGCGGAGACAGCACGTACCTGACACGGCCGGGCGAACAGTACATTGAAAAACCTTTAAAATGGAAAACGCGGAGGGGAATTCTGAAAACGACGGGGATCATAGACAACCCGATATACTGGATCCAGAACACTTCCCTCCTCCTTTTTATTGGAAATGTGAATTCGATGTTAGCGGACTTCACAGCCGGCTCTCTCACTCTGGCCGTGCGCGATCGTTCGTCCCAACTCTTGTGCACAGTATTATCGCCCCACAGAGAGTAGGGTGTCAGAATCGCAACACATAGCCTTAACAAGCGAGGAGCTTCACAGCCGGTCCTCTCGAATATATTACACCGTTCTTCAACGAACAACGCGTGCGGCGACACGTTTTGTGCTCTTGGTTATACGCGAACTCGATAAATAGAGAGCGGGACTCTCAGCCGGCTCTGGCAGCGGTCATTCGTCCCAAGCTCGTGTGTACATACACAGAGTAGGGTGTCAGACTCACGCAGCTTTAAAAGCGAGCTTCACAGCCGGTCCTCTCGTCTCTCTATCTCTCGATGTTCGTGAACGGACACAACACGTCCCACCGCGCGTTTTCCACAGGCTACCTGATTTTATTTGTCCTTTTCGGGACACCGTTTCCAACGGACATTTTTTCG